>JAWWTY010000156.1:6212133-6401290 GCA_035222235.1 Margarornis squamiger
ACTGACCCTACATTTCAGGAAATCACAACACAGCCATTAAGATTGACCATAAGGTGAAAAGTGAGTACTTAGCATTGGGGTGTGCCTCATTTTAAAATATCACTTTTATTTTACAAGTGTATTTTTACATACAAGTGTGAAATACTTCTTCTGAAAAGTAAATGTACAAAAGTCTATTTCAGTTAAATAATTTATAATCAGATGCTTCGTACATCTAACTTGATTGTCTAATGGGAGTATGAATTCATCCCCAGATAGTTAGTAGGCAAGGTGAGATAGCTTGTTATGTCTGGACATTGCTGGCCACTAAATGTGCATGTATGAATAGTGTGCAGTTCCCACACAATTTGAAAAATACCTTTGCATGTATAATGCAGCTGATTTTTCTTCAGAAATATGACTTTTTAAATTCTAAACTTAAAATATTTCTTCAGAGTAATTCATGGAGAAACAACAAAAAGTCACCAGTCATGGAATATCAGTGTGCTATGCAATTTAGGGATATGACACCTGTAATTCCTTTATTATCTTCAGTCATTGTAGATTTTTCTGTTTTTATCTGACCATATGTAATAGGAAAAAATGCTAATGGTTTGGAATAGAACTGCTTGGAATAAATAGAATTTTCACTTTGGTTGTCAAATGCCTTAACTCTGTTTTCATCATTTAACTGTCTTCAAACCTACTTATTGTATTCAATATTCCAAAATAAATTCGAGTACTCCCTTAATCATACAGTTTTAATAGGCTCATATATTTGTGGCCAGAAGAAAAAAGGAAAAGAAAAGACCACGCCCAGTGAGATTCTCAATTTAAAAAGTTTGAAGAGTCCCTTTTCTTTGATGATTAGTAAATATGTTTCCCTGGCCAGGTGTTCCATTGCAGAAAGTGCTAAGCATGAATGTGTTTCTGTGAGAAAAACACTATTTATTGTTGCTGCCACTTCATATTTCCAGAGCTTGGCTGTGCTTTGAATGCAGTGAAATGCTTCAGTCACTGCTGGCATTTGCTTCTGCAAAATCGTGTCTTTTGGCACCGAGTTAGCACCTGACACTGAAGCTTCCAGCAGCTCATTGGTGCTGTTAAACTCTTCTTGATGTGGGATCAGATATGGTGCTAGGTAGGTCACCTTTCCTACCTGTGCAGTTCAGATGAGCAACTCCCCAGTGGAGATTGCCTGGGCATTAAAGCAGGATTTCTGTTGAGCCTGGCCTCTAGAGAGCTGGAAGAATGATCATGGAGTTGCTCCTTCCCTTTTGATGGCTTTCCCTGTAAGAGAGTCCATGAGTATCACCATGAAACAGAAGAGAAAGGCAAATGATGGGCAGTGCCAGGCACTGTGGACCCAGCTCCTGTCCCACTGGAATGCTGCATTCCCATTCTGGAGTAGTCTCTGCCCGGATCATAATTGTCTTTCCAATTTTAAGCATGTAGGCACGCAAGTACAAGATCATTTGGAATACCACTTTACTTCTCTGTATTACCACACTAAGGTGTGCCAATACCATGATTAAAACACTCAGCGTCGTGAAAGTAATTTTAAAATCAATATAAAAGAACAGGGAAAAAACGAGATTTAGAAGAAATTAAATCTTGCTCTTTCTGTAAGTGCTCATTTTTTTGTGATATGTTCATATTTCCAATTTTTGGGCTACAACTAAAAGAAGTGGATTAAAAAAACCCAAACTATACTTTTCTTTAGGTTTTGAGTAGAACCTTGAATGTTGTAATAGATTTGATAAAACTGCAAGATTTTCAACTGCACGTAACCTTCCATCTGTCCATACGTTACTCCCTTTGTTACTCTCTAAACTAGTCTCTAAATCCAAGATTAATCCCCGTGTTCATCACAAAGTATTTTAGGGTAAAATATGACTAGGAAGCAGCTTGCCTCCTGCTGGTTCCAGTATTAGACATATCTTCAGTATGCTGTGGCCCCTTGCTTAAGCTGTTGAATTTTATATTCCCTGCAGTGTGTGTACTACTGTGTTCTGCATCCATCAATTACAGAAGCCAGGGCGTATGAACCTAAACGAGATCTCAGCTCCTCAAAGGACTTAAATGCTTGCTTTTCTTTGTCACATGTATTCATTCTTCTTTAGCATGGAATATGAACTGTGACATTGTAGTTAAAATATCTGAAAAGCATAGATATTCATTTTTAGATTGGTTTCCTAAGAAACTGCAGTTTACGTGACTGTGCTGTTCATCTGTCAGCTGTAGATCTGAAAACTACTGAGCAAATGGGAACAAAGAGTAGAAACTGAAAATGAATTTGTGTTAGAAGAAGACAATTAGGGAAAGTTGTCCGGAGGTTAGAGGGGAAAGATGCAGATGAAATATCTTCCTCTGAGAAGGGCAGACAGGCATGACACAGAGAGATGCTCCCTTTCAGGCTCTCTGCTTCGTGCAGAGCAACTAAGCAAACTTCAACCTTGCCTTCTTGCTGTAGTCATGTTCAGACACTTACTGTGTTAGCGTTCCCTATCAGAACAATGTAAAACTTCCCTAAAGAGCCTATGAAAGATTCCTGATTTCCCCCCTCACATTTCCAAGTGGAGCTTGAGAACAGGAGCGTCTTCCACTGCTCTCACTTTTCTGTACACATGAAGGTAGAATCTCACTTTGAAGTTTGCTAAAATACAGACATGGCCTTGCTGCTCAGCATCCCTTGCCCTGGGCTGTGAAACTTGTGAGAATAGTTCAGTTTAGGAGAACCTTATGGTGAGACTGTCTCTGGCTGTGGCTTTCACCACAGCAGTGAGTGCAACACTGGCCTTGCAGTCAGAGATCTGTCAGCTTGGGATGAATCCCCGTCATGGGTTTGGTAAGAGGGGCTGAGCTAAAATAAACTCATTTCCCAGCTAAACCAAAAGCATCTCAGACTTTTATTCAGGTAATAAAACTTGAATCTTTTTAAAGAAAATACTTAAACTGTTGAAAGACAGAGCTGCTTTAGATTATGACTATCTCATTAAATGGGTATTGTCAGGTTTATGTCAGAGAGCCTGTTAGGCTGACATGTAGATTCCTCGGCTGTCTCAAAGCCAATAAAGCAGATTAGTGAGTATCTGATTTCATTAATTCTCCATCCATCAATTTGGACATCAAAAAAAGTTTTCCCATTTTCCTTGCATATTCTGAAGAATTATGGAATATTGCTCTTTATCTCCAACAATGCAAGAATGGCAAAATTATGGACCTGAACATTAATGCCATAGCTCAGCCTTTTATTATGCTTCTTGTGCTTTAGGTAACAGCTTTCAATTTCTTTAGTCAGCATGTTCAGGTCATCTTATAATTCTCAGATATATCAGTATCATTTCTCAAGATTTACATCCCTTCAGTGGCTGGATTGTGGTTGTCCTCTAGATGGCTGAGTTTAAGGATCAAATTATCAGTGAATGCAAAAATATAATTATAGCGAGTTACTGAAGTAATGCTGATTTAAACCAGTAAACGATTTGCTTTGGTGGTTAAAATTAAAATGTTAATGGTCGTTAAAATAGGCCTGTTAATTTCTATATGTATTACAGTCCCATTTTCTTAGCTTTTTTTAATTTTCCTTGCTTGGTCATTAAAGTTAATGTAGAACCTCAGGTTCACTACTGCTTTCTATTCTATTTGCTGAGTATGCCTAAAGTAATGTTGCTCTTGGTACTGGGTCTTTCCTCCTCATTTATGATCAAATAAACAAATAAACATCTTGTCCTGCTATCCTTATTGCCATCATTCAAATGAGGCATTCTTTGAGAATTTATATGAAATATTTTATATTCCTAACATCATCACCTTGTACAGGCTTTAAAATTTTGTTTTTAAATAGCAATTTCACAGCCTAGTCATGCCCTAGGGAGTCTGTGATACATTCAAACACCAGGTTTCCCAGTATAGCATCTAATATTTATAAGGTCTCTATCAATTCTATTTATTTTCAAATACTGTCCTTTAAAAAATATTATTTTCTTCTTCATTCTTTTACCTACTCCAATATTGATAGGAATACTATCTTTTTGCTGGTTTTATCTATTGTGGTTTATATTAATTGCTCCATTTTGTTCTTTATCATACTGAAACGTTAATCTTTTATGAAATAATTGACAAAAGCTCTAGTGCTCTCTTTATAATTCTTCTTTCAGAGTACATCCCATGATACACATATATATCCATATGACAATAATATGGTGCGTAATTTTGTCTAAGACTATAAATACAGGCTGTCTTATGTACCAGAATAAAGGTGTTTTTTCTGAGTGCTTTACTGAAAGTGAGAGTCATCATTTTCTCTAGAAGAAAGAGAAGAGTCTTCATCTAACAAGATTATTAACTACCTGTAAGTGCTGCTTTGCAGCTTATATGTACATTTATGTCTTTCCAACACACTTATTTAGTGTTGATACTTTTTGTATTATAGTATTTTCTTTTCAATGACTCTAATAGGATTAACCCAAGTGCCAAAAATTACTTGTCTCTGTTGAGTGCTGTGGACTGCAAGACTGATGTTCAGGGCATTGAGCGTTCTACACAGTTTTATTCAGGGTTCCTGCAAAACCACTTATAGAAATAAATATATGTGGTCTGCCTTTTCTTTCTCAGTTCCTTTCAAACCAGTCTGAGCAGGAGATCAAAAAGACAAGTAGAAGCTGACAAAATGGAGGTGTGAAAGAGTACATGGGGGAGCAGTGCTAAGCTAGAAACCCAAGTTTACTTTCTCTACCTTATATTGTGGTCAAAAAATTTAGTTCCCTGATTTGGTTTTCTTTCTGTGAGGTGGTGACTACAGAAGTCAATGCAGATCAATTAATTGAAGATCTTGATGCAGCCATATGAGTTTTTACTTTCATGGCAAGAAATAGACCAGTGTAGAAATCACAGTGTTATAAATTAGGCATAGTAGGAATCCTTGTAGGATTTTGTTGTTGTTATTGGGGTGTTTGTTTGTTTGTTTGTTTAAATTTGCTATTTCATCTCTTTCCTGTTTATTTGCTGAATATAGAATCCTAGACTCATTCAGGTTGGAAAAGACCTGTAAGATTGAGTCAAACAGTGTAGCCTCATGCTTCTTCATTTGTCATTAATCAACCTGGTAAAGTAAATAATTGTGAAAAAAATAATCAAACCTCTCATAAGGCTTAACCAAATTATATTTCTAAAACATCAGTCTGTAGAACTCACCAACTGAATAAAATATAAAGATTTTATTGCAATAAGCTGGGAGGGAAAAGCTGCTTAATAATTCTGGTTTTGGGGTACTTGTTACAATCCATTGATCAGAAAAAAAAGCAGTGTAAAAGATCCTTAATCAAATATTAGAAAACAATATAGTTGGATGCCACTGATAGATCAGGCTTTCTGATTAAAGAATTAATATATTTAGGTATATATTTAGGAAAAACTTGAAGACATCAAATATTTGGTGTGATAATGCATAAGAATTTAAAACCATTGGATTAACTATTATTAACTACATTTTTTACAATGCAGTGACTTAACTGTGCTCTTATTACCAAATAATGGAATCAATGAGATTTTATGACATTTCTCGGGGGATGTTCTAAGAAACCAAGAAATTGCTTTCTTTCTGAATTAAAAAGAAGGAAATTCTGATCAAATTTTACAAGCATAAAACAAACCCTGTTCCTAATACAATGAACAACTGAATTTCTAACAGCAAAGCTGCTTAGTTCTGTATGCTAAATATGTTGTAAAGCTGGTGTTTTATAATGTTAGTACTAGTGAAAATTTACTTTAGGGCTGAAGCAAAAGTAACTGAGGAGCACATTTTTATTATTATTCAAATTGAATGTAATATTTTTGACTGTCATGAAGATTTTAATGAAAATCTGCTGAATATAAGAGAGAGGGGAATCTTGCAGTAGTAGATCTGATAATTTAGAATATTTTGTCTTGCTGTGCAATTACAATTTTTAAATAATTAAAAACACATCAAAGCAAATTTACACACTTACTGTAATGTATCTGAGACATGCTCAGAAGAAGGACAAACCCTCCTAATTTTATGGTTTTTCCTTTTCAAAGAATTACTAGTCATTGAATTTTAATAAAGGTAGAGTTTCGTGGTTTTAAAAACTAGCCCAGTGACCAATAAGTCTGTTCGTAACTAAGTGAAAAGTACATTTCCTAACAACGAAAGTGTTATTTATTGTCAGCAGCTTCCTTTCAGTGAGTGATAGCTTTAATCCTTGGGGTAAAGAAGATTTTCCTTTAGCCTGAGTGGAGGAAGCTTAGTTGAAGAGCTTTATCCCAACAGAGGTATCTTAACTGAACAGTTATTCTTCTGCTGTATCATATTGTGTATTAGCACCAAGGAAGCTTCCCTGCTTTTCCAGGAAGAAAAATGGCAGCAGTGACATAAATCAGCTCAAATGTGCCTAATGCATTCAGCAGAACAAAGAAATATTAAACCCTGTGTAATAATGAATATATGCTATCCTTATATGATATTTTGGAGGCCTCTGAGCTGCCTAGAGTCTGATAGCTCATTCTGTCAGATTCCCATACCTCTTCCCTAGCTGTTCCCACCTCAGTCAGTTCTGCGTGCCAAAATCTTAGTAATTACTTTTCATTCTCATCCATTTAATCCTCCTATCTACTCCTGAGCACACCACCTCTTTTCCTACAGCAGCTAATGCTTACTCAGGGTTAGGAGGAGGCAGATCCAGAATGACCAGCCTAATGAGGAATACTTTGGAGGCAACATAAGGAAAGAGGACAAATGGGACCAGAATAGTATGAAATAGAAATTGCTTGGATAGATGCAACCCCCTGGCCCCCACTGTGCATGTCCCAGGAGTGGGGGAAAAATCAGTAGAGTTGAATAGAAAAGCTAATTCATCATTATCAAATGGAAAAGGTTGATTCACAAGGACTCTGAACAGGGGTGCGAGTGCTGGGTCATCCTGCCCATGTGTGGTTAGAGCTGCCCTGCAGCATCCTGCAATCTGCAGCTGCAGTCCTATCTTTTCCTCAACAAGTCCTTTTTCCTGGTGGTTGGATTCTAAAAGGACCTAAGGACCTACTACTCTATGAGGAGTATCCAAATTTACCTCTTCCTGCCTGACATAAAAAAATCACTTGTGATTTTTATTTTTTGGGTTTTTTTGTTAGGATGTTTTAGGAGAGCTCTGCATGTGGCATGCAGCAGCTCTCAGCAGGAATGGAGGGCTATGTGGATGATTGAAGGTGAGGTTTCATCTGTATGTAGAGGAGTTCAAAACCATGGAGAAGAATGGGTGGATATACAGTAAAATGTGCCACCTTGAGGTCCTGTGGAGAGTGACTGTAGGGAACATTGCCTTTTGCTGTCTCTGTTCCTCTGCTCCTCTTGGATCAAAAAATTAAGAGTGTTTTTTTATCCTCGTGGGTGGAAAAAAAATCTTGCTGTTTTATTTTGTCGCAGTGAATTTCTGTTCAAGCCCAAATTCACAGCAAACACAACAAAGTATGAAAATCTGATGTTTCAGTGGGACAGGTTCTTTGAGGTCTGCTCATTTCAGAAGACAGGACTAATTTGAGGTACCCTATGCCAGGTTGCAGGTGGTACTGAAGAGACTTCAGTGCCAGGGATAACCAACTGATGCTTCCATCTTCAAATGAGCTTTGAAAGTCCTTCTTTGCTCATTCTTTTTAGACAGAGCAAGCTACATGGAACAGTCTTGTACAGCTTTATACAAGTAAACCAGGCAAAACATTAAAATAAAACAGTGCAGCGTCATAAGGAAACAAAGTTTCCTGAAGACATCTAGTCCATTGGATGTAATTAGTGAGCACAAATAGCCAGATCTGAAACTCCTCAGAAGTTCTGCATGCAGTGTTCAAATATGGACCTGTTCTGTCCAAATCCATTTGTTTGCACTGCCTTGTTGGTTTGACCTTGAGCTGCAGAAGCACAGTGTTTCACAGAGGTTAATGCAGATTTTCTTGATTACTCTATGTCTTGTCACATTTTCTCGTGCCATTCCCAAGAAGGCAGCGCATCTTCATTCCTGTGACAGGACAAATACCAGCTGAACGGGAACAGAGCTCGTGCTTATTTGGTGATACCTCTGGGGGAATAGAGCATTTGTGAAATTCTTCATGGCTGTCAGAGGAGTTGAGGCATTTTCCTCCTCTCTTCTCAATTCACTTTTCAATCTCAATAGTTTATTGGAATGACAGGGTATCAAAACGTCTGGAAAGTTAATACCATACATCAAGCACCTGTGTATTGCAGAGGTCTGACAGTGCTAACAGAACAGATGGATTTTATGTAATCTCTGTCTCCTGAAAAGAATAAAAGAAAAATTTTATTGACTTGGCCTGTGATCTCAGAGAAATAGTCTGAGTTTTGTCTGGGTGGCTTGGCAGAATTGGATGCACTGAATACTGTTCTACTCAGCATTTAATAAGCAGAAATGCCCCATGTAGAAGAGTAGTTGTGAACATTCTGTTAAACATGAAGGAAATCCTCAGAGCAATGGTCTCATTTCTTAGAGCTGGAGATCATTCCAGTTGCTGATCTTGTCTCAGGAATTTGAGTTTCATTACCACGCTACCTCTGTCATGTTGATGAGCTGGGCATCTGAAAGAATCAAGATAACTTCCCTCACCTCCCAGTTTTCACTCAGACTCAGGAGAGTTTCCCTTGTTTCCTATTTTCGCTTTTCCACTGAAGCAAATTATTTACTCTTTTTTAACTCCGTCCACCAGCTCAAAACCTCCAGCCAACAGGACAAAATGTAATGTAGGTGGCACCCACTGAATCCTGAGGTGCTGCCCAGAAGTCTCTCAGAGAAGGCAGGAAGCTCTCAGAGAGGACAAGAAAGCACCCTTCCAGTGTGTCCCATGGACAGGGGGCTCTGGATAGCCAGGGGTTGCAACAGGGGGAGAGACACACCAGGGTGCTGAGTCGGGACACAACCTGGGATAAGTCCAGGCACGTAGAAACTGGAAGAAGAGATTGTATTGAGAGCTGGAATTGACACCAGTGCCTTTCAGAGGGAATCACAGGATATTTTCCTTTCTTGTTCCCCCGTTGCATTCATTATTTGGGGGGAAACACAGTTGGGAAAATGTGTCCAGCAACCATCAAATTTGCTTAATGTCTCTGCTGCCTGCCTCTTCTCTTCCTTTTTTCTTCTACTTGCATCATCAATAATAGCAGTAGGAATTCTGAGCTTTACCTCCAGGGATAGAGATGGGGGTGCATTTTTAGGCGGGTCAAGTTGTTCAAGCAGATCTTTATTTCACATAACACAGCTTCTAGTACCAGGGGGAAGACCAAGTTTGTGTGAAAACTGTTTCAATATTGATTCAGTGTAAGAGTAGCTGGGAATTCAGAACTGCAAGTGGTAAGAACAGATCACCCAAATAAAAGCATCCTAAGAAAAGTGAGGGCTGAAAATGTGTAAAATGTATGTAATGTGTAACTTTGCAGGAGTAACACACTTGTCTATCAAAGATCCTCATGGTCTTGAATCGAAGCAGAAACATATGTAATGTGGCTGTGAACGAGGAAGTTTGGGGAGCTGTTGAATTATGCATTTTCTGGTTAAATTGCTACTTAGTGCTAGAGCTTGGCTTGTGAAAGATGCAAACAGAGCATCTATGCAAACTTCTATGGAGGAAGCATTATGTAATGTGCAGGACGTGTTGGAAATCAGAATTTGCACATGCAGTGTAAAAATTAATCTGATGCACAACACTCAGTTTATCAAAGTAGATTTCCAACTCACTGCTGAGAAAGCTTGTTGCTAACTTTGTTGTAGAGCCATATTTAGAAAATATGACCATGAGTGATTTGAGGGAAATTATGCTGTTAAGAGTTTACTATGCAGAGTACCAGTCTCAAATAGATGGAAAAAGCTATTAGAAAAAAATGCTTCTTAATCATCTCAGTGCAGAGAATAAAGTATTATTTTTGAAAGAAGAAGCCTGGGAGAATTCTTCTGTCTGATCTTTTGCCCTCAGGATGTTTTGTGCAGCTTGGCTGTGTTTCTGATCTGACTCTGTTCTTCACCTCCTCTGGTGGTACAGCACCCAGTTCTGGTAATCTGGCTGTAGTAGTTATGTTTTTCTTGAGGCTGGACCACTGTTGGAATGTTTGGAAAGGCATGAACAAATTAAGGGTGGGTAGTAAAATCAAAAGTAGCAATTTCTCCTCACAGATAATTAAAGCATTGAAAATAATCATATGAGGATTTACTTAGGCTGAAAATCATTGGCATCTCATATTACTCTGTTCCTTTGTTTTGGTTACCACAAGCATTTAAGGACTGACATTAATTTAAGTACTTCTAAATGGGATATTACTACTGAGTTTGATAGTAATAGGTTTATTTTTCTGCATTGCTGTTCAATTCATCCTATATGTGCTTTGCCTTTTACAAACTAATGTGATATATAATACTCCTTTACTATGTATAACTCCTGAAATGATTTGCAGAGCAGTATAAACAATTTATGCATACTGTGTTGCCTAAAGTATCATACATAAACCTATTGGGAAGATGAAAATACAGGACCTTTTATAGGAATATATCAAGTCATGGTGGGATTCCTTGAGATCTCAGAATTCACTTTGCAAGGTCTTTTACATTTATTGTTTTTTTAAAAAGGGACATTTCCCCTGAAAGATACCGTACTGATAAATGCAGTTTTTTCTTTTGTCCCACCAAATTCATGAGTGATCTTTCCTGAGCCTGAGACTTCCCCAAGCTCTCAGTTAAACTAAGGTCTTTCTTAATCCCAAACAAATGCTGTTCTTGACTGCTTCAATCCTCTGACAGAACAATAAGAAATGAAGAAGAGAATGGGAGAGAATTTAACTGTCTTCTTTTGCAGAGCCACATGCTGATTTGCTAATATTTTAAATAGTTGCTCGCCTAACTAGCTATTGTTTTCAAGCACTTCTCATTCTTGTTGTGCACTCGTAGTTATTTAGTTTTTGTTTTCATCCTGCAGAGGGGAGGTCGGAGGGAGGTTCTGCTTGTAGAGCCTGGAGCTATTTCAATAAATGCATTTAACAATGCCAATATAAAAGGAGCTTCTTGTAAGCAGGCATTGCTCTCAGAGCCAGAGATGAATTTCTGTGGTTTCTGAATAAGCAAGTATTTTCCAACAAATAGACCATCGCAGCTCCCCCACGGAGGCAGATTTTGGTGTGCTGCAGGATTTTTGTACAGCACACTAGAAACATATCTGTCTAGATGAACACACACTTACATATAGGAGAAGCAAATGCCCTCTCATTTGTTTGGAATTTATGGCTTCCCAATTACAAATGAGGACACTTGCTACTTTCTTGCTTCATAGAACACTGAATTGTATTTATGTAATGTTTGGATGGAGAACTCCTAGCTCTTAGCAACAGTTTTGGTGGAACAACTGAACTAGTCTGTACTGTGAAGAATTAAAAACATAGTGCTTTCCTACATCTGCATTTTTAGGGTTAGAGAAAATAGGTTTTGATGTTATAAAACTTTCTTAAACTTAATGTTATTCAGGTGATAAGTTCCTGTCCCTACAATCTTTAGGGGTGAAAAGGAAATAATACAGTATTTACTAAGAAGTAAATCCACTACTACTTCTGGATCAGTTTTACTGATTTAAAGATCAGTATCTCATGTCTGAGCACTATCTCACGTGTCTGTCAGACTTTCTGATTCACATCTTCAGTGCAACATGTTGCAGTTCAAGGAGGAAACGCTCATCTCTAATGAGCAAACTAATCGTGATTTAGTAAGGTTTTGAAAGTATTTTGGAATTGAAGAACCTGTGATAGACAAGAGGATAAGTTAATGGAGTACTAGATCTCTAAGTCCTTTAAAAGATTTAGAGGAAAAAACTGTGTGGTGGTGGGTTCTTTCCCCAGTGGTTTATGATTATGACTGTCATTTTGGATACAAAATTATTTTTCAGAGGTTTTTGAAATATAAGATATACTCTTTGGAAAAATATTATCAAAATAGAATTCTGAAATTTTGTCTTTACCTTTGAAAAATTAAATATCTTTTAATGAAACTGGATGAAAAACTGAGAAGGTTGCACAGCAGGCACACTTCTTTTATCAGCAAAATAATAAAATACCTATAGATCTATCTAGAAATACATGCTCACACAGTTTTCTAAACTGCTAACTTTGAAAACTAATGTCAAGTTAAAAAAAAATCGATTGAGGATTGTCCAGACTGTTGGTATCCTCACTTTGTGTCGTCATGTCCAAAATGGCAGCAACAGTAAACTTTCCTAATTGTACTGATATGTGAGATAAAGTAAAATATTTCTCATTGTCTAAAGTAGCGTTGCAGTTTTAACAGCAAGGAGAAGCAATAAAAATCAGTTTGTTGCACAAATGTCACTCTGAATACACCCAGCAGAACTTCAGATGAAAAATGGAGCTTGTTTCTATATATATATATATATATATAAAATATTCATCAAAACTGCCCATAAAAAGTTATATTGGCTCATATGGCCCTTACTGTTCCCTAGTAAAACCTTAACTTTTTTGTCATTCTAGATTCAATAAGTGCTCTCTCAAACTGCTCCTTTGTTTCTTGACATGAAGGCTTCAAAAGAGGAAAATCAATTGCAGCAATCTTCTTTTCTTTTCCCTGCTTGTTTAATTTTTTTCCAGATTTCTTTGAGCCCTACCTTACTGATGCACTGTTAGTGACCAAGATTCAAATTAAGGAATGAAATAAAAAACTATTGGAATAGCCAACGTCTTCACAAAGTTAGGAATGACTCCTTTAATGGTTATTCAGATTTGCATAATCTTGCATTACTTTGAGTCTGTGTTCCACATAATTTTCTTAAAATAAACAGTGAGATGATTGCTCCATATACAGATAAACCCTAAACTAAATACCTGCATTTATTTTGATTCCCAAACCTGAGGATACACTCCTGTTGTTTAGTTAAAAATACTGGTTTTAGCTTTCAATTTGCATAGAAATGTTTTCAGAGTTGGCATAGTTTGCTTCTGCTATATATCTTTCTTGTACTCTCTGTTTTATACGCCTACTGAGATCCTGTACTGCAATTACTGCCATATGGGAAAGAAAGTTTAATTTTACAGTGGGAATCCAACGTTGGGTAATCACATTGCCTGTCTAGGAGCAGATATGCATTAAGAGTAAAATCATCCTATTAGATCTATCAAGCAAATCTCAGATAAGTAGCAGAGACTATGATTTATCTGAGATAATCTACAGAGATACTAATGTTATCCCCTGGATTCTTTCATGCTGGATATGCCTTTTTGAATTTGTCAGCCTTTTGGGCTCGGGACCAAGGAACTAATAGGAAAACAGGAAGGGGAATAGAGTGGGAATTTTAGATGATCTTGCATCTACCCAGCTTCAGCTTTTCCATTCTTAAACTGGGTGAAACTAGGGTCAGGTCTGATGCAAATGGGAGGTGGCCAATTTGGGGCTTGGCTCTTGGTTTAGATAAGGAGTAACATCTGTGCTGCCTGCTCTGGGGGTCCAGCAGCCAGGGCCTGGGAGAGCACAGACTGCTGTATCTCCAAGGACTGCAGCGAGCAGAGGCTGGCCCTGAGCAGATGGAGCGAGGTGTGGGTCTGCTGGGAGGTGGCTGGACAGCAGCCCCTTAATGTGATCTGACATGCTGTGTGTATGTCCCTGGTGCTGTGGCAATCCCACAATCAGCTGGAGCGCTGCAGGAGATCCAGCGAGCGCTCCCTGCAGAATTCAGCTGATATCTTTTCAAACTCAACATGGCAACTTGTGACAGGTACAGTCTAACAGCCATATGTTTCTTGCCTAATTACAGGAAAAGTTGCCCGCATGCCTAAAATTAGCCAGAGGAATAAACTCCTAACATGGGGATGCTCAGCAGCGCAGAAGTGAAACGCTGGTGAACCAGGGAAAGTTAGTGCCGCATGAAATGCGTGAGCACCTGCAGTACCTGTCAGGGAGGGAGGACTACAAACCCCCTCTTTGTGAACTAAGGAACTTGTCCAACAGCTCTGCTTGGGTGGAAGTTTCCTCTCTGAGGTGCCTTCATGCTAACTGTGCCTACTCTTCCCGTGCATCTGAGTTGGTTCACACAGCTGAAAGCAGAGTGAGCGTCTTTGGCAATGCACCAGCCCTTGATTCTCACTCAAAAACATGTGCCATTGTTCTAAGGAGGTTAGCTCCTCAACAGATACTAATGGCTTAAAGTGATTCTTCATAACTCAGGAGGCAATCATTCACAGAGTCTTTAAAATAGTATTTTTTCTTATATAATTTTATAACAACTATAAATTTCTGTACTATATAGTTGTATATATAATATTAAACTTCCTTATGTAATTGCAAATAGCATTGTGTATCTTTCTTGTTGCTGAAATCGTATACATGCAGGCAAGCAGCAGGTCTTACACAATACATATATACATATATAATGTGGGAATAACTTAAAATTATTTTTTTTTCCTTGTAAGGGGTTTTAATCATTTGACTTATGTTATGACTTGTTATGGCAACTTATGTTACCAGCATACAGGATTTCAAAATGGGCCTAAGGTCCTCTGCAGACATATGGTCTGCTTCACTAGAGAACCAAGTATCTTAAGAAGAGCTCCAAGTGGTAACTGTTTGTGCAGTGAAGTACTTCGTTGAACTTTTCACTCCAAAGCCACAAGCCCCAAATTTCGGTCAAACCAGGGGTGATCTTATCCTTGGGTTTTCAAAACAGCTGCCTTTTGACCAAATTGGCAGCCTCTATTCAGGGCTGATACTGCAGACAGCTACGAGCAGTGGTGTGGAAATGTCTTGCATAGCAACAGCCTGTACTGTGCAAGCTTAGCCTTAACCTTTGGTTTTAAGAACTTTCGTGGTGGTTGGAAAAAACAAAATACATTGTGGACTGTGAGAAGGAATACACGTCATGGAACTTGAAAAATAAGCTCTAAATGCTCTTAGGGCAGCTCAGAAAAGTGGCTTCGTGTCAGTTTAATGTGTTTATTCAGACTTGTAGAGGGAAAATGTTGAGGGTGAGAAAGGTTATTTTAAGGCTCTCAGACATCTGAAGGACATAATCAAAGCTAGATAATGTTTTCTGCATTACTGAGGAACAGAGATAATTTTTCCTAGCTGGGTCAATATTCTTCCTGCCTAATTTTAAGCCCATGGCTCAGACACCAAAGTTTGGAGAGATGTGTCTGATGCCTGTATGATACCATTACATAACAAACATCTTCACAGGATTAATACATATTTTAAAGGGGAATGGGCAGATTGAGGAACTGCACAGCTAGAATGTTTTTCTTTCTTTTTATAAGAAAGTATAAGTCAAGTAATGAAAAATGGGGGGCTATGGCTTTTCTGTGAGAAAAGCTCTTAAGGTATTAAATTATCTTGGGTCATCTGAGAAGAAAAATGTTGTAACTTCCTTCTTAGAGCTTTCTATGTTTCCTTTTTTTTTTTTTTCTCATTTTCTGCATTGTGTAAGTGTACAGCCACCCAACACACACGGAAACACCTATATAAACATTAAATACTGCAGTTTGAATGAATTTTATTACTTAACAGCACAGATGCCAAAAAGGCTTGCCAACTACCTTTTGCTTAGTTACAATTCTGCAATTTCCAATAGACAAAGATGGCACAGAAAAGGTTTTTGTCGCCTGAAAATAATGGAACAATCTAGAACCTGTTATTATTGTGCAAACATTTTGTTTTAAATGATTTGTCTTACTAGCCAGGTCCAAGTTACCTGCCAGCAGTTAATTTCCACACAAAAGAAAATCAATTGTCTTTATTCCTTTCCTCAGTTTATGTTTGACCTATTTATGATTTAAACTTCTAGATTAATAACACTCCAGTTCCTTTGGAAATCATTAAAAACTGTTAAAACCTGTAAATATATTGTATTGCAGACACAGCAAGTTGAGTAGGGGAGCTGCAAGATACTTACTGAGTAAAGAAAATATTTCAGTAACATTTTCACTGAAAATCAGATGGTTTTCTGCCATTTCTGATTATGATCCCTCTTGCTTCTAATATTTTCAAGGGTAGAGTCTCCTCCAATTTAAATTTGACTTCTTTTTCATTTGTTTTGGGATTTTTGTTATAATTTTGCATACAATGTTGAATTGAGATTACAAATTTTATTTTCCATTTAATGGAGCACCCATCCTTCTGCCCACTTGGGAGTTTCTAAGCAGGAGCATATCCTCAAAGTGTTCTTCAGCCCTTCAGAGGGTCTTTCCTGACCTGTTGTGGAGAAGGATTCCGTGATCCACTGCAGAACTGTCCAGGTGAAGTCAGTTTGATGGATGAGCTGGACTGGGATCATGGCAGTCAAAATTGTGAGTGTGAGAGTTGAGCTCAGTGACACCTGCTGTGCTAAAGGGCCATTCTTGTACGAACGTGAATCTATTCATTTCTCTTACGTTTTAGAATTGTAACGCACAGGAAATTAAAAACTTTGCTGCCAAAGTTACAATATTGCCAGCGACCATACGTTTTAAAAATGCATGTATGCGTGCAGTACTCGAGTTTTCCCTGTTGCTTGTTTTGAAAGTAGCTGGTTTTGTTCATACTGAAGGCAGCAAATTAGGTACTGCTCTGTATGAACAACAAGGGTAAAATGTGGTCTTTAAAGTTTTAGGACTCATTTTCCTGCACTATTTTGCGTCTTTATTGCATTCTACCTTTAGAGCTTTATGCCATAGACTAAAAAGCCCTACAGGAGACTGAATCATGCATGAATTTTTATACAACTTTCTGTTTGAACCTGATGCTTTTTTCACCTTTCTGCGAATGATCAGTGTTTTGCTGAAATGTTGGCAGATGGGGAACAGAGTGTGCCAACTGATGCTAACATGTCAGCAACAACAACAGGAGAAAAAAAAAAAGGAAAAGAAAAGAAAGAATAGCTGGAGAGTATACTGTTTTTCTGGAATAACATCCTTTCTCAGAGCACTCAATTCTCCTTGAGCTGTGGCTGCTTTGAGTCATTTCTTAATGCATAAGCACAGCCAGGCTTGAAACTGTTTTAGTCTTCAGCTTCCAACTGTTCCATTTATCTCCAGCTTGACAAGGTAGCATGGTAACTATTGTATTAAGCCACAAAAGGAAAAGTCATGAGATAAATTGTGGCTTTTTCTTCTGTTCTTTATTTTTTTTCTTTGTTATTGTTGTTTTTCCTGTAACAATGTAGAGCAGACACTGTACCAAGTTTGAAGGAGTTAGTAATTCTCAGTATAGGAGGATGATGAAGTGATACCAGTTACAGTTTGTTGTGACAAATATTTATATTAATGCAGTTTTATCATTTGTCCCTGCAGCTCATAAAAAGCAATACCACAAATATTAAGATAATGTCCATGACGTGCAATAAATAGACTAATGGTTCAGCCTATGGAGGGATATGTAGACACTAAGAATTTTGCTAGTGATGCTCTTTCACTTACCAAACCTAATTTAAGATTATACTCCCCGTACCCTTTCCCCTTAATAAAACCTCACTACATTTATTTCCTTTGTTTGTCACAAAGGCTGTTACTTCTTGAGCATGTTCAGAGCTACATATTTTGAATTAAGATCTCTCCAAACAAGCCCAGCCTGCTTAAAACTAGTATAAGCTGGTGCTGTGTGACAAAGATAATTCCTGCCATGTCTATTACAACAATATATCTTTATAAATGGTCTTGAGACATAACACAGCATTTCTCAGTCATTGAATTTCTGGTCTCCAGATAGATGAAGTTATAATTTTTGTACTGGGCTTTCCCTGATGTGCAATTCTCAGCTATTCCAAGTAAATCTGACCCATTCATACTTAACTGTTGCAGACTAAAGCCTGAATTTGTTATAGATATTGGATTGAGTTTTATAGTGAGGTTTTTTTTTTATACATTGAGTGCTGTGTAATAATATGTGAATATGTGCATAAACCTTATATTTAGGAAATCAGGATATAAACAATGCCTGCTCATCTGCCTGATCCCAAAAAGAGGTTAAACAAAGTTTGCTTCCTGCTATGTCTTGTTCCCTGTTATTCCAGTGGGGATATTTTCATTTGTTCTTGGCTTTAGTTGCTCCTTTCAAAATTTAAAATGTTAAAGTCCATCAGTTAAAATTTTGCAATCTAAATCTAGGAGACTTCCACCAGCATTGTGATTAGAAACTTACCAAGTGCTTACATGGTAAGCAACTAGGAGCTGTTAAATAAGTATGTACTTAAAAAAAAATAAAATAAAAAGAGTTAGGGTGTGCTTTATTTCTCATTGGATTACTCCAAGGGAGGTATCCTTAAAGATTTGATAGGAAGATCCAGGAAACTTATGTCTTCTATAGCAGCTGCTTGATAATAAGGACAATTTTAGGCAAATTTTGCACAAGTGAAGTTCTAGCTACAAGGCAGTTTTGAGTAATGAATAAAAAATGAGAATGGGTCCAATTATAAAGATCATAACCAATGAAAAGGGGGAAATGTCTGTCCATATTCCATAGCAGATTCATGGCAGAGTTGAGTTTTGTGGGATCAGTGGATTCCTCCACTGTCCCACCCACTTTTACACTGAGATCAGTAACTTCTGCGTGGCTACAACATAATCTCTCTTTGGCAATCTTCTGAAAAGAAATCCAGACTGAACTTGGAAAGAAGGCAGTGGGTTTCTTGGTAGGTTACTTTGGTAACTAATCACTGAGAGACCTCTAGAGATGCAGCAGGTTTCTCCATATCTCCTCAAAGAGTTGCCCCCGGAAAGACTGCAATACTTGACAGTCCCAGTAAATCAGACCTGATAGGTCAGGATCATGCTCAGTTATTGGTTCAAGATCAGGCACAAATGAAACTTCAACTTACAGTGCCAGATTCTATTTAAAGCTATTTAGAGTTCTCCACTAAGTTCCTGCTAATATTTCAAGATATTTAGTTTGGGAAAAAATGGGTTGTAACATCTGATTTTTTTCACACTCTATCTAAAAGGTTTTCTTCCAAAGTAATTTTGAAAACAGATGTTTGAACTCCAATGTTTTCTTTCAAGAAGAACTAAGTTTAGCACTAGAAGAAAGGAAGGGAAAGGCCAGGGAGACAAGTTTCGTTAAATAATGAAATGCACTTCTCAGAGAGTTTAAGTGAACCAAAGTGAAATCTGAATGAAAGAAAAAGGAATGGCTTTCCATGGAAGCATTAACTGAGTTAAATGACATGTACAACAAATTAGGGGGACTAGTCAGGAATTTTACAAACAAGCAAAACACATGGGGGAAAAAAGAGGTAAATATATGTTTCTGTAAAAGAAACCTCTAAATATTACTAGACGAGTAAACCATAAGGGATCCAAATTCCTTCACTGGTTTTCACTGTAGTGAAAGATGAAGACAGCTATCCTTCATGTATTCTTGACAAGTATTTTAAGTGAAACGTTATTAAATTAAGTGTTATGTCCTGTAGCTTGGACTGATTGATATGTCTGAATTACAGTGAGTCATCATGGCTCAATACAGTAATTTATAACTGGGAAGGGCTGTGAATGGAGTCAGAAGGATGCTAACAAAATGGGTATGACGTGTCCTCATCAGTTCCCTTTCTGGGATATAAACACTGAAATAGCCACATTTATGTGAAATGTAAGGCTTCTTGTGAATTTGAGAAGGTAATGTGTTAATGTGTAATATCTAAGAAAGGCCACGAGTAATGTTAAAAATAAGTCCTGGTTCTTGCGCAGCCATTGTACTTTTGTGGTGAAAACCTGGCTCAGGGCATTGCAACATGGAAGCATCAGCACTATGAGAGAGACGGGCTTTCAGAGGTGTTTCCCAATTGTTTCACCATGCACAGTGTATAGAAAGCTGACAGGTAACAGTAAAGGAAGAAATTTGAACTCCTGACAGACTTTACATGCGCTCAAACTCATAGGGAATGCATAAGAAAACTTTTGACTTTATACTGCTCCATGAAATTACAGGGAATCCTAATTTGTATTTATTTTTTTAATAATATATTTTGTAAGCAATTAGTTTCTTATGGTTCTTTATCTTTCAGCTATTGTTAGTGTTTCTTGGTCTTAACTGCCTCTCAAATGTTTTTGTAGGGTTTTTTCTGTGGGAACTATGAATTAAAGAATAGTATATAAAAGTTATTCAGGAGTTTCTACTTGCTTCATTTTCCAGAATGGGTGGATAATGGATTAAATTTAAAGTCTTAAAATACAAAGTGGATAAGAAGTAGTATTTATTCAATGTAGTTTTGGCTGTGGAATTAATTTCTGAGTCCTGTTCTAAACAGTTATTTCAAAAGCTGTGGTTAATATTTATTTTTATATACACATTTGGCTCAAATAAACTATATGGAATAAAACAAGCATACTGGGATTTGAACCCTAATTGCCTGGGTTTATGAAGAAAAATTGTCTCATAGAGACTGCATAATTATCCTACCTGGGTTTGTTATGTGTTTTTATAAAGAATCAGGATCTCATCACACAGGTCTGGATATTTTGGAACCTCTTTTTCAGTGATCTTGGCAGTAATTACTTAGGAACAATAAAAGACTTCATAGTTTCATAAAGTAAGGGACCTTCTTGGCATTAGCATTGGTGGTAATTGGTGACAAGTCAAATGACTGAAATTTGCATACTTTTTTGTGATCAGCATGAAGCTTCTGAAATATAGGCAGGTTTCCCTTTTTCTGATGCCATATCTTAACTCACAAGAGCTGCTTATCTGTGCACACTCACTGTCTTTTTCCTATTGCTACATTTCAGTTTTGTGGCTTATGTCCATCTTTGCTGTAAGACTCTTGACAGTTTTCAACTTCATTTTGAACATCTGTATTCAAATGCAGATTTTGCCTTTGTAGCTGGGACCAAGTAGAAGGCATCTTTGAAGAAATGCTAATAAGAGTGCTGTGCTTCTTAGACATACCTTCCTTCATAAGAACATTTCTTTGAAATCCAGACTAAAAAAACCAAACCGTTTTGCTCTCATCAACATCGCTTTAATGTGCTCAGGATAGCATGCCTGTATGAAACAGAAAAATTGATAGGTGAAAGTGAGCTACTTACTGTGCAGAATGAGGGAGGGTCTGCGTTATTGCAATCCGTAAGGGAATTTCGAAAGAAACAGCTATTAAGTTCCTTTTCTTCTTTATAATTTATCTGATTAACATCCTGCATTTACTGAAATGACACACTGGCTCTGAGCACGTGACAAGCAATGCTGAAACCTGGTTTATCATCTGCAAGGTAGAGGTGCAGGATACTGCATCAAAGAAATGACTTGGATGGGGAATGCTGTCGGGGTGACTGGAAATATGATACACAGAAATTTCTTTTTAAAAAAAGGATAAAAAAATAAAAAAGAAAAACGTGTAAATGGCACTCTTCGGTGAAATTTGAGAGAACCTAAAAAATTGCAGATTCTGAAAGATTCTGTCTCTGTAAGGCAGAGAGAAAACTTTCTTCATTGAGAAAAGATCACCGAAGAGAAAAATGTCACACACAACTCTGCTCACAAGACACTCTGTCATTTGCTGCATTTATCAAGTTACATGATCATGCTCAACAATTGCAAGACAGCTTTAAGGCTCAAGAAAATCCCTAATAACTTTATTATTCTCTCTTAAAAGCAGGTAGAGTCCTTTTAACTGCATTTGGTATCATCTTTCATAAGGGCCCATTAGAGTTGAATTAATGTATTTGCGGAGATAGCTCAGTCATCCCAAATCATTTTCTGTCTGATGTTTAAGCCTTTGATAGCGTACTTTGAGTTTGAATTGAATTTTGGAGAGACGCTAAGCATGTTAATTAGATTCTCTTTGTGTTCTAAGAGGGAGGAAAAGCAGAAGGGATAATTTTTAACATTTCAGTTGAGCACTATTTGCAGTGCACGTATCTCTTTCCTACAATATTGCGTGCAATTAGAAGCAGAAATTTCTAGCATTGACACGTTCACTATGTAATCTGAAATTACTAAAGGTATATGTGGCCTTTGGATAATATGCTTTGAGTACAAAGTAATATTTTTTAAATTAAATTCTTAAAAATATTAGCCTAAGTGTCTTTTCTAAATGTTAATGTATTCAGTTACTACACCACTGTTTTATAACACTGAAACTGCATGGATACTTGACTGGAACAAAAGTACAGCACACATCAGCTAAACAGGGGAAATATTTATGTTAGCTGATCCTTGTTTGCACAACCACCACACTCTTTTTTCAAACCCATTTTTTACAGACGGGACAACAGCATTAGTGTTCTCAGTGATGACAAGAAGGGCAGGCAAAGGGCTTTGACTGCTTTGCTCACAGTCACTGGAGCGTGTGGGCAGGAGCAGGTGCCAGGAGGCATCATTGCTGTCAGCATCCACCAGTGTGCATGCTGGCACTCCTGTGATTTAAGGCAGCACTAGGTGCATTAGTCGATGCACCTGAGGAGATGAGGACAAATACTTTCTTCTACAAACATGTTCCTGTGGCCAGGAGTAAAGCCATAAAGACCTTCCTCCATCTCCTTGTTCCTGCTTTTTATTCTTCTGCCAATAGAAGAAATGTGGTAGAACAAAACAAATCTCCTCATTACTGATCTAAAGAAAAATGAAATACAGCCTGTGAAAGGAACAGAAGTGGAATTTATTGGCATGCTGGTAAAGCACGCCAATTTCGGTTCAAGGTTCTTAGTAACATTTTAAGGTATTAGAAAAGCATAAAAGAAGTGCGGGGAGAAAACAGAGAGCAAGTTGTAACTCGCCCATGGGCAGTGTTTAGGAGTAAGGAGCTGGGTGAAGGAGTTGGGACAGCTGAGGAGGGGCTTCCCTGGGTCCTGCCTTCTCCTGCCACGTCCAGAGAAGGAGTCCAGGCACTCACCACCAACAGAAAGACTATGAATCTGCTAGAGAGGAGAGATGTGACAGCTGTGAGAAGATTTGGCAGTAGGAAGACACGGAAATATTAAGCCCCAGATGAGAAAGAATTGAGGTCAAAACAGGAACAGATGTGCACTAAAAATAGAAGGGCAAGAAAAAGATAGATGCAAAGGTCCTTGCAAGTAGACAGGTACCACGGAGGAGAGAGAGACATCTTATTAAAGGAGAGATGGAAAAGCAATGGTAATATAAAAGGAGGAAAAAATTGCAGAACTAATTAAGAAGCCTCTGCTTTTAATTCAAGTCATTTTTATTTAGCTCTAACTAAATCACCCCTTGAATCGTCAGCCTGCATTATTGCTTGGAAAAGCAATGAACCTTATGTAAAGGGCACCAGTGTAGACATTACGGAGCACCTCTGCAAACTTGAGATAATGCCATTAAGGGAACTAATAGAGTTAAAGTACAGCCTACATTTAGTTCTAATTAGACAAAAGATAGCAGCCAAATTGCCACATAAAGTTTAGATAGGGAATTCAAACAAGTCACAGAAACTGTGGAAATATATAACTTCTGGGTTTAGTATGGTGCCCTGAAAGCTCCCTAATGTATCTGTTCCATTCTGCTGTTTGTTCCCAATAATTTCAGATGGGCTGGGGAGCCAGACCCATCCCTGGTGGTCGGCCAAGCCTCACCTCAGTCATACCTGCATCTGAGCCCCCAGCAAGTACCTGGCTCACAGATTTCATGGAGGCTGGCAATTCTGGGAGTAGGAAGTTGTTTCTGGAAAAGGGACAGGGAAGGAGAGTGAGGTTTCCTCCCAACAGCAGCAGAAAGAAAGGACTGTAACCAGCCCTGACAACCCTCTTTAGCCTTTCTCTCCCAAAACCACAAAAGTTTGTAGGAGGAAAAGTATCAATTCTGGACATTTCCTTTTTGTGTTCCTAAGTGGAGTAACTGCATTCAACAACCTGGTTGCTTAACTTCCAAATATTGGTATGCAGTAACCAGTAACTATCACCAAATATTTATCTTGGTCTTTCCAATGAATTCCTCAAAAATAGTCCTGTGGTCCCCAAATACCTAATTTTCTTGTTTCACTCAGGTTGGTTTTTAAAACAGACCAACTCCTCTGTGAGTTACAGCCCAAGAGCATTCCTACAGTGCTGGGATATAATGGCAACAAACTGACCTTGGGAATTGATTGTCTTTGCTTGCTGAAGAACAGGAATTTGAAATTATATTTTTGTATATATATGCATAGATAAACCATCTGTAATAGCAGGAAGAACAAACCTTTTTCCTCTGTCTTAATGAACAATCACAAAGGACTTTTTTTTGTTGTTGTTCCTGTTGCTACCATTACTATTTTTATGCATTGCTTGATTTTCTAAGAGCCAGGTGACAGTAATCTTACATGATTTTTTATATTCTCTTTCCATTATGTTCTCATGTTTACAGCAGACTTTCTCCTGCTCTTCCCTCTAGCAGTTTTGTTATTATTCTGCTTTTAAATTCCTTCAAGTGAATTTCAGTAAGCTGGTTGAATGGTCTTTCATCAGGTACAAAGAGAACAGTTGACAGATTCTGTACATGTAAAAATAACATTTTGTTTTCATGGCAGTGCTTTATAAAAAACAAACAAAAAAAAAGGTACATTGGTACGAATTAACGAAATTACCGTAGTAATTATCTCACCCAAATGGTTGGTCTACATATATGTTCTTTGTTTCATATGGGAAGGTTTTCCTTATTAATTTCTTTAGATTTGTAGCAACCCATTAGCAGCCAATCCATAAGTCTTACCTATTTCACGGACCTCATCTTAAGGGGAGGAGTGGACCACAGAAAAGACTGTTTTATCACTTATCATTGTCCTTCTGCCTGAATTTATAACCCCCTTTTTATTTTTCCCTGAGCCCACATGTCATTTCCCCTGTATTTATGATTGCATGGCTTCTTTTAGCTGCTACAGTGTTGTTTATATGGAAAACTGTGTGTGGGTGTAATTATAGGCAGCCCTCAAAATTGGCTAGTGCAAAAATTTGGGTAATTATTTTTTTTCAGCCTTTTAACTTCCTATAAGAGTCTACACCTGTCCATGAACAACGCACTGATTATAGAGAGAGAAGGCAAGGCAAGACATAACATGATAGAGGGAGGGTAAAGACCATTAGCTTCCAGAAAAATGCATGATGTATGAAGTACAGCCTTGGTGCCTCTCACTTCTGCTTTGTAAGGCAGTGGAACAGATGACAAACAAATGTAAGGTGCCTTTTTTGGCAGAGGAGCATGTAATGAAGATAGTAAGGAGAGTAAGAGGGAAGAGCCCAGCCTCCCTCCAGCAGGTCACACATAGAGGAAAGGTAAAAATAGTACCAACGAGGAGGGAAAATGAAACTTTGACAGTTCTCCTCTCCAAGTTTTCAGTAGCAACAGCACAGATGCCTTTGCTAAGGCATCATCCAAAAAGAAGTAAAACAGGGGTGAGAAAAACCTCAAAAACAAGTAACACGGGTAGAGCACTTAGGTGCAGGGGAGGGAAGGGACAAAGAAATGACTCCTAGGAGTAAAAAGGATGCTGTTGTGCTTAGGGCCATTACAGAGCATGGCAATATGTATGTATGTAGACTAAAATACCTGTATTTGCACGTGGATCAGAGATGCATGGGTAGCAAGATAAAGCACGTGGCAACATAATATCCCTGAGTTGAAGGCTGCATTATGGTCCCATTGCTAATTCACAGACTTAACTGTTCATTTGCAAATATACCATTAGGGTCTCCTGAAAAAACTTTCCCTAACCATATTTCTGGCTTATTAATTGGGACATTTTATTTCTTGACAAACGTGTGAGAACTGCTAAGCCAAGTGTGGTGTTCCCTGTGACAGTCTGAGCATAGTGGCTCTGTAAACAAGCTTTCCTTTGGACAGTCTGTATCATCACAGCTCCCATGTCACATCATCAGATCCACGTAAGCACATGGTCTATACTGGTGTTTGCAGGTATTTCTACATATATTTTTGCATATATATATATATATATATATATATTTGCATGTATGGTACTTGAGGGGGCCAATAGAAAAGGCACTTTCTTTTTGCTTTTTGTGTCATCTATTACATGTAAGAATGAGGTAGAGCCATGTAATCTAAAAGCAGCTTTTTCTCCAGTTATTTCATGAGCTGTCCTCCCCTGCAGTGCTACCAAATTTTCACAGTCAATATAGATAAGAAAGTTATATTTCCAATAAAGCTAGTGAGAAAAGTAGTTGGGAGGAAGGTCACTGACTTAGGACTCTTTCTGCCTTTGTTCCCTCACCCATTCTACCCTAATTAAACAAACTTCTGAAGATCTGACAGATGAAAGAGTAATTTTAAAACTGAGCAAATATGTCAAAAGTTGTTCTTTTAAGCTTGTAACCTCACAATTAGGTGTGTTTAAATGATGCATAAAGCCTAAGATGTGGTCTAGTTTTGAGCTTTAATTTGCTTTCAGTGCAGATGGTTCAAATACTGAGGTCTCCAGGCACTCAGGGACCTCCTAACCTATAGGAACTGATTCTCCCCCTAACTGCAGTTAACTCACCCCACAGAGAAGCTGAGAGGAGGCAGAGGAGAGCTGAGAGCCATTTACAGAAGCTTTTGACTTTGCCACCCATCCACTGTGCAGGGTTTTATAAAAGAAATTTCCTTTAAAATGCAGCTGTGTTCTGAAATATGGGTTGCAGAGTTTTGTACTCATTCTAGTTTAGTGATTTCTGTATTAACATGTGTCATCTGTAAAGAAAATGCCTCTTTTCCTATTTGCTCTCCTGGCCATTTGCTTGCAGTCTAACATGTCTTTAACACCTCTATTCCCCTGTTCTAAATAAGGTTATTGTTGACACTGAGCAATCTGATTTTTTCCTCTATTGAGGCCCTGATTCCACTGATCTGTACTCCTTGTTGGTTTAACTGCTTTCAGTATCTAACAAGAAATTTGTATATGTTTCAGTTAATAAGAAGCAGATACACACAAGTTTCCTCACATCACTTTAACTGAGATAACAGAAATGATGAGCAAAATGCATTCTTAATTCTTCAATCAGAAAATTGGACTGTAAGGACCCCAGGGAACCAGACTCACTGAGCAAAGCTGTCAGATGTTTACAGTGTAGCTTTGGAGAGCAGAGGCATATATAATTGAAATTATGTTTCCAGGGGACCTGTCAAAGTATTTTTGGCATATAGAATAACATTCACTTAGCGAACAATTTGAAACCACTGTCTCTTTCATCCCATTACACATCCAGATGTTCTACATGTTTGTGTTCCTAATTTGCAAAGCAGAGAAACACTGTTGCCATTGCAGAATGAGGCATGGAAATGAAAATGAGGTAGATATTTGCTGCCTTTATGCTGCTTATTTGCTGCCTGTTTGTAGTGAGATGGTAGTGCAGATATCTGCAAGGGAGATATACTTTTATAAAATTTTAAAATTTGTCTATATTAAATACTCATAATGATCTGGTTTACCATAACATTTTATTTCCATATCGAATGTATAAATAATGTGTGTAGAGAATACAGAAATTGCACAAAATACTACAACATGTGGCCTGTAATTAAATGACAACTCTGTTATTAGTGTGATGGATATCTCAGGAGACTGGAATAAAACAAAAATGCCTCTGATAGGCATAGATCCATCTGGAATTCAGCCAAGGCAGCAGTGCTGGGAAATAATACATCATTGAATGGGAGATGATGGCTATCTGAGAAACAAATTTTGCATCCTCAAATTCCTAACTCATCTCCTAGCTTTACAACTAATATCTGCTGCAGCTTTTCAGACCAGCTGCCAGTGTTTAAAAATGCTGGTGATACACTATTCTCTGCCCTTTAAAAGTGATCCTGCTACTTAAGATGGAAAAGCTAGATTTCATACGGGAAATATAAAATCCCTAGTTCAGCAGACCATCCTTTGAGAATGAAGGCAGAGGAACAGTGAGAATCAAATTTTAGGACTGCAAAGTCCTCATCTTTTATGTAATTAATATTATAGATATATAATAATATAATATTTATTGAATGTATTTTCTATTTAGGTCTAGAAATGTCAGTAACTTGGATCTGTATAATGAAAAGTTTCTGGATCAGAATTCTGACTCTGCTTTTTGCAAAGCTGTAGAGGAAAAGGCTTAGAGCTTTCTGGCACATCGGTGGCGACAGAAGGCTCGATGCAAAGGAGTCCTAAATACATGGAATAAATACAGCTGAAGTCATCTAACAGTGCAATGGCAGGCTCTAGTTCCATATCTGTTGTTCTTATCTCACCAGAAGAAGCACTTCCTGGCACAGTTTCAAACAACTTCAGATTTGATTTTCCTCCAGAAGCTGTGATCTGAAAGGAGCAAAGCTATTTTGGGGTCAGATATTTGTTCAGACAGCCAATAGAATTTCCCAATCCCTGAATTTTAAGTATACATTTTTAACTATAATATAAACATACCCTAAATACTTCAAGTCCCAATAAAACTGCCCCATCAGAGATATTCTCATGTTTAATAGCCTTCAGGGTAGAAATTTGCACCTTAATTCAAAGTTGGATTTCCCCCACAACAACTCTTAGACACTGGACATTCTTAGGGCTTTCTTTGGCACATTGGATAAGCAACATTTTGGGACTTTCTTGCTTGTCCAAAACCCGCACTGCATGCACAATTCAGAAACATTAAACCAATCGTTTCCACTTCCAAGGAAACTGTTCCGTTTGTCAGGATGTATAAAGTGTTGGGGGAGATTTTCACCAGTCTCCAGCTGCAACGCTGCTGCTTTCACTGCATCGGGCGAGAGCCTGAGGGAGCCTCCAGGGGCTTTGTCCTTGGGCATCTGGTGGCAACAGGCACCCCAGTGCTTTCATGAAGACAGCAATCAGCTCTGCCAGGAAGGTGGGGTTTGTTTCTTGGCACAGACCCAACGTGCCCAAACACACTTCTTGCATGAAGGACTGCTGCCAGTCCTCTCTCTGTTGGTGCTGAGTGCTCAGGGTTTCCAGTATCTCCTCAGAAATCATTTACCAAATGTCTCGCTTGTCACAAAGGGTGATGTGTCTTGGTGGGGCCAGGGGCATCAAGGCTGACATCATGCAGGTGGATGAGTGTGTTTTGGGAGGGTAGTGACTTGTTCAGGGCTTGGCAGAAGACCCTGCCAAAGAGAGGAAAGCTGCCTCTGGATCTCAGCCATTTCTGAGATGCTCCACGAAGGTCAAGGAAGGAGCCAGGATGTTGCTGGAACTGCAGCTGGCCATGGTAATTTTGGACACAAGAGTGGGTCCTTCTGCTCCTGCTTTAATTTTCTGCTCAAAACTGTTAAGCATGTTTGTATTTAATCTGATTTTCTTAAAGGATTAGGAAAATCAAACTATTCTCTGCAGTGTTATCAATTTCCGAAGATGATTTTTAGTTCAAAAAATAAATGAGATTTCTACGGAAAGTTTTCTTTCTCAAAGAAAATGTCAATTTCAATCCCTGTGGATCTCAAGCATTTAAAAAGAGCAATGCTAATGAGAAAATAATATTTTCTACTTGGTACTACTGAACAGATGTAGTATAGAAATCTGACTAATATTTTAGTTTGTATTAGTTGTATAAAACCATGCATTAAGGCAAATAGTATACTTTGTAGCCCTAAATAATTAAATTTCTTCAGTTTGAAGTGCCCAGTGCATTTTTGCTTCCTGGCATGTAGAGTAATATATACTATGGGAATGGAGTTCTAAAGTGATCTCAGCCTACGATAATCTGGAAAGGAAAGTTATTTTAGGTGCTGCTTTTCTTTCTTGCTTTCTCTAATAGGGTAGCAGTCCTGATTTAAACTTTGAGTCACTTAAATGAAAGTGTGGAACTTTAAAATATATTTATATATATATATATATATATATATATGACTTGTGTGCACCTAGAAAACAGAAACTAATTTAGAGAAAAGTTATTAAATTTCTCATATATACTTCTGGGAACATTTCAGATATGTTAGAAGTAGCACAAAATGAAAGCTACTCCTTTAGCTCCATGCTAGAATAATCTTTACCAAGTTCCTGCAGAAGGGTTTTACTGTGGCATCAGTTATGCCAGAAATTTAGAAATTCTACCTTATTGGAACTCAGCTATTTCATGCTCAAACGATTCCTGGAACAGCAGGGAGATTTTTATAACTACATGGTGGGGCAGATGTTGTAGTGATATGTGCTCAGTGAAAATGGATTCCCAGTTTGGCTCCCCATCTCTGCCTGTTTGAGATAATCGTGGTGAAAGTGAGTGGCAGTGACATGCCATTAAGTCTGGTGCTGCCACACACTGGGGGATCTTTATCTCCTGCTGCATTTTTTTAACGCTGTAGACTCGGAATAAAGTCAGGGGTGCACTGTCTAGAACAGTTTGAAAACAGTCTGTATTTCTCAGTTACTGTCATGTCTGATAAAGAAATATGGCAGTGGGCCATGGCAGATCCTACAATCAGAATAATGATGTGATATGCTCTCTTTGACTGTGCTTAAGTTCTGATAAATAAACATATCCTTTTTTCCCCCCTTTACTTTCCCACCCCTGCCTTGGAGTTCTGTATTCAGGGCACTCACACATCCAGGTTTATATAGTGAGGGTCTAAACAGGTTTACAAGAAGTTAAACAGAAGTGAATACAGAAAACCAGCAAAAAAATAACTTTAAAAGGGGGGGGGGAGAAAGGCTGAAGATAAGAAATCTGTTACTAGAAAAAAAGTACTTCTGTGAAAAACATAACAAGACTCATAACCGTCTTGACTTTATTGAACAAGTTTATCCATGCAACTTAGAGGAAGGTCATGCCTGACTTGTGTGCAGTGGTTTGTGATTTTTGTTCTTTCTTTGCCTCTGCTAGAAAAGGAAAAACAATCCTTACCCAAGTCATGTTCATGTTATTTTTCCCCCCTCTTCTTTGGAGACCTAGAAGTGAAGAATACCTCTCACTTTGAGATGCTGTTTCTGCAAATCAGCTTTTCTTTCCTCTTCCATTCCTTGCATTTAACTCTTTTGTTCTCTCTCTTTTGAAAAGATGGAAAAAGTAAAAACCCCTTTGGAGACTTAAAAATACTTGGGGTGATAAATCATTTGTTTAGAAGTTATCTTCAATCAAATTAATGAAAGTAGGAAAAAAACCCATACTTCTGGAGATTTGTTATTTACCTACTTTTCAAATAAATTGGGGGCAAATGTCAGTTTCATGGATAGTTCTTTAAAATATCTAAACAAAATTTGGGGCATTTTTGGCTTAAGAGATGACATAGAACGTGCAGTGAGTGGGTCACCTCCTTAATTCTTCAGGATAATAAATAGGTATGACTGAAACCTGAGTACTGAGACAGGTAATTTCCTTTGCTTGTTGCTTTTGGTGTACCAATGTGAGCAGAATGTTTTACAGTCAAATCTTTCAGTCTTGGTATTGCCACCATCAGTATTCTGCCTGACCCCCTGATCCTGAGATTCTTAATGTTCAAATAATATATTTGCTTAAATAATATACTTAAAATATATATGAAGAAGGGCTGGTGAAGAGCTTCAGAGAACTGGGGCTCCGAGAAGAAGGGATGTATTGCAATCTGCTCACAGGGCTGTAAAAACTGAATAAAACTTTCAGGACTAGGCCACAAGTTGAAAAGTTCAGTGATGCTGGCACAAAATTAAATCCTCTCTTTGTTTATGTCAGTGACAACCAGAGAATGTGTCTGGTCTTTTAAATAGACTTAAGCTTCTTCAATCAGAGAGATAGCGTTGGATGAGACAAGGGCAGAAATAAGGAAAATAAGGTCAAGAAGGTTTATATCTTATTCTTTCAAAAGGTTAAAATGGAGTAATTTTTTTTTTTTTTTAATTTACAAAAAATGCAAACAGTAGTTTATTCATTTAGATAGTGAAGTTAAAACTCCTGATGAAAATCCTGAAAACCTATTTGCTGACCATGATTAATATTTTCCCAGTGCTAGCAGAAAATACATGTATTTTTTGATAGGACTATTTTCCCCAGTTCATGCAGAATTTATTGTTAACTCTTCCTTTCTTTTTTTTTTTTAATGTAATTCTTTAAGTGGTTTTAGGCTGAAAAAATTAGTATACTGCTCCATATGAGACCTTATTAAAGAAAAATAATTTTCTTCTCTCTCTAAACATCCAAAATATTTTCCTAAAAGAAAGAAAAAAGCTTTTAGGCCTTTGGCTATGAACTTACAACTGTCAGAAAATATTTTTCTCTTCAAATGTACTGGAAAATCCAAGCATAAAATCATAACCCCCCCCCACACACACACTTCATGAGCTTTTATCAAGCTTTTCTTATCAACTTTCATCCATTTTATTAGCTTTTAGCTGGTCTATTTAGTCCTGAATACTGACTAGTATTGGCCTGAACCCTTGATATTCCTCTACTAAATCACATTGTTATTAAATAACAAAACTTAATGCTAATAAAACTGAGTTTTCACTAATAAAACATTTAAAAAACCCACTAGACAGTAGTGAGAAGCCCAGAAAGTTGACAGCATTCAAGATTTGTCTTCATTAATATCATTTATCTTCATTAATAACTAATGCTATAAAAACGGTTCCTTGGAAAACAGCAGAGAAGTAGCCAAAATAAGCAATTATGGGGCCAATAAAAAAATATGTTTTCTTCATATCTTTATGGGTTCATTTTCAGGCAATTAGGCTGCAGGTACATTTATTTGGTTGGTGAACATTTCATGTTAAAACTCTGAAATTGATGAGCTATTTATTAAACTCATTCTTTCTAAATGGAAGTATAATTATGCAAGGGATTATTGTCTCTTCATTTATTTTTCTGGAGCGATTAGCTTGTGATGCTATAAAACTCATTTTTGAGAATGACTGATATTTATAATGTTTTAATTAAAATTGGATTGGAAAGCAAATGGGAAAATTTACATTCAACATATACGGTTGTGTCAAATGTCTTTAACGGCAGTTGTCTTTTTATTAGCTTAGAATAATTAGTTGGGGTATTTATGTACTAATATTACCTAATTAACTCAGCAGCAAGGTAATTAATTTAGTTAATGGCTGTCCAAGAAAAAGAAAATAGTGCTGTAGTATAGAGAGATGCTTTCATTTCACTGAATTCTTCTTGGTTAAATGATTTTTCCGAGGTATTTTCTTTAAAAAGGATTCAGAGAATATATCTATTTTATTGGAGAGGGGAATTTTTGCATTTTATCCTTGGAAAAACAAGGTACAAGCAGGGAGAGAGCAGAGCAATTGGATGGTCTTTCCTTTCAAAGAAACTCTTAGACAAGGCATGATGCTCCATCCATCAACAGCAACTGCAGCTATTCCTTTGCATTTAAATTCGAAATGCATATTTGTATTAAAGCATGTCTTATTGCAACATTGTAACACCAATGGATATCTGATGTGTGTGACAATGAGGTGAAAATGTTGGGCACCCAGCGGATACACGACGCAAACAAACAAATTACCAGTTCTCACTGTCACATATACGCAAACCCTTGGGGAAAAGAAAACTTTAGCTCAGTCTTTTCAAGAGGAAGTTTCAGGATGAAGCATGGAGAATTAGGTGCAAGATTCCTAATTAAAAGAACATTCTGCCTTGCTTTCTAGCTTGTCTTTCCTGAACACCTACACACCATGAGCTTTGTTTTATGTCCTTTAATTCTTAGAGAAAATGATTTCCATTTGACTGAAGTTGAAGGGCTTGATGCATGACTGTTGCACTAATGTGCTCCTGCAAAATTGTTTGGCTACAATTGTTTCCCTGCAAGCCTTGCAGGATGGTGATTTGCAGTGGGGTTCTCCCACTTCCTTTGTTTCTATTCAAAGAGCATTAGTTTATTTTCCTCTGCCAAGAAATATGTCTAAATTAATGTCAGATCAGTTCTTCGGAATTCTGTGCTGTAAGATTTATTCACATTAGTCAAGTAAGTGAACACAATAGGATGCAAAAATGGAGCTATTTGGAAAAGCAGCACACTCAAATGCCTTAAGTACTTAAACTAAAAAATGTCTCTGAACTCTGAAAAGTGGTTCCAGGAAAAGGATGCTGGCATCTCTGACTCACAAGGACAACTGACCAATTTGGGGGAGGGAAGAAATATCCAGTCAAATGACTTATTAACTTTACAACCCAAAAAGTTGGGTCAGAAAGCTGCAGACTGCCCAGTTAGACCCACGTAGCTCTGTACAGATCCCTACAGAAGCTTTAAAAACCTATTTTTCTATGTCTTTTTTCCTTCTGACATCCAGTTCCTCTCCATGTGTACTCTCTCCTGTTCCTGAAAAATTTTGCTTTACCTTTGCATGTATTATAAAGCCTGTTGAGTGAATGAGCCCACTTTTTTTGGCCAACAGGCAGCAGGCCGAGCTGAACGAGTGTCAGCTTTGCTAGCCATTTCACTGGAAAAGATACTGTCTTAAAGGAGCTCTCAACTCCATAGCTTTAAGTACTGACATGTCCTTTCTCATACCTTTCCTCACAGAGGTTTTATTTGTGTTTGCTCTGCTGAATGATACACAGCAGAGACCATGTCATTCTTTGCAGCTGGTTTAAATATCATCCTGTAGGCAAATTGTGTGCTAATGTTTTTCTTTCGTAGTTTATTGTTATCAAAAAACATTGTGATGTTTTCTTATTTGTAGCTTGCTAGTTCCAAATGAGATATACATCATAATAATTCATGCACCATCATGTCTTAGTGCCTAATTAAAAAACTGATGACTTAAATTCATCAATGTTTCTGGCATTCCCTGAACTATCCTCTTACTTTTTGTCATTACTTAACCAACAATTTCCTCAGTTGATTGATAAGCCTACTGCTACTCTAAAGATGTATAAGTGGGAAAGTTAGATTTCTAATTGATTTACAAAGGGTGGAGGTAGAGAGGTTGTTTCAGAAAGGCAAGGTTAATACTTGGCTTTTCTAACTTGAGCCATTTGGTTTTGGGGGGGTTGATTTTTATTTTTGCATATCAGATTTGAGAAACTAGCTACTGTCTGAAGTATTTTCACAGTTAAGGTGTAAAAGACAAATCAATTCCTTAGCATTTCTGCAAAGAAGCTTGATAAATCAAATGTCTCAAGTCCTTCATTTAGAGGGATTTTTTTCAATATCTGGATATTTTTCAATTTTTAAAAAGCCTTTTCTCCCTCTCTCTCCTGCTTTTTTCACTTGGGTGGGGTTTTTTGTTGTTTGTTTGGTTTTTTATGGTTTTTTTTCCCCTGCATGTGGAAGCCAGTACTAGTATTTGTCCACATAATGTGATGACAAATGCTGTAATTTCTTTTCTTCTACATGTTATTTACCAAATTACACACAAAACCCTGAATTAGTGGTCTTCATGGTTCTTCTTACACGATTAGCTGCAGTTTCCTAAGCTGTTTCCAGAATTATTTTTCTGGGATCCTATTTTTTTTTATTTATTATATATTCTGCATGCTTTATTCCTAAAATTCAGGTATGATATTTAAATGTATTTATAAAACTTTGCAGTGAATGAATCGAACTTAATGGGTGATCCTTGCATTACATTTGATCTGTTATTGACCTTCTGCAACACACTGCCAAATTTTGCCTCATGTTAAAGTGTTTTAGCAAGGTTTCCATGTATTTTTTTTTCCAAATTACTGCTAGGGTTATACATAGCTATGTGCTGAGGCTTTATTCTTAGGGAACTGGGAAAGGAGGAACTCTGCAGATCAGAGCATTCCATCTGAGCTGGCAAATTACAATCTGCCCTAGTATTGCAGTTGAGAATACATAATTTTTATATATTAATTTTAATAATAGTGTGATCAAAGGAACTATGTATTATTTATCATCTTCTAAAGTGCAAGTATCTCTTGTACCAATTTTTTATGAATTGCCATATTCTCTTGTTGTTAGGGAAATACCATTATCCCTACTTTATTGCCTACATAAATATTTTAGTAATATAGTGCAATTTTGTACTGCCAGTAAAGTAGAGGTTCTAAGATTTTCAATAAGTGGCAGCTCCAGGCATGGGTGGCATCTCAAAACTTTTATTTTTCTATACATACTTCAGAAGCCTTCATCAGTAGGTTGCTGGTTGTTTAGGAAGAATAATGTACCTTAGAAATATGTTATCCACTATTAGAAAGGCTAGAATGAACTAAAAAATATTTTAGATGGCCACCTACAAAATAGTGGCTCTATTCCTGTGTAGCCTTTACAACATCCCCATCTTCAGCATCCCCATCTCCAATGCGTTTCTAGTCATGCCAGAGGAGCATCTTTCTGCATCTCTCACAACAAGGAGCCTGAGCAGTCTCCTCTCTAACCCTGCCTGAGACCCACAGGGCAAAAGTGCACATGGAGCAGCATGGTTTGTTTTTCCCTTCTCAGCCGTGTTGTGGTTGGAGTGGGCTGTGGGCGGGTACAGCAGGGGTTGTATTTTTAAATAGCAGTGGTTGACACCTCTTTTAAATGCTTCCAGTAGCACTAGCATATGAACACAGTGACTAACAGTGCCTGACAATTTCAGTTTTACTGCAGTTATTGCTCTGACAGGCCTTGACTTTCTGCCAATTCAGTTGGAAACAGGCTTTATATCCCTTTGCCCCACTGGCTTTCCAGATTCTTTCTCTCTCTTTTTTTTTTTTTTTTTCTAACCACACATTTCTTCCTCTCACAACTCTTGATTTCTCTGGAGTAATGGCCACAGCCACCCCTTTCCTTCAACTTGTGGCCACCTGTGCTGTCACTGCTGTTAAATCATTAAGACACAAACAAACATTCTGAAAAAAAAACAACCAGAAGAGAGATAATTACAACATTAATTGATCTTTTCCCTCATTAATTTTTGAATACAAATGTCTGACTTGAGTGGGAGCTGCAACAGTTTGGCATTTCTACATTAAGCATAGAGCCAACCTGTCCATTTCCAGCTCCACTGTGACCGTGACCCACTCACCTGGGTCAGGAATGTAGTATTTCCATGCTATGTCAGCCAGAGAACATATGAGCTCCCAGAGAACAGGGGGAGATGCTGGGTGATGAACAGCAGAGATTTATCTTTTTACCAAAGCCTGGCATGCTGTCAGTATAAATCAGGCAAAGCTGTGTGAAAGAAAACACATTTTATCAAGAAAATAAAGGGAAAGTTGAGGACCAAGGCTGAGGTTCTCACTAGTTCATCATATCTTCTTTTCAAGTGTAAGCCCAACTGTCCAGAAATATTTATAATTGTTGGTTACTGAGGGGAAATAAGGCTGCTCACCTTAGTCATGTGCTCAGAGCATTTAAGGTCATGGGTCCCAACTCAAATGGGAATTGTAACTATTCACAAGATGGACTAAAATGAGTGGTTGATGTCAACTTATTTTTAAATATTCGAGTATGTGAGTCTCATTCTGTTCTGCTTTCTGGAGCTACGAAGACTACCTTGGCACTGGGGAATGAATTATTTTTTCACACTGAATGCTGCTCTCAGGTCCAGGCTGATGATGTACTGGGAGTTAGAAAAATGATGCCACCTTTTCGTGTTCCCCAGCTTGTTGATGGCTTTTTTATGTCCTTATTGTTGTCTTATAGTCACCTACTCGCAGAACATTTGGGAGAAATATAAATGTATTTTTTCTGCAGGTAAATTGATAGCAGATTTTTTTTTTTCTCCACAGCCATCAGTACTTAATTGTTAAGGAGTAGTTAAAGATTTGAGACAGAATTGTAGGAAAAGTACCAAAGGAACGAACACAACCCACGCCCCACCAGATTACAGTAATTTCTGAGCTTTCATAGTTTCTTTTAAGCCAACAGAACAATTTTTACTTATGTCAGAGGTATAGTATCTAAATATTTTCTAGAGGAAGTTTTTCAGGTGTGGGCAGAATCCACTACAGCTAATCATGGCATAGCTGGTCAGTTGTAAAAGCTTGTCATTTTCCTTTGACAACCAAATATATTCTGGAGAGCTCTCAGGTTTTCTGTAATGAAAGAATGGAGAATACCTTATCTAAGGAAACATTGTGAAGCCTAGAGAGAAAACAGTTCCGTATTGGGGGAAAAAAAAGATTTTATGGTAAAAATATATATTAATTATTAGTACTCTATAATTATTATGTTGTGCAATAGCCTAAAACCTACAATCTGGCACAAAGAATAATGAATACAAATTATATGTTTATACTGAGAAAGTTTATTAGCATGCCACTGGTGAAATGGCTGGATGGGGCTTCCCATTTTTTTCTTTTTTTTCAAATTAACTACTTTCTAGTAGCAGTGATAAAAGTACATGAGAACAAACTATGAGGAGTTTTAACAGGGTATTTATAATTCCTCAGAAGAAATCTGATGGGTGTGCCAAGATGTTTTGGGCAACACACCCAAAACAACTGTGTGGATTCTCTTTTAGGATTTCCCATCAGCGAGCGACACCTACACCATGTCCGTGCTCAGTCCCTCACTACTGGCAGGAGATTTCCATCCACATGGTACATTCCCTGAAGGAGGGATGCACTATGAGAATTTCTTTAGAAGGGCCCAAGTGAGATTCAAATAATGTTCCATTGCCATTCAAATTGATAATCTGAACTAGTCTTTAAGCACGTATTGCCTTGATCACCTCCATCTATGAATAGACATTTAAGTGTGCAGGGCAGTCTGACAGTGGCTTTTAAACTCATCTGGCTACATGAAAACTGAATATGAATTTCAAATGCACATGCATTTTTTTTTCTGGGGTGCTCCAGTTTCCAAGTACATTTTCATGTTCCTCTCTATCAATACAGAATTGTACTTTATAGCTCTTTGATTTTGAAATCTAAGATAAGGCTTTTCTGAATATCGGATATTCATTCCTATTAAAGTTCAAGCAGAGTTTTTTGTGGAGTAATAACAGAAATTATATTGAAGTAAAATGGAATAAAATATTTTATTGACCTCTGGTATTTTTATTGGGCTCTGGTAAATTCAATTCTAGTTTCATTTCAATGAGTTTTCTGGCCCATTAGAGATGTAATTTGTTAGGCATAATTAATACTGTTCTACTTATAATTTTTTTACAAGATGCAATATGTATTAAATTGAAGTAAAAATTCATAAGTAACTGCACTAAAATGTCAGCTCAAAACCACTGATTATAAAAAACCCTGTATCTTTTGTTATTAAATATATATGAATTGAAACAGCTGTCCTGGGATAGCTACGACTCATGTCTCATTCAAAGAGCCACAAAACTAGAAATTTCTATATATTTTACTTTAGTTTGTTGGAAATATTTGATATTTTAGTTTTCTCAGTGTAAATAAAATCAGATAAAAGCCAGCTGACAGTAGTTATTCTTGGATCTTCCAGTAAAAACCATTGCAGGTTTGAAACTGGTAAGAAGGCTTGCATTTTTCTGCAAACCTCTGCCTGTAGTTAGAGCAACAGTTAATTCTGGTTAATTAAGAAAAGAGTTACATTTGATTGACTCTTTTTCCAGCTGGTTTTTATATTTGGGTAGTCTAAGGACCAGAGGAACAAAGCTCATTCACAGATCTTCAATATATTGAAAATATGCTCAAATAGCACACCAAATTAAAACAAATTGTGTGTGAAGAGTCCTAAATACATTGTTACTGAGATCAAACAAAGATCTCTTGGTACTGTCAGAGCAGTATATTGTAACCGTACTGTAAATAATGAAAATAATCAGGCTACTTGTGCTTGGTGGTCATCCTGCTTATCCATGTGGTGTGAGAAAAAGATATTAAGAAATACTAGAGTTAAAAAATACCAAGAGAATTAGTTTCAGTAACATACGAAGCAAAATATTATCTACAATAGAATGGCAATCAATTTTTTGACAGAAATGTTTTGCCTGCTAGAGAAGGCTGACAGAAACATATTCTAATTAACATTTGATAATAACTGTAAATAAAATATTTAATTATGAGCATAAGGCAACAGCTCTGTCTACAACCTTTTTGCAGCTGGGTTGATATCACTTTTTCTGTCTTTGACAAGAAAATTAATTGTGTTGCTGAAGTGTGAATTGAAAGCCTCTGAGTGTCCTTTGTTTTTCACCAGCACTAGTTTATATTAAACTTTTGAATACAACTGGAAGAAATTTGCTACAGTTCCCGCAATGCTTTCCATTATTTCTTCCCGTGTCAATATAGAGAAACAGGCCACCTGGAAGGATGTGAAGTGCTAGCACAGGGAGCACTCTTCAGTGAGAGTCATGGGAGAATCACAGAATTGTTGAGGTTGGAAGGAACCTTGGAAACCATCGAGCCCCATCCTCTTGCTCAGTCAAAGCCCGTTACTCAGGGATGTGTCTTTTGAGAGTCTCCAACCAGAGAGACTCCAAAACATTTCTGGGCAGTGGGACCAGTGTTTGACCACATTCCCAGGGAACCAAAACAAGCAAACAATCCCCTGCAAAATATTTTCATATTTTTAAATGGAATTCCCTCTATGTGCCCATCACCTCTTCCTTCTCCTGTCACTGGGCATCACTGAGAAGAGCTTGGCTTTTTCTTTCATACCCTTGAGCCTTCTCTTCTCCAGCCTAAGCAGTCCCAGCTCTCTCAGCCTCTCCTTGCATGACAGGTACTCCAGTCACTTAGTCACTGAATTCTATAGCTCAGTTTCAGAATTAACTCTCAACTACATCTTTCTTTGCTAGAATGTTATTGTTTTGCTCTTGACTGCCCTATTTTCCATCATGTCTTGGGCTGATAGTACCTCAGAACTGAAAAGCTGTTGAAAATGTGAGTATTTACACACAAAATCAGCTATCAAACTGAAAGCATATCAGGTGAGAGACTTTGATTTTCTTGTAGAAGACTTTGGCTGCAGTTTATAAATGAAAATCCTTCCTAGTTCTCAGAAAGAGAGAGGCTGGTCACACATGAGCACAGTTTACTGAGAGCTTTTTCAAACAGACATGAGTGGAACCAAGGAGAGCACTTTCAAAAGCAACACTGTGGAGAAGAGAGATCTTTTGGTTAATTTATTTGTTTGTTTGTTGTTTTGGTTTTTTTTGCTCGGTTTGTTTGTTTTTGCTTTTTTGTTTGTATTTTTGGTTGTTTGGGGTTTTTTTAATGTGCATTATAGAAATATTCAGTAGCTAATTTGAGAACATGTCTATTAAAAAGTTCTTTCACCTGCAAATACGTGTGTTGCATGGAAAAGCACACAGGAGCTTCGTGCTCCCCTGGTATGTCATCATATGAGGCAAAAATGAGCTTCTGCCCATCTGTTCCTTGTAGCTGGAATATACTTTAATGGTCAGGACAATTGAAAAAAGAAAGCAAAAGGGCCATCAAGATCTCCAAAGCCCAATTACCCCATCTATTCAGTGTCTCTGAGGTGAATTAATGGGAGTTGTTACTGACAAAGACCTGAGGAATAAGCAGTAACTCCAGGCAGAAACTGTCAAACCTGTTCATTTCTTGAAGTTGCTTGAGGAGCTCTGGCATCTTTAGAACAGAAAGAGCCATGTGGGGCCTTAAGAGACTATAGCAGTTCCTAAATTTTAGCAAAGAACATGGTGCCACCTGCAGAACAGAATAAAGGAAAAACATCTCACGTCAGTCAGCTTTTCTGCAAAAGGCTTGAAAATTTTTGTCATCACTTCGATTGATACATTTTTTGCAAAGTGTTGGCTGTGAGGGCAATCTCAGTCCATTACAGCTGCATATTGATACACAGCGTCTTCCTCTGGTTCTTTCATTGTTGAAAGGAGCCTTGCTTAGTTGTGGTCTTTGAATGCTGTAACAAACAATAAGGTATTGTAATGTAACGGTATAATATAGCATAATGTAACAAAATAATAAACACCAACACAATCAGCATTCTGTCTAAGTGACTAATCACTTAAACATAGCAAAAACTGAAATCTGGGGTCACTGGCAATTCTGAAAAGGATTGCCCATAAATGAAGAAATTACCAAAATTAACTAAAAAAACCCCCATAAGACCTAATTTGGGTTGAATAAACTTCAAATCAACCTCAAAACCTTACTGCTCTTTTAGTGTTTTGTGATAGTTCTGAATGTGCCTGCAAAGAGCATTCCACACAAAAATGAGAATAAATGTGGTAAAAGGGATTTGGGGGGGATGTTTGCACTCTTTTAGTCTCAGATCTACCGGGGCTCAGGCTGGAGGCCTAAATGTCCCTCCACTGCATTATGGTCAGATGAACTATGCTAAGTCACAGAAAAGCTGCCAATAAGACTGATATATTCTAAGTCAGCATATGGCTCATGGTTTATTTTTTCCACTCCATTGGTTTTTTATTATGTTTGTTTTTCTGTTTTTTTTTTAATTGGGAGGTTTATTTTGTTTATATATATTGCTCATCACTAATGTATTTTAATGTTTACTGCCTCATCTGGGAAAAATAGAATTTTATAGGCAGTGTAAACCTGTTTATAAACATGTTACTGAGTACAGCTCTTTGCCAAGGGAAAAGCATACCAAATGTTTTAATTGACAGTTCAGTTCAAGCACTCACGTCTCGTTTGTGGGTATCTCCCCCAATGAGCAGCACTGATGTATATCATCACATCTTCACTGAATCCTTTTGCAACGTTATAAACTGGGATACACACGGATGATAGATACAGTGAGCGTAGTAGTGAGAGCGTCTTCATAAGCAAAGTGCACAGCAATAATCAATGTTCATTTTCATAAGTGGTGTAAAACCTAATAAATCAGTGCACAACAAGGAGGAGGCTGTGTTGTGTTAGTCAGTGAATGACCAGCTGTGATAAAGGAGTTTTCAGTGGATTTAGAAAAGGTCAGTTCAGTTATTTTTTCCTCAGACTAGAAGAGTTGCAAGCTAGGATTTTTATCTTTGTCAGAGAGCAGAGTGATTCTGAGTCAAATGAGAGAACTGAATATTTAAAGGCTGTCAACAAAACACATCTTTAAGCATACACACATTTGTTAGGCTCTACAAATGTAACTAATTTTCTATTCAACTTGATTTTTTCTCTTGAGATAATTTTGCATCTAAATGTGATAAACCATGGTGTCTGGGCTGTCAGGGTAAAACATTTTGATTTGTTCATAGCAGGAGGGTGCAGTACAAACCTTTGCAACGTGAAAATTGTGAAATACTGTTTTCAGTAAGGTTTTTCCTCATAGGAAATCTGTGTTCCCAACTGCAGAGTACACACATCTTTTTTACTTAACTAGTTCATACTCTAAGGGCCAGATTTTCAGATAGTCTTCCATATGCATACAAATAAGCTGACCATAGAAATAATTTTATTGAGATGTACATAAACTCCTCAATACTGCAAACTTATACTAAGGAAATTGAATATATGGGGTTAAATACTGAAATTATTATTTTTTCATCAGCAGAAGACAAGAACAATTCTTTTGACAGGTAGAGGATATGCAAAAACCTTAGTCAGAAATGTGGTTTGCATTGTGTAGATATAGACATTTTGCTGGGGAGTTTGTTGGCAGGATGCACTCTTCACGTAGGATAGAGCCACGTGCTTCTCAAAAACCCCACAGAGGATCCAAACCAAGACCACTCTCACATGTTCTTGTGCATTATTCTGATAATGTCTCCCCAGGGAGACAGAACTGGGGCTTACTTTTCAGTGATGCATAATGTAGATAATAATCCTGCTTCCCACATCTCTTTTGCATGCTGTTTAAATGAGACTATTGCCTACCTTCTAGTCCATTTTAAGCCAAAATATCTAGTGGGTTAATAACAGCTGTTTCTCTTTAAAATATACTTAGAAAACCAGTTTAGGATGGTAATTTGCTTTAGGATGGAACCGAACTACTTTTTCTGTTTAATAAGAGCTCTTCTTGCATTTTAATCTCCTAATCAACAGTAATAGGCTATGGAAATATAGAGGCATAGTAGTGCTTTTTAAGAGGGGCATTCCTAAGTACTCACACATGATATTGTAAAATGTGTGAAGCATTTTAAGATGCTCTTCCAGCATCTCAAGTATTTTAGTTCATCCAGTCAAGAAGTCTGACTCACTCTGACATCCGTGGGCAATTGTAATAGTGACTGAACTCAGAGTGGCCGAAAATAAACATGCAGCCTACGACAGCTACATCAGCTGCTCAGAGATCTTCGGTAGCACCATATTTGCTTTTCCTGTGAACTGGAATATTTTTTCTAGTTCTGTGGGGCTGTTTTGTGTTGGGGGTTTTTGTTTGTGTGTTTGTTTTCCAAAAGCGAGACAGTAATGGCTGTCTTCAACTCTTGGAAAATTGGCCAGGGTAATGGAAGAGCCTTAAATTCAGGCAAGGCTCCCAGTGTTGCAAGAAGCCCACGATTCTCCAGCTCACCCGTCTGGGCAGCTGCCACAGCCAACAGGCGGCTTGGAAACCCGGGAGGGAGTGTCGGCCTCATTTCAACTCCATGGCAGGGAGCCAAAAAATCCTAAAAGTCACGGCTTGAGTGAAAAGCTGAGTCCCCATTAGAAACATATGCAGTGTGCTCCTCCTGGATTTGTCAGACCTTTAAGCAGCAGTCATGAGGAAATTAAATGAGATCCCAAGCTCCCAAGTTTGCTAGATGGGAAAGCAAGTGTATTTCCAGTGGAAAACTGCCCAAATTTTGAAGGAATTCATCAAGAGGAATATGTATTTCTTCAATGTCTTCGACCTCAGTAAAATAGTATTGTTTCACTGACAAGCTGTCATCCAGCTGTAATATTAACTCTTGATTTGCCCAGTGTCTTGGGCATGTCAGAACTGATTTCCTGTTCTGCGATGAATAACGCTTAACAAGGAATAGCAGGTTGCACTAACGAAAGGATAATGTGTGACATAATGCTTTAACATGGCTTTAGCATATTGCCTTAGTCAAAATGCACTCTTTCTTTTCCCTCCTTTCTCCTTCTCCTCCTGTTTCTCTCAGTGTTCATGATTCTGGGATACGAACTTTTTACTCCTGAGAGCAGCCTGCGGTTGTGGCTTCAGATGAGATGGCAAAATCTTGTGTTTATTGTGCAAATGACTTGCCCTTTCTGCCAGTCACACTTTCTGGTATTTAATGGCACAACAGCTGCTTTGATGGTCTAGGTTGACTGAAAATCCTTCTGACCACACAGGGTACTGCTGACCAGTAACTGTAAGGAATGCGGGGGAATAAGGCACAGAGATTCTTCCTCTGAAAGCATAGTGGCTTTGGGAATGCTGTGGGCAGCATGCAATGACCTGAGATGACTCCAAAACCACAGACAGTCAGGGACTAAGTAGCCCCCAAAGCTGAGTTCTGAGAAGTGAAACCCACCTCTGTGTGTCTACCCCCCTGCTCAGGGATCATAGCCGAGTGCACAAATACCCAAACTAGCTTTAAACTAGGCTACCTATGGCAACAAAGAGACCTGCGCACACTAATTTGTCCTACAGAGAGAAACCTTCACCTGTCCCTCAGTTTAAATCCTCTTGGACAATCAGCAAGGACAAAGGAAGGGAATTAGGAAGGAACTCTGTTGCCATACCTACAAAGCCATTAATTCCTAAATGGTTTCACATATAATAAACCTTCTTTCATTTCACCTGTACCAAGTAGTTTCGATTTTTGCTGCTGCAGCAGTGCCTTAAAGACCTGACCAGTGCCTCTAGGCATAGATGTGTTATATTTTTATAGGCATGTAAGACAGAGATAATCCATGCCCTAGGCAGCTATCAAGTCAAAAAGCAACAGGATGTTAAAAATATATGGGGAGAAAAGAGGAGTAACAAGATAGTTAAAACTGCACATGAACTAGCAGACAAGAAGAATAATACCGAAACAGGAAGATGAAGTTGCATTACTATTTCTCTCATAACATGTGTGAAAGTTAATTAATGTTAATCACTGCAGTATTATAGGATAAAGCAGTGACTTTAGTGCTTAGGATGTGAATGTGTTCATTAACAAAAGACTGGCTTGTTCTTGCAACAGGCATAAAACAGGTTGCTATAGACCCACCAAATACCATGCTGTTAGTGAATCGACACTGGTGTGCTTTCATCATGTTTTGGGATGTTAATTAGCTGAGACAAGGTAACAGGGATAGCATTTTTAATGCTATTGAAAGTATTTAAAACCAAAAGAAAGAAGTCACATTTTATTCTGCATTGCAGCACACAAAGCTGAAAGGACTGCTAATATGACTGCTTGAAATGAGGCTCCACACATGTAGGCAGTGCAATTCATCAAGGTTAGTTTCAGCTAAGAATTATTGTTTTGATAACCACTACATGTCTCATGCTTATAAAAGCCTCCCAGGTCAAGTCCACTCCTCCTGGAAATCCCTGTTTCAGTTGTCTTTGTTCAGCATTAGAGTGAGATCTCCACCCTGGGAACTTCTGCTCTTGCTCTGCCTTAGAGTGCTGGAATATTGATTTTAATTTTTGGTTCTCATTTATTCAATTAGTGTAATTGCATCTGAATGTTTCTTCTTTGTCTTCCCTTTCCTTGCAATGTTCTCACAGCTCAGTCAGTAGCATTGCCCTTCACTGGGGGCAGAACCACAGATGGGTCAAGACAATCCGTGAGCTGAACCCCTGGTGGCATCTTCCCACTGAAAGAGGCATTCCTGTCTTGGAGTGTCACCCCAGAAAAATGCTACCAAGAGAGATAAGAGCCCATTTTTAAGCATCAGTTATCAGTCTTGTGCTTGGTGTCAATATATCTTTGCACCTCTGTTTGAAGCACAGACTATCTGTGGATTTAGGATATGTTAGAAACTAGATTAGGACTTGCAGATTTGAAGAGTATATACACTATTTAAGTGTATATACTACTATTTTAGAGTAGTGAAGTATCTCAGTGTTCACTGATTCAGTGTGTTCATTGCATTAGTATTTTCTTATTATTTCTTTAAAAATCATATCTACCCCTCATTGCCTAGGTTTTTCACTTTTCATGCATGTTGTTTTCCCTGCTTCTGTGGCAAAAGAAGGAATCACTTACAAAAGTTCAATTTGTAACAAATACTTACTACAACAAATAAAGGCAAACACTTGAATGAAGACATTTATGCTATGCTTATGTGAAGTATAGTAGAAAAGAAACCAATCATTTTCTATTTATTATTGTTTCAAATACCACCATGTACGTGTAAACAGAGGGGTTTGGAGTCCTGTTTATTCAAACAATGCACTCACATATGCTCTAATTGGCATGTGATAAAATTGCATATTTATGCTCCACAGTATATTGGCTGAATGCATGTAAGAAATTACAGCACTTTAACTGCAGGTTGAAATGTGTTATTGAAAAGTTGATTTTATGTTTGACATATAAAATAGCAGAATTATAACAGTAATACTAACTTTTAAATACTATTAATGGCTAGTACTCTGTTATTTCAATAAACAGAGTTCTGGTTCTTCTAAAATAATTTCTCAATCTATTAGCATGGTTATTTTTCTTTTTAAGGCAATGTATTAGAAGTACTATATTGTGCATTAGCCTGCACAGGAATAGCTGTAATTCAAGAGTAATTTCTTCATTCATCAGACAATAAGAACTTTATGACAAGAACTTTGCCTGCAGATATATGTGTATAATGAATAAATGGATAGTTCTTACCAAATAACAATATTATATTCTTTATTGTGCTTAGACCCTCACTTACAAAACAGTCAAGAAATGTCAAACACTTGGATAAATAAGCTCTTACTGAATTTTAGTTCTCTCAAATCCTGCATACATTGATGAGAGTAAGTTCTTTTCTGCCATGAAAGAAAATACAGATCACCCCTCAGGCAGATGTTGGAGTAGCAACGTGTGGGTAAGAAGATAAGTCTGGAGAAGGTGTTAACCACTTTCATGCTAATTGATCAGTTGACAGTGCTGAGAAGAGATTGTTCTACAGACCCACAGACATCAGTTGCCTGCTGAGCTAGATGGGAATCACTGTGATGAATGCTGTAGGGGAATTATTTCAGGCATTTTGGTTAACAATAAGTCCTTGAGTTATAATGTATTCCAGAAGAAATTATGTTTCAAAGATGAATAAGCAATTGATTATTTTCACTTAAGTTATTTTAAGAAAAGCTATCTCCTACTAAAATGGAAAATCCCATCTTCCAGCATTTGGAAGCTAATAACGATCTTGGATTTTCATCAATCATACCTTAATAATAGCAATAACTTGTGGTGATTTTAAGAAGTAGGTTTTCCAAGGCCAAATTCCCTGTAAAGCATTTCAATTTCACACCCTGGACTAAAAGCCCAAGTTTTTGGAAAAAGCATAATAAATACTTGAAGTTCTACAACCATGATAGGCATCTTGCTTCTCAAGAGAGCGAAGATGCATCCAAAGGGCTTTATGTTAAAATACAAACAAACAGAAATTTCTCAATGGATAGTCCAACAGTGATTCCTGTTAGATGTCTCTTCTGGGAATTTGTCTTCTGGGAGATCTGGAAGTTAGACTAATAGATGACAGCCTGTCCCACTGTTACTGGCTCTCCAGTTGGGAAGCGGAAGACCATTATGCCTTTTTCCTGATCTCTTTCTAGAATGGTCCTTTATAACTCATGGAAATCCTTAGCATTACATTCCACAGGGATCATTTTGAGATAAATGAATCCACTATTTCTCAACGTTTTTAAATTTTCTGATATAAATGTCAACAATAACCTTAATACTTCTGTGAATCTTGTTTCAGTTTTCTTCTTTTCCTCTGTAAATGAATCAAGGTGAAATCCTTTTCGAAGCTGTTTAGAACAGCCAGGTGTAGCATAATAAAAGGGAGAAAGGGTGCTGTCTTCAAGAATCTGTCATAGTCCTTTGAACCATGATGATTACATATAGAGCTCAGTTTCATGCATCTAGCCAGGTGGTTCTTTGCACTTGGAATATGAGTGACTATGATGTGCAATCTGACCATCTAAAGGCCCCAAAGTTGCAAACAACCTGAGCTGCTGAACACATACACATTTTATTTTAGTAGGCTTAGAGCCCAAAATACTCAGGGAACTTTCCAAATGCAAATAGATCCTGTCTTTGACTTTGTGTTGTTACTAACAAAAAAATCCATGACATTTTGTTGGTGGGTTTGCCTCACTTCAAAGAACTATGCATTATGGTGCCCAACGTAAATCCATGTGACTGAAATTCTGTGTTCACTGCAATACGCATAAAGTTCTTCTTTCATCTTCAGTGTTTTGTTCTGGCACAAAAATTTGTGAGTGTGGACATGAAAACTTGCTGACTATCTTTTTTTTCCCTTTCCATGTTAATGAAATAGAATGAGAAATCATGATGCTTGAATTTATTTTCTTTTTAAATGATTATTCTTCAGATAATTAATTCATAAGTCATTTCTAGGCCCTGGAGATTTCTGTGACACATCAGAGCTAATGTTGTTGTAAAGATAATGGAATTAAGTGGTATGTAGGTGGTACAGATTCTGAAATGCTGGCACTGAGCATTCATGAAGCCTTCTGTGGGCTGCAGAATGATGGAGCCCCTAAATATATCTTCCCTTGTTTGCCTAGGTAAGCAAACAGATGCAAAACCCAAGACAGGCAGAGCTAATGAATACTGTAGGAGCTCTCTGCTCTAGTACTAGCAAGAAGTTGCAGTAGAAACAAATGCCTGACTCTTGTCTTTAATAACAAATGTGAGATTCCATCCTCAGAAATGTTTGCAAAGCTCTCGGTTTCAACAGGCAAATATTTATACCTGAAAGGAAGGGTTTAACCCAAGCCTTTATCTGAGGCTCGTTTTCTACTTCCAGTCCATGGCTGAAGAATGTGTGTGCCTTGAAAGCAGTCAGAAAACACTTAAAACCAGACCACTGGTGGCCTGAATGTGACTACAGGAGGGCTCCTGCAGTTTGAACACCTCTGGAAGAGTCACAGCTCAGTTCCAACTGGAGCTGTGTCTGGCTAATGGGTAAATGGAAACACTGGTGGTTAATGCTTTCTTGGGGTGCTCTTGCAGGGCTTCCCACTTTGGCTTCCTCCTGGCACTTCCTGCAGAGTTCAGTGGCACAGGAGGACAAAGGCTGAAAACTGCTCCTTGGGAAATGATTTTGACTGATTGTAACACATTTTTCAGCAACCAAACACATTTCTAGTAGTGAATAGGCCCAGATTCAAAGCAATGTCAAGACCCTCATGGCAACTGCTTTGTTGTTGTTTGCTCATTAGCCTAAAACATCTACTCTTTCCTTTTGTCCCCTCCTCTCTGTTCTTTTGAAGATGATTGCTGGGAGGAAGAGAAAAGGACCTTCAGAAGGATAAAGGTGGCTAGAAAAAAAATAGACAAAAAGATGAAAATCACAGCCCACTATGGAGTTACCCTTGCACTGCACTGGGGTTTTTTGGCAGATGCTCAGAATCAGGAGAAATAGTGGCCACAGACATTATTTGGCTACTTTTCAATTCTGCATTAAAAAAAAAGTTACAAAAATGCACCAATACCTTGTTCTTCATTCAGCCATATTAATAATGGCCAGTAGTATTTAAATTGAAAGCAATTACCTGATCTGAAACTGGTGGACAAGTTCATCATTTGTGGTCATAATGTTTCCATGTAATGAAAGTGCATCGGATGTTTAGTAGGATTGCATAAATATTTTTAATATCTGATACTTCATCCATGTGTGAAAGAAAAAACATACAATGCATTCCTAGGATATTTTTTCAAGAAGTATTGGTTAAAATCAACTCAGCAGAACATGGGTAAACTTGTACCTTCCACATTCATAAATGTATCCTTGCTTCACATTTCCATTGCAGAGAGTACATATTTGCAGTGGATTGTGATGTTTTTGTTTTTACTGATTCTAATCTCTCCCTGGGGAAATCCCAGTTACCTATATGCTCTGTATTTCCCCAGATACAGCATAAATGTGCTCCTGCAGACAAATTACATACACATATCAGAGGACAAAAATGGACCTTCTCCTAAGATCAAATCCCTAGTCTTTAATTTTGGTGAGCATTTGATTCAGAACTTGTCTCTGCAGCTGAAATAGAAAACCTGTAAAACATTCTCTCAGGCTTTTGGAAGAGAGACAGAAATAATCTTATCTCTGTATGGTCCCTGCTGGTCTTTTTAGCAAGAATCTCCCAAGAATGCTCAGCTAGAACATACTTCAGGAAAATGACCCCTTTTATCATCACACTAAAATGTAAAAGATTTGGGAAGTGTGGTGATATTTTCATCAAGAATGTTATTGTAGGAAATTCTTTTGTTAAGGAATTGTGAATTAAGTTGTTTTCTTTGCTCAGATGAGGAGGTTTCATTTATTTGAGCACTGCCTTTAAAGTAGCTCTTAAGAAAACAATAGGACCACTCATCTAAAATAAAAGAATATAATTAAAAAGTAAATCACTGCTGACACCAAAGTGTATTTAAAAGCAGCTGCAGTCAATAAGATGGTTGGATTTTAGTTCACAAAAATGAAAGGCTTGCAGCCACATGGGGCCAATAATACTGGGTAATTTATTGTAGAAGAATTGTGCAGAACAAATCAGGAGAAATGTGCACCTGAAAGCATAAAAGAAGAAACTGTAAATGGTTTAAGACTTCTTGCAAGTTCTTGCAGAGCCATAGGAAGTGGTGATTAAGAGGAGTCTTTGAGAAGGACTGATACAATTGGAACTGTATCCCTGATCAGGAAGAGAGGAATTCTGAGCAGTGTAGAGATCCCTGTACCTGGAAAGGGTACAAAGAACTGCACGTAAAACAGGTGGAAAGAATAAAAGAATCTTAATTACTTCAGTAGTGACCATATCCTATAAATTGGTAAATGCATATTCACCTGACCGTGCTTATAGCAAGTAGTACCTTCTTCAAAAAGAGTCGTAACTTTTGTATAATTCATTTATTTCAGAACTAAACTAACTAATTCCTGAATAATATCTGCCCTTTCAAATGTTCTTGCGTGTTGTATAGAGCAACTCTGACTCAGAAAATGAATAATTGATAAGGTGTAAGCCTGTTAGCAATTGGGATCTTTTCAGATCTTTGAGTGAGAAAGAGGTTTGCTTTCATCTCTAAAATGAGCAGAACATTTTGGAGAAAATGAAGCTGGGTGGTTCAGAGCATTAAATTTTGGCTCAGTAGAACGGGGTTTTGTTCCCAGAGTTTTCACAAATGTTTTTCTGATGGGAGGAAAGTTTACAGGAAGACATAAGGCTTAAAATTTCAAGTCATTCGGAAGTTTGAATATTGACTATGTTTAATTAATTAGCCAGCTGGGTGGTGGGGACAGCCGGAACTGTTCATTAGCAGAGAGCTCTGGTTCCCAGGCTTTGGAAATATTTTGTAGGTTTTCATGATCATCAGAACTGCTCTGACTGGAGTCTGGATTTCCATTTTTCTTGGCTGTGTAATTGCTTTCTAGATCATGTTATATTTTCTCTTTTGTTTCATTTGCATAGTTCCTGTGAAATGTTATGACCCCTGTTTGGGCTTTGGCACAGCAAGTAGTACTGTACAAAGCCTATTGGGGTACAGAAAACCTAGTTTTGACATTTCAATTCTCAAGACTGGATGGTGTGGCAGAAGGTCACTTGATTTCTGACTGGGGTAGAGGTGGATGAGGGTGAATTAGCAGGTGGAAAGAATTTTTTCTCATGGTTGTTTTTATTTTTTTTCCCCAAGCGTAGATCATAATGCAACGATTCCAGAACAGGATGAGGGATAGCAAACATCCAGCTTTGTGGATGGTACGGGGGGAAAGGAATTGTTCAAAACTTTTGTCTTTCTTCCTTAGGCAAATGTCCTCATTTATAAGCCCATTATAACCAGGTGCATCTCTAAAGAGATTTATTCTTCAAAGATGGTGGTGTGCCTTCTCATGGTTTATAGCATGCCTCTTAAATTGCTTTTATATGGGTTTTGCTTCTGTGAAAGATCTGGTTTGAGCCACAGATTATCTTTACCTGTTTATTTTATAAACAAATGTCATTCATGGGTTTCACCGAGAACTTGACTGTGCTCACTCGATTAATTACTGTTTTAACCACAAGTTCAAAGTGACAGTACAGACTGTAAATGGTACCATGTCTATATGTAGCTACTATGGTTTTCAGAGAGTGAATCAACAAGTCATTCAGTATGGCAGAGAAAACTTCGTGTCCCCCCCTTTTCTTGTGGGTTGCCTGGTGTCATTTCTTTGGAGGTACAGATAAGGGCAGTGACAGTAGATTGTCAGGCTTATTCTTGCAAGGCATGTTGCTGTATCCTCATGGTGTTGAGGTCAGTGTTGGAGTCTTGTCAGGCAGAACTGCAGGTGGTTTATTGGATCTGCTAACTTTTCTGTGATTTCTTATGCAAATGATTTACAGGAGAGCTCTAGAACTTTATTATTTAAAGGCATTTTAAAATTCTTTGAGGCAAGGTGCCATGGAAATGCAAAATTGCTATTAATTGGCTCATCAGACTTTGGAGAATGCCCCAGTAATAGCATATTTAATAGACTCTGTGTTGTAAGCAAACATTTCCATTTGTTTATTTCAGTGTACCATTGCAGTGTCAGGAGAAGACAAGATGGAACAACCCCATGAATTTTGCAGGCTTTTGCTTGAGAAACATGGATGCTAAAAACATCCATTCTGATTAGCCAAAGGATGGCATGTCTTTAAAGTTACTCCAGTGAACAGAGTCCAAGCACTGGCTCGGTAATGAGATGTGGCATTTACCATGCTTTGCTGCTCCAATTATTAACCACTTTGGAAGTTTGGTCTGCAATAACAGAGCAGTTCTAATCTCTTTAGAGATTAATAAAAAGAAAACAACCTAATTTTACTTAACAAAAAGAAAACAGCTGACTTTTATTTTAAGGAATAGCAAAGGATTTTAATAAAGTGGCCTAACACCTGGAATTAGGACTTCAGTGAGGACCAGCCTGGCGTGCTACTTTTGTAAAAATAAAGAGAATGAAGTTTGTGTTCAGTGTTCTTCAGGAGCCTGGTATGAGAGAGGACTTGAGGGAGAGAAAATAAAGAATGGAGGAAAATAAATATCTGTACATAATATGCCCATTTTAGAAGAACTGAGGACAATTCTAATACTGTACAATCCTATTCACAGAGTTACTAGAAGAGAGTTTATTAGGGACTTAAAGGAATACAAATGAGATGATCACAACAGAAATACATATTTTACTACTGGAATGAGAAGCCTGCTTTTTTTTTGGCACTGAACATGTTATGAGATATTAAAAATTCCTGTTTCATGGCATAATAATGCATTGTGTCATTTGGTGATAACATGACTAACAGCTAAAGTCTAAAATTTAGACCTAACTTCAGAACATAAGCTTTAGAGAGAAGCATATAAATAGGTCAGTGTACATGTAATTTCAAACCAGCTGTGTGAAATAGCAGAGGATGTATATCACAATAAACGTTAGCAGTACACTGAGGTACACAGCCTTAAGGTGTGTTCCTACCAGGCAGTAGTGTCTTACACCTAAAATCAAATTTCTTAAATCTGTCCTGATACCACTGCAGTGATTTTTTCCTCACTGTTTTCTTATTTTTAGAATTAATATTGTGGGATGTGAGTGCAGTGCAATATAGTGAATACCTTCTTTTAAAGTGCAAGCCTTTGTTTATGTTCTTTAATTTAGAAATATTCTGATAATAAAATAACTACATGAATGCTGCAATCAGTAATTTGATGTCCTGGGGCTTTTCCAGGTATTTGGGAGATGTCCCTTAAGACAAACACATTTCTTCATATGGGGCTTATTAGAGAGACAACATCACTCATTTATCTCTCATTCCTATAGGATGACATGTAGCATTGTGGCTACAGGGTTTAATTCTTGGTTTTCCCTTCTATTTTTCCTTTTCTAAGCAAGCAAATAGAAACCCAAACAGTACTTTCTACAGTGGAACTAATAGCTCTTCCCTAGTATGTTAATTGCATCAAGTCTAGATGTCATTCTAACAGCAGCTTCTACTGATTTTAAAGCTGCAAGTATTATGTCATTCCTCTTTTATCATTAATTCTACTCAGTGGCACATGTATAGTTTAACCATATCACCTGATCTAAAGATACCTGAAGCTCTTTAAGCAATGAGTGTTGTGGGCATCAGGCAGGGAGATAACCTTCCTTTGACCTGAGAACAGATAGTTCATTCACAAACCCCAAAAACACCGAAAACCAAAAAAAAAAAAAACCACCCAAAAAAACACAAACCCCAAACAAACAAGCAAAACCAACCAACCAAAAAAACCCAAACCAAACCAAAACAAGAAGAATGAAAAACCCCACCAAGCAACAACATAGTGCTATTTCCTTGCTATCTAACAGCTCGAGCCACAAGAGTGGACCCTCAGAGACAGATGAGAACTTTACCTAGGCTCAGACCCCTTAAAATTCTAAGAAGTAGCAAGGAAACTTCTCAGAGTCAGTCTCAATTTCTGGATTTGCCTCTGTTGTCGTGGATGGGGAGATGCACTTCTTGCAAGAGAGAAGCAACAATGTATTTGATTGATGTAAGACAGTGAGTTAACAAAGTTCAATAGCAAATGTGAGAGTGGTTTAACAAGGTCTGATGGCAAGGTTCATTTGAATATTTACTGCATAGAGGATGGGATCGGACAACACTGTCAGGGAGACCCGCCCACTGAATCACGAGGTTCAGAAAAGATCCCCTTGCATTCTAAACTCCTTCTCAGAGGCAAATTCAGGTGCAGCTGAGTCCCAACTTAGTCCCAGGCATAGTCAATGGTTTATGTGAAAAGGATTATATATGCACAATTTATCCCTTACATCACTTAGCTATGACTTCAAAGCTTCAGCACTTTTATTCCCAATTCACTTACGAGGTATCTGACACAATAAGGATTTGCTGAACCCTGAGGAGTAACCTTGAGAGGCATTTCTACTCACAGGGAGATCCTGGTGTGCAACCTGCTGCTGTGAAGGAGAGCTGGCACATGCTCACCTAGTCCTCAGCTGCTGAGAAGATTTATAGCCCTTAACTGTGGTGTTGTTATGTGTCTCCTCAGTGCCCAGCTTAAGCTGGACACAGCCATTGTGACTGACATTGGTGGCACTGCTTAAGCAGAGAAGGTGGTGAATTGGGAGCACACCGTCACATCCATGTAGCGTCTAGCTAAAGAAGACCTTTCTAAGTGTATGCTAACCCTCACTGGGAAACAGGACAGGAAAGTTCCTTGTTAGAGAAAAACAAAAACTATCCACTCCCCTAAAAGCCAATCCTGCCTGCAGAATGGACAGTCTCCTTCTCTGTCTCTCTGTCCTGACTTACAGGAGGGCAGAAGCAAAGCTGAGTCAAAATTAAAGTACACAGGCAGAATCAGGGATATCAGACTGGAGCTGCTGTCTGTGGAGGACTGCATAGGTAGTCCTGGGTCACAAAGGGACAGAGAACAGAGGGTTTTTTTCCGAAGGAAAGGGAGCTGCAAGGAAAGGAGGTGGTAAAGGCAGTCTCTGATAGGAAATATGGCAACATCTCCTTGGAGAAACATCTGACATTCCTCTTAAAATCCTGCTCTCCTAAATCCTGTCAGAGATTGAGATGACTTTATTAAAAATCTGAGACACGTGTTTTGATCTTTAAACTCTGAGACAGGTTAATGTCAAAGCATAAGCCATGAGACTACACAGTGCCAGAGGAATGGCCCACATGGCAGCAGTGCTGAACCTGTGCGGGGGCAGGAAAGGATGTGAAATTGATTTCTCTAAAAGAATACTCCTTTCCAGGGTATCCCAGCAAATATAATTCATGATAGGATCCTCAATTCCTTAAATTGTTTAAAGGCTATAATTCTGATTGGGGGTTTTTTGGTGATTTTGGTTTGGGCTTTTTTTTCGGAAGGAATGGTGAAGGGTGGCTTAGACTCAGTATCTTTACTGAAGGGAAATTAAGCTGTTGTGATTGCCTCTGTACAGCAGCTAAAGCACATTTAGAATATTTATACTGTACATTCTGAATAGAAAAAAATCCTACATTGATTTGTCAAAGCACTATAAAGGGTTAGGAAAGCTCTCCTCCTGAGCTAATTTGCTGGTCTTATTTAAAACCTCTTCCTATTATCCAAATAATGATTTCTCCTCTGTTCAAGCTTCTCCATTTGGCTAATGTGTGAGCAAAGCAGTAGGAAGAATAATCTTGACACCTGGAGTCTCACTGCCAGAGTTTACCAGATGACAGAGCTGTTCTCTGTCCCCATTCCCTGGGCTGTTCCTCAGAGCAGACCCAGCCTTCCCCTGGGATTTCCTGCTGGTATTTAAGCAGTTGAAAGTCACTTATTCATAGCATGCCCAAGAGCCCGTCCGATGCTTTCATCCCTGACTGTTTTGAAACAATTTCAAGGAGCCTGAGCAAAAAATGCTGTAGTTACCTGAATACGAATCTAATGAGTGAACCCAGTGCTTTAAAACACTTATCATTATCTCCAGTGAAAGCAGTTTTTGTCTTGCTGTTTGCAGGTTGCCATTCAGCTGCATACAGCTGCTTTATTGCACACAGAATTCCTTGGTGTATTGGATTTTTGTTAGGTTTTCCCCCCCAACCCCCTGTGTCTTTTCTGGTGTGCTCACCATTTCCAGTCATTTGAGAGTTTAACAGCAGATTTATAGCACACAGGTTTAAAGGTTAGTTCAGTCTAAAGGATCGGTGGGATTGGGAAAATTAGGAGAGGAGGAGGACAGAAGGGCATGTGTTGGATAAACCTATTAAAGAGAGGGTGGAAGTTACCCCACTCGTGATCAGCTTCAAAATCTAGCTTTATCCCCTGCTTCAAAAAATAGCCATTCTGAGATGTAGTAAAAAGATTTGCCCTTGTTTTGGTAAAGTAATGTAGGATCCCAAGATATTTCAATAGTCCTAGAGACAGCAAAACGTTCTGTAGAGAATGAGGCAAAATGTGCATTGAAAATCAACATGCAATCGAGAAGTGAATTGCCAAGGTAGACCCTTTTCCTACAGAAAGTGAGAGCTCAGATACTCAGAGCATACCTAGGGCTCATTAACACACACTGCTAAGCTTTATACTATAGAAAAAAATGAATTATTGCTTTATTGGGAACCCTGGATTATGTAACTGCACCTTGATGGAAATAAAATAGCACATATGATTTTCAGTGTTGCCATTAGCAACAGCTCTGTTATTAATTTCAGCCTACATTCACCTCCTGAAACAAACACTTCATTGAAAGAAAACCCCGTGGGACAGGTAATGCAGAAGGTTGTTAGTGCAAAGTGAATCAGTGCTTTTGGGCTATAGACTAAGAGTAATAATGAGCATACTTCTTTCTGCATCCCATCCTAGTAATTTTTAGCAAAATCAGGAGTTCTTATGATTCCCTCTAAAAGCTTTTTTTTAAAACAACCTGCATTGTCAGCTGTCATCTGTGCAATCACCATCCTGAAATGACGAAGCTTTAACACATATTTCCATATTTTCTGGGAAATATGGACAGCATCCACATTGGGGAAAAGTTCTGAGCCAGGTTATCTGACAGAGAGGTTTTTCTTTGTGGAAGTGAATACAAAATCGCTAAGTGTGCAATTCAGGAAAGCTTTCCTGTATAGCACAGCAGTTAAGCTGGGACTGTCTGAAGTGCTAACTTACTTGCTCTCCTTAAGCAGGGATGTTTTCACACAGTAACAATTCAGAACTGAATTTAAACACTCATCTTTCCTGCCATTTTTTTTCAGTTGCACCCCAGCAGTGCTTCTTTATCCATCTCAAGCCCAAGATTGTGTTTTCCAATTGACTGGCTATTATTAAAAGCTGGGAAATTCCCCAAGACTTTCATATTTGGTGAACTAGAAAAAACAGATTTTATATTCCCTCAAATGCCATTACCTGTTTTTCAAAGAAAATAAATAAGACTTTTTAATTAAAGAAATGGGTGTTTGTACAGGGAAATATTGAATTTTTACATACTGTGATCAAATAATGAATTTCATTCATGCATGTTTACATATCTTATAATATGTGTGGTTTTCTCAGCTGCCACAAAATTGCTGTCATAAACATAGAGAAGTCAAGGCAAAATGGGCAAACACAATCCTGGTATAATTCCACTGACTGAAATGCATTTTTGCTGTTGCTTATGATAACTCCAAGTCTGAGCTACTGGCTTTAAGTATAACATGCCTGAATCTAAATCAATCATAGATTTAAAGAGAATTTAATTGTTGTCAAATGGTAAAAGTAACTCTTTAATTATGGTCTTTTTTTCTTCCTTCCAAATGAAGCAGCTTTTAAGCTTTTGTGACTAAAAGCTTAACCTTTTCAAAAATGCTCTCTTTTTTTTTTATGAACTGGGAAAAAACAGCTTTTGCACATGCTTTCATTAAGAAATCTCTTCATGCTCAACTGCATCTCAGTACAGAGTCTTAGGACAACTTCAGCAGGACAACTTGGCTACACCCACAGAAAAATAGATGTATTGGCACCTCCTGATAGTAGCCTTGAAAATAAGACTTGGTAATGACCATGCTAATAGCTGTGGGAAACTTTTGCCATGCTCCACATAAACAAGAAATCTTTAGAAACCTGGGTAGACTCAAAGCAGGCTGATTGATAATGGAGTTAATCCAACATTAACAGTTGTTATAAACATCCAATATTAACAGTTGGCTATAAAGCAAATGTGTATATTTATGTGAAGATGAACTCCAGAGGAAATAAAGCTATATGTAACTGCTTTAATCACAGAAATATTTTGTTTTCACAGAAAAGACAGCTACTTTCTTTTTCTTTTAAAGTTTTCACAAATTTCAGCACTGTGCCCAAAGCCCTTGTCCCTTTTTCATTCAAATACATCTGTAAAACTGAGGTAGGCAAAATGGCTACAGATTTGATCAACCAGGAGAAAACATGCCATGTTTCAAGTAATATATTATGGAAGTCCATTATGTGTTAAGCATTAATTAGCCCTGCTATTTTGTATTAGATAATACTTTAAAGACAATGCTGGGGGGTTATTTTTCACTTAACCTGGAAAGAAAGTGCCTTTTTACTGGGGTTAAATAGTGCCTTTTTATCTGGTCTTGTATGTACTTTCTGGCACATCTCTTGTTGCAGTGGAATTCTTCCTACATGAGTATCATGCAATTCAGCTTCTATAGAAAGCTGTGCTATTGCATCATAACAACCTTATGACATCAAAGAAGGTGCAGCTTACTCATAACTTAAGCAGAATTTAAGTACATGTGCTTAGAATTATAGTCCCTTCCATCTTACCTGGTAAGATCTCTCTAGCATTAAGTGGTTACTAGATGAAAAATCCTAGTCCCGAGTCCAGATATCCGTTTGCTCAGCAGCAGGGACAGCTGCAGGACAAAACTGCACCTCTCTAAAGGTATAAACAGTAGTTTGAGCATTATAGCAAACACAGCCACCATTCCTAGTTTAGAAGAAAGGTGTCTGCCTTCAGAAGGGACCTTCATGTGGCCAGTCCTAAGCAGACAGATCCTTTTAGCAGTGAGTGAGGAACCTAAGCCCAAGAGGAGCAGCTGTAGCATGCCCTTGTCTGTGCTGCTGAGCCTTCAGGTGTCCTTGTAGACTACCTGGCTGCTCAGAGTGTGCAAGCAGGTGTTTCTATGTTCTTAAATGTTCCCTCCTGACACCCTCCGAAACAAGACAGATAACTATATACAGCATATGCAGCTACAAGGAGCCAGAATTTGAGGTCTTGAAGACTTCTGTTGGCCTGAAACTTTTTCTATGAACTGAAGAAGTTGACTGAAAATACTGTTTTTCTCATCCTAAAGTGATTTCTGTGTGTCTGCACCTGGTGGAGTTGGAATAAAGTCTATTTATACTAATCATAGAAGACTGATCAGATTTTAAGAGCACCCAACTATCCCTCCAAAACACTATATTGTTCTAATTTTTATAGCATTTTGTTTCCCACAGAAGACATACTGTGCATTATACCTTTTCATTCTCACTTTATCTCTTTCTCCTTCAAGAATAGATTATTTTTGAGGGGAGGGATGATCCTGCAGGGGAGATGATATCTTAAAACTCAGATACATAGGTTTGTTTCCAGAAGACATTCAATTCATCATCTGTGAATTGAAGATAATGTTGCTTTTTCTATTTTCTAAGAAACTTGTGAAAATGAGTCCACTGTGGATAGAAAGGCATTCAGATAGTATGAGGAGTGTTGTGGAAGGAATTAAATGTTCTCTATTCTAAAACAATGGAATGAATGCCAAGCAGCAGCAGTATGAAATGAGTGAAATTAAGCTCTGGCCCAAACCAGGTGTTTTTCATTCCCACAGTTCATTGACTCAGACTTTGATTTGGATGTCAGATAATACCCTGTCATTTGTTTAGCTGAACCAAATCATATCATTGTTATGAAGTGCTAAGTGATCTGCACAGTAATATTTTCTAATGTTATTTGGCACACATAAAATAAAAATAGTAATAAAACTTGTAAAAATAGCTTCCAGTATAGAAAAGATACTAATCATGTCCATTACCAAAAAGCAGCAGGAGCACATGGAATAGTTTATGTGGCTTTCCAGATCCTACTAATCTCAATTTCATTCTAAAGTTATTTAGATGATACTTAAAACTTTTGCTGAAAGCTTTCATTACTTTTTAATGGATGTTCCCCTTTAGACATGTTGTTTTAAATCCCCTTGGCTGAAAGAGACTTCAAATCAAATTCTACCTTTAATGCTGCCTTTTTGAGCTATGTCCCACTTTCTGTTGAAGCTGAGGAAAAGTTTTTAATCTTTGTAGGTGCACAGTAGAATGATCTAAATTAGCAGTGGGTTTACACTGTGGAGTTCTGTGTGTTACTATTTAATTACTTTATTCTGCATGAGCATTCATTTGTACATTGTGGGAACAAATGGATGTAAAGTAAATTATTAACTTTTACCAACTTCAGAATGTTGGTAAAGCTGTCGGTATTAGAATGACATTATCAGCCTTTTTAAATCATGCTATTAGGAGTTTTTGGAGAACAGCACTTTCATAGGGAAGAGCTATTGAGTCAACCACCCACCTCCAGCCTGAACACTGATGTGGAAAGTGGATCTGGAGATGATTGTTTCATATTTTTGCATGTTTTAATTTAGGCCACAATTCAAATTACATTGAAGTCAGGCTAGAAACTACTTTGGTCCTGGTGGATTTTTTCAGCAAGTTTTAAGTGTGTAGAGAAGAAGCCATTCTATTTCAACTGGAAAGTGGCATAATATATTTCTACTAATAACTGAAATTGGAAAAGCTTCAGTGAGTTGTACTCCAGGAGGAAACACCCTTAGATGGGAAAAGGAAAGAGGGCAGCAAATTTATTCCTCTATATCTCTGTAACTGTTGACAGAGAGTTTTCTTCCCTTTTTCCCTCACTTTTATTGTCGGAAGAAATGTGTATTTGACTTTACCTAGATGATTTTCATCAGCTCCAAGCAAGAGCATTGGTGCCCTTCCTTTTAGCTTGTTCTGACCTTGTAACATTTTGACACTTCATTATTTTGTAAACAATCTTAGTTTTCTTTTTCAAAATGCAACACTTTCATTCCTTGTGAATCATTGCTTCCAAGGCCACTTGCAACATACCACAGTGAAACATCCTAGTTCTTTGTTTTCCATATTTTTTATGTCAATTTGAGAGTTTGTTTACTTCAAAAATCAAAGCAAAACACTGGGAATATGAAGACGAGAGAAAAATGGGTACAAGCAAGCACTAAGAAAATGTTAACGAAATTCATAAAGATTGTGGTGTTTTATGCCTCTGTGTATTTGGATTATTCAAGGCAGTTGGATTACATTAAATAGTTATATTCTATTAATTTGTGGATTTCTCTTCAGGCCTTTCATATCCTCTCAGTTTCTACCATCTGCCAATAATTATAGCTAAGGAGATTGGCCAGCAAATCCAAGCTCTCTATCTGTGGATTGCTCACAAGGCTGGGAACTCGTGTGGTGGATAACATCTGTTTGCCTGGGCTGTTTGAGTTGATCACATTCCCTCAAACACGTGGAGGTCAGCTGGAGAGTCTGGAGGCAGAGGAAGGTCACTGCTATCTGGGGGAACTGCCTGAGCCTGATCCCTGCGGGAGGCTGGCGAGGTGCAGGCTGGTGACAACACGTGGCAAGTGGAGCTGGGGTCCCCAGGCTGACACCACAAGGAGGTGGCAAGATGAATTTGCTGTATTGTTTTCCAGGATTTCCTCTTCTTGACGTAAACACTTGTCCAAGGAAAAGTCTTTGCTGTACAAAATGTCTACTCAGGTATCTGTCTGTCTGCCAGTGCATGTAAATATACACTGGCATTAATAGCAGCGGGCGTGTTACATTTAAAAAAAAATCAGGAATATTGCAAATCTGCATGATAGAGACAAATGCATAATTAGAATATCAGTCTGGAATAGCAGTGCTTTAATTCAAGTTGTATCTTAATCGTACATAACTGTCAAGGAGCTCTAGTACAAAAGAACGTGTATTTTCCTTCCAGGCTCAACAGAACACTTGATTCTGCATATTTTTTAATTTTGGTTAAGGAAGCGTCCATGAATTCAGTGCTTGCATCTGAATTTTCACCTCCCTTAAAGTTCAGGGATGTCTGAATGCACCATGCTGTGTTCCTTATTTGCTTCCTTCTGCACTTACTACTAATCTGTTAGTCATTGTTCATCTACCCTTGGTATGCGTTTTTAATTTGAACAGCACGTGTTGAAATGCTTTCAGCCATGAGTGATTTGGATGCTAGTGACATAATTACTGCCTTTTATTAGATAAGCAGTGTATTACTTTAATAAACATAACCGTCTCTGCTCATAACAGACTTTTCTTGGAGTGTGAAATACACAGTTAATAATTTTGAATGCAACTGTGTTCTCAAGGCAAGTAAATGAAGATATGCCTGGCTAGAAAGTTTTAGGATGTTGTAACAAGGAAAAGGAAAAATTTCATTGTCAGAGAAAGACAAATAATGTCTTTTAACTTCAAACTTTTGCCATCATTCATTGAATCAGTTTCTTTTTAAATCACTTTGAGCCAAAACTGTGTCTTCTGCTTTTGAAGGCATGGATGTAAGAAGGAGGTCGCTATAGATGAGCCTGGCTGTGATGCATCTCTCCTGCATGGATCCCATCTCAGCCCAGCAGGCAGGCTGGGGGAGAGGGTTGCCTCAGCCTTCTGCTGCTCACCAGGGCTGCCTGCCCCAGCAGATCTGCCTGCTGTTTGGTTGCTCCCTGGCAACACAAAATTCTCTTTATTCCAACTCTACCAGTAGTATGGGAGTCTGATAAAATGTTTCTATACTTACTTGCCTTCATAGAGTCAGACTTCCAGCTGTCTTAGCTCAGGACACTTTATGTAGTATAAGGCTTTAACCAAGCATCTGTATTTATAAAAATGACTTGCAAGAAAAGTCTTATCCATCCACTTGGGTTAAGGGCGAGGTCAATGTCAAATGTGTATCCCTGAGACTGAAAACCTTGTGTGTCACAGGGAGGGCTCAGCAGCACTGTAATGCCCTTGTTTTGGTAAAAAAAGGAGAGTCAGAAAATTGTGAGAGTGGTAGAAACAAGGAGTGAAATTTGTTTCCTTTGAACAAGGGTGTGTATGGACTAGAGCTAGTCTGGGGTGTCAGAACTATTGCTATCAAGCAAGAAATGGCACTGTTATCACTAAACTGAAAGGTCAGCTCTGTTGGAAGTGCCAATTACTGGTAATGTATGAAGTGGGTTTCTTGGTCTAATTGGGAAATATTTCTAAAAGACAGTAGAAATCATGTGAGTGAGTTGTGAACTTTGTGTTCCTCCAGGTGAATTACTGGGGTGGATTCCTAAGGGAGATGGGGAAAATGCTGCTCAAAAAGTGCGATAGATGTCTTTTGGGCATCAGAGCCTCGTTAACAGCCTCCTGCTTTTGTCCTGGGTTTACTGCACCAATATAAAGTTTAAAACTGCTGATGCAGGAACTCCAACAGACTTCAGGAAATAATCTTTGTACAGTGCCGTGGGCTTCCACAAAGGGCTGCTATATTTCACCCTATGATTTTTACATGCATAAATGGAGAGCAAAGAGAAAATGCTATCAAACAGAGGTGTTTGTAGTGCATCCACCATGGACTCTTTACACCCTTACATATATAAAGATAATAAATAATATATTATACATGCTCACAGAGTGTGTTAGACTGCCTAGAGGAACAGCCTATACTTTTTGTCTGTCATGTATTAAGAGCAATTATTCTGTCCTTGCTTTTTTTTTTTATTTTTTTTTAACCCTGATGAGTCCCTGGTGAAAGCTTTCCCTTAGCTCATGATGCAAAAATAACATCGTCTGCAAACTGCTGCTGGTGGTTTAATCTCACTCCAGTTCCTGCCCAAGGTCTGGCTGCCTTTGCTTGCTGCTTTTGCCACCTGCATTCTTAGAGGCTCCTTGATGGACCCTGTGCAGCTGAGGACACAAAGTGTCCAGATAACAAGAAGGACAAAGCATATTTCTCACAGTCAGAATCTAAAGGCACAGTTTGATCTAATGCCTCATACATTTATTTTATTTTTTTTCTGTATAACACATCACTGTCATTGCAAAATTGTCCCAGTCACTTTCTTGTTTTGTCTCTTTTTTACAGAGCGATGAGGTTTTAACCGTCATCAAAGCCAAAGCACAGTGGCCGGCCTGGCAACCTCTGAACGTGTAAGTAAGTGGGGAATTGGGTGTCTCAACAGCCTTGAGTTGAGTGTGGGCTTATGGGCCCACATAAGCATTCACTCTGGTAAAGAAAGAATCTAAAAATATGTGCATAGATGAATTTTTAATTTTTTGGGGGTTTTTTTGGGTGGGGAGAGAGGGAGAATTTCTTTTGTTGGTTTTTTGGGGTTTTTTTCCCCAACAACTGCTTCTCTCTTTCTTTCCTCTTTAGCATGTTTTCATTTTTTACATGCTTTGGTTCACTAACTGTTGCAGCAGGACTATCCCGTGGAGTTTGTGCCTTCTACAAATAAATGATGATGTTTATTCAATGCTTGCTCAAATGTATGCTATTCTACATGTACTTTTTAGCATCCTGTCTCACACACTGTGACAATGCTCTATATTGATACAGCAAATCCTCATCCACCCACAGAAAACTCTTAAAGGACTGATTTTTAAAAATGCCTGTCTGACACACTCCATGATCCTGATGGCACTATAACCATGGTGGTTTCACCAAGTGAGACAGCAAACTGGCTTCCCAGGGTCCTAACTCTGGGTTCTCTGGCACTCAGCAGAAAAGAGGACAAAACTTTTCTTTCAGGATATTCTTGACTTTACCGGTGGCCTTTCAAGGGAGGTGGGGGAGGTGTCAGGGCAAGGGGCCATTTCCTGAATAAGTTATCTATAGTTTGGCCTAAAGTTCATCCTAATTATCCAAGCCCAAATGAGACTTAGAAAAAGTGACTAAAGATGAGAACTCAGTAGAAAGGGGTCACCCGATTATCTGACAGTCAAATTAAGTCCTTGGAGGAGCAGGTCAATTAATTTACTGCAGGATTGTACAGACCAGGTAGCCCCGTTTCGTCCGTGCAAATCATAAGGGTAGCAGTTAGTGAAATGCTGTGTCTGGCTTTGCCATCTGCATTTCAGAAACTATGTGAAAATTTGGAGGTTAGTCAGAAAAAAACTTCAACAGAGTTCAGAGTTTTTAGAAAACATCTACCCTAAGGGGCTTAGAAACTCTTAAGCAGCTTAGGACTTAAGCTATTCACTTTATCATCTCCCCCCTCTGCAAAAAAAAAAAAAAAGGTTAGGGGGTGAGCACAGCTTAAATCTTAAATAGTGAAAAGATTTCTGATAGCTGATCCCTCTTTAATCTAGAAGGAAAAAACAAAAACAAAAACAAACCAGCACCAAAGTATGAAATCCCTCATAGCGTGGAAGCTAAGGAAATTTGTGACAAGGAAATTCTCACTAAAGGTATGGGAAAAGACTTTACCACTGTGACTAACCTTCAGAGCCGCTTACCTGAGCATAAGATGGATTTTCCAGCACTTGAGTGTATTTTAACCCTGAGACAGAGCTGTAGGCTCTGCACAGGAATTGCAGGTTAGGCTTTTTTTGGCAAGGTGTAATGCAGGTGGTCAGTTGAGGGGACAGTAATGGCCTTCTTTTTTTATGGTCTTCTCCTGCTGAAATTTTGAGGATTTGGATTTTTGCCTTGCAGTAGCTGTGGATAGCAATTTTTCCTTTGTTGCTTTCATTCTATTCACCTCAAATTAACACTTTTAAAAATGAAAACTTTTGTCCACTTCTCTGTTCTGCTCTGGTGAGTTCTTGGACTGAAACAGACCATTTATTTTTTCATTCCAATTTCAGTTACTTTCATAAAGAGACATTTGTATATGATGTTTCTGCATCAAAGTGAACAATACTACTAGGAACTGACTGCTGTGTGTACTTGGAGGGCTTTGGCATTGATAGGAGAGCACATTTGTACTTTGTTCACAGAAAATGAAGGGGACCTTCTGCTCCAGATTCTCAATCCATCATCTTGAACATATTACATCACAAAATTCAAAGCTAATTAAAGTATGTTTCCCCTGATCATGACGCCTAGTTTACTACAGCCCTGAGAAACTTCACAGAAAAAGCTGAATGTGAACAGCTTCAGATACTTTCTAAGGCATGTTCTTTCACAGACATGCCTGCAAATGCTTTTGCAACATCCTCCAGATGTTCTTCCAGTCAATTCTTACCTTTTCTGTATGGCAATTCTCACCTTTCAGTAACATCAAAAGGAATAAATCTTTGTATTTGTGCTTTCAAATGCTCTATAAGGTTTCCTTTAACCCTTCACTTTACAGCTAGTGTTTGATTTTTGGCTTTTTATACATTTTTTTAAATCATATTTTTCCATGATGTCCTAATTTTTAATTCCAATTAAAAACATGGTCTAAGCACACAAGAAGAGAAAAATTTCAATATCCATTAGCTGGTGTTAATTTCCCATTTGCTATAATGAGTTGTCCTTCTTGGAATTTAGATTAGATCTGTGCAAGTATTGGGTAATGACTCCTCAGGATAAACATTTGGTCTGTTATTATGCAAAGCACAACCATCTTGCTAATCCAGAATTGACTAAAAGTCATTAATATTCCTCTTTTGCATAATCATTGGTTATATTTCTAATGTATAATATGGTACAATAGTGGTGCCAAAGTGGTCTTACAACGTGTCATAATAAACACAGCATAAAAACCTTCCTGAATGTATTTCACAATAATTATAAAATGCATAATACTGTTTTTTTATGGGGGTCTAAAGCTTCAAAAGTTGGCAAATTCATCCTGCTCTCACTTAGTTTACCTCCTGGTTCCATATAGTGAATTTTGTTGCTAACTCTAAGATTACCAAGTTAGTTGTGGTGATTACACTTAAAATCAGAGGGAGGAGAGAGGCAATTGCCTCCAAAGCTTGTGAGAGGGCTGTCAGAGCATCAGTCTCTTTGCTGCTGTTGGGGACAATGTGGGATGAGGCACTGTGGACACCAGGTGGCTGCGTCAGTGGATGTGGCATCACAGAATAACACCCCAGAGCCAGTGGGGCTGGAGGGTAGGGACACACACAGAGGTGGTGACAAACACTGTCATGGAAGAGAGACTTAGGGGCTCAGTGTTTGCTCATTGGAGGCACCAGCTCAGTCTCACCCATCCTTTCAGGGGAAACTCAAGAGAAATGAGATGGGAGCACGTGCTGAAGCTCAGCCCCAGGTACCAGCCCTGCTGCCCACTCAGAGGGATAGCCAGGCAGGACAGGCACTGTGCCTGCCCCTGGGGCTGCTGGCTCCTCTCCCAGCTTTCCAAAACAGCCAGGCAGATGCAGTACCTCCCCTCCTTACAGAGGCTGTAGCAAGACAAGATGCTAATTCTTGCCTGCGTCAGGAGAAGCTGGTTGTGAACCCTTGTGTTTCCACTCTGGCCACCCATAGTAACATGAGAGAAGATGGGCTGGGCTGGGACCTCTCACAGATTCATCGTGGGCTTAAATACTTTTTCTTCTACCTAGTCAATGCCAGTCAACAAGGTGGTGAGTCCTGAGGCCAGTCACACCCCACTTAGTAAATTTTCAAGCTCTTGTATAAACTGAGGAGATGAAGTGTGTAAGTCAGTGTCTAAATCTGACCGTGTCAGAAGTCTTTGTTCATGACACCAGAGGTGAGGAGGGAAATATAATTGTAAGCTTTTCTTCTGCTAATGAAGAAGAAGTGGAGATTCAGTGGGCATGAAGTGCCTCCCCAGGGGAGGTTCTTTGGCTTCAGATGTGAGTCAAATAAAAGAAATTAAAGTAGGGGCTGAAACAAGTTGCCAACCCTAAGCAGGGAAGGAAACAATGACAGTAACTAATTTTCTGAAATGTTTTCTCTTAGTTACAATTAAGACTAATACAGTTTAGCAAATTGTCATCCCCTGGTATGATTATTGGTGTGGAAACTATATCCTGCCATATTTCACTGTCTGCTTTTTGTCATTCCTCAGTCCCTGTATGTGCTCTTTGTCACTGTTTTCCATTATTATTATTATTCCTATTACTCATCTTCATTAACCTTCATTCATTTTCTTATCCAGGGCACCAGAGTGCAGAAAACTCTCTGGAATTTTCATATGTAGGAGACAGATTTGGGTGATCTTTGTGAACTAGTTTTATGGTTGCCCGACTGAGAGAGATATTGGTAGCATGAGAAGGACAAGTGCCAGACCAAGGAATAAAACATTTTGCTGTAACTTATATTTGTATTACCGAGTTGTGTGTCTGAAATTCTGACTTTAAAGTACTCGCAGGGAATGCATTCTTCCTTGAGCACACTGGTATCAGGATGCAGCATGCTGTCAAATCAAAGCAGTTTTTCTTATCTTACTTGTATAAACAAGAGCACAGCTCATTGCTCCCTTCCTCACAGCCATGTTTCAGGCAGAATCAAATTTTATTTTCATACTCAGCTGCAAATCATTGGCCTTTGGCAGTATGGACGATAAAATACAGCAAAACCAGATAATACCACTGCTATCCAAATCTGCATACCTGTAAAATAATCAAGCCATGACAGAAGAATTTGGGATAAAGAAGGCAGGACTTTTAAAGTTAGTATGCATCAAATTAGCCAGGAGCTATTACCTTTTTAAATTTTGCCTTGAATTTCCTTTCCCCAAATACATGACATAATTTTTTAAATTATTTCTTATTTTTGGCTGTATTCATTACTCCTCTTATTTTAAATCTTGGTATCTCTGTTGTGACACAAAAGAAGTACTTGAATCACAATTCTGGTGTCTAATCATTTTTGTGTAGTTCCTGGAAACCAGGGAGGCATTCAGCCCCAGGTGGAATTCAGACTTCCATGTGCATCTACAGCGTAACACTGATAAATACAAACATGCATCAGATACAGGATGGAAATTATTTTCCAGTATGTCATGTGTCCCATTATGAAATACTCGTACCTTATAAATTATTAAATACCAGTACAGATAGTGTGACTCTCCCAGTATTTTTGTGTGTTTATTCTGTCTTTTCTTGGCACATAAAAGGGCAATATTGATTTGGGAGGGAAAAAAAAAAGAAAAAGAGACTGTAACTTTCTGTTAAACCTTTCAGATTCTAAAAAAATGGCAAGAGCTCACTTCCCTGCAAAAATTAGCTGCCTGTTTCCCATTTCTATCCTGCCAGAGTTTCAGTCTGCAGTCCTAGCTAGGAGAACAAATATGTTTGGATGATTGAAATTATTACTAAACACATAATGTGGTTTTAATTTTTTTTTTTGCTTTGTTTAATTATTTTAATTTTAGTACGTCAAACTATAGACAAAATACTTCAATGCAAAAATGAAAGATATTTTATCTAGGTAAATGGCATGGTGAGAGTACCTGACATTAAAAGATTAGGGCTTTTAAATATTCTCAAACTTCTTACTCCTTGCTCATTTTAATTTTCTTCTCTTTTATGCAAAAGCCCTACTGCTTTCCAACCTTTTTACTGCCTCAGTCCATTCTTAGTTACAACCAGTGTACATTGCAGTGAAAGGCATTTTTCTTCACTATAATTCTGAGCTATTTCAAGTTTGAAAAGCTGTCCTTTCTTATTGTCTCTTCTGTTTCCATTTCATTTCTCTGTGTTGTTTGTGTGAGTATTCGTGGTCCTGTGGTTTTCCAGTGCCTCTTGACTGGGTGCAGATCTTACTCTTTTTCTTTCCCCTTTAAGCAGCTCTTTTCCAGTTATTTGGAGATTACCTGAAAACACTCCAGTAAGCACTCGAATGTTAAGCTTAGCAGAAAAGGAGGCCTATTCCTTTATAACTCATGATGGATAGGAGTATTTAGTCCAAAGTTTATTAGTTAGTATGGTTCCCTCACCATCTCTTAAAATGATCCCGTCAACCTCTTTCCATTTCAAGTCTTTTCTCTGACTACAAAGATGTTAGGGCTGTTTTTCCTGGCTTCCAAGGAGGATAACAGCAAATGTGACAGCATATTCCCAAGTATGGAGTTTTAGCATTGAGACAGATAATGTGACTAAACTGGCAGCAAAGCCCAGAAATCAGACAAAGAGTTTTCTATGGAAAGGTGATGGGAAACACAAAACTGTTCTGATCCAGAAGAAGTTTGAGTCAATCATATGAGCTGGAGGGAAAAATGCTGACATACTCCGTTGCATTTTCCTTCTTTTATTCTTGAATTGAAAGCTCTTTCAATCTTCCAAAATTCTTCTGTCACAGTCTGAGGAAAAGAATGTTTGTTATATGTTTTGTTCCTGCAGTGGATTCGCTATGATCAATAAGTTTCCATTACAGCACTTGGGAATTGAAAACCAAACCACAGATGAGTCTGTCTGGGGCTTCAGTCTTTGTTTGTTTCTCATTTTACTTTGATTTTACTTATGTTTTTTAACAGTTGCCTTTTTTTTTTTTTAATTATACTGTAGTTTGCTGCTATTCTTGTGCCCACAGAACTTCACTTCCTTAAAGTGGCCTCCACATTTAGATCAGTGAACAATTACCCAGATGTTGTTAGATGGAGAACCTCCTAAGCCAGAAATTCAACTCTTTACTCTCTTCTGAAATGTAATACCTCCTTCTCCTCATCTCATTCTTCATTGTTAAACATCTCAATTAATTGTGTCTGACACTACAACTCACACAGCCTCAGTGTGGTGTTGTCTCACTGATAAACACCCCTGTGTAAAACTACCCAGGATTATGTGTACAGTTGCATACTTAAAAGAACTGTTCAGTGGTGAAAACAGCTTTGGTATCAATTTGTGCCTACATTAATGTTACTGAGCTCACCTAATCAGTCCCATCAGAGGCCAAAGAGCTAAACATAAACGTTATCCGTGTAAACATGATGTGTCACTGAACCTCTCTGTTGACCTCCCATGTTGCATCTTCTGTGAGTTTCAAAGAGAGGCTAAGTCACAAAAGAACATTTGGGCACAATTTGCTGTAAACACCTAAATTCCCAAACGTTCAGTTTCTGAAGTGTTTACATACTTAAAGAGCTATTAGTAACACTACTAAATGTACCTTTCAGTGTTCCCAAAACTCACTGCATTTTCACAAGGGTGAGGGGACCTCTATTAGGCAACAGATTGTAAGTAAACCATATTAACTTACGTAATTTAGTTGTTGCCCTGCCTGTTTTATCAGTAAGTGCCTGATCTTCAAGTATAGCTTTTAAGTCAGCCACACACCCTTAACCTCAGCAAAATAAAGGGATCACCCCATGGCCCTGAACTGTCTGGGTTTAATTCCCCTTTCCCCCTGATGAGATTTGAATGGTAATGCTACCTCTGAATGTAAAATTCAAACCAGCAACTATCACGTCTTCCAGCTCACATCTTGCTATTTTGCATGGAATACTTGAATATTTATCAGCCAGAGAAAGAAAGCAATCACTAGGATTTTCCCCTTAAGAAGAGGGAGGAGAGACAGGAGTTTTCTGGAGGGGGTTATTCTCTAGTGTTTGGCAAGCAGTGAGTTAACTACTTTGTAAGATGGGGAGAGGGTATGTGTGGCATGGGTAGAGATCAACTGCCTGTTCTCATTAATTAGCAATCACTCCGTATTTTGTGGCACTTATGCAATGACAATCGATGGCCTTTTCAGTTCCCTGGCGGTCTGGAAGGAGAGACTGTTCCTGGCAAACAAAAATATTTTGCTCTCTTTCCAGGTTTTTAGCTTTTTCCTTTAAAACACTTTCACGGTACTTAAAATTAGAATGGATGAATTAGTTTTGAAAAGAAAAGACTTGAATTTGTCTCCTTTTTTTTGATTGTTATTTACTGAATTCAGCTTAAAAACCCCAAAGTTTCTGTTCAACCAAATATACACTCTTAAAGTAAAGTATAATTTAATTATATCTAGCTGAAATCGGTTTTCCATTACTTGTTTAATTTCTCTGTGCTGGAAATAAGACAAAATGACAACATTTTCATTATATCCATAATAAATGGAGAAATTCTTTAGATTTAAATGAATCAAACTTTTAAGTAGATGTATCTTTTTGTGTTGTCCTATAAAATAAATATACCTATCTGGAGAATTTGATGAATTAGTTGTTAATCTGTGTGAATAATCTATATCTTTCTAAACTGCATACGTAAATGTACATGCACATGAGCCACAACTAAAGCTGGTGCTTTTCTTTCAGTAAGACCTATATTAAAAAATATTTATAGGCTATATTCCAAATCAGTACCTCGTTGTGCTACCTACATTTGGAGTGTCTCACTAACTTGCTGGCTCAGTGTGAATGCACCAACACGCCAAAGCTGGGCAGAAATCCTCCTCCTGTTTCCCTCTGGAGCCAGATGTTTGCTGTGTCTCACTCAGAGCCCCAAAGGCAGTGCCAAATGCTGTTCTCTGCTAGATTTTAATCAGCATTGAGAGGAGAAGATTCAAATCAATGCACCTTTCAGCTTTGATAACAGCGAGGCTTTAGATAAAAAATAATGAAAGACCCAAAGCCCTGAAGACTGGAGACCTGACAATGTCTGTACCTTAATTCTGTGAATTAGTCTTCCTAGAGCATTTTAGCAAGGGTTGATAGAATTATTCACAAGTACCACACCAAATTCCTCACAGCAAACTAAAATTTCTGTACAGAAAAGTGGACAGCATGAGCAGTTCAGAAAGAATAACTGATTTAAAATTAACTTACATATAACTAAAATGCTAAGATAGTGCCCAACTGTTACCTGAAGCAAATTTTAATGATCTTTGTAGGGATTCTTGGGGGCAAAAATTACTTTTGTTGTCAACTGCAGCCAATAGCTTGCGATAGCAACAGATGTCTGACCACAGCAGTGTGAACATGACAGGGTTGGGAAGTCAGCCATAAAAACACAACTACTCCCTGCCGCTGGAATAGCAACTTTGCTGGGCCTTTCAAGCAAAAGCAGCTGCATCCAGGAAAATAAAACTTCTAGCAAAAAAATAATTAAATTTGTACGAGCCCATCTCATTGATAACAAGTCACCATGAACGATTAAAAATAAAAGGATATAAAATTGCCAGCATCTAAAGCATGAAGAATTGAAACACGGAATAGGCTGATGAACTGTCTGAGTTACAAATTCATGTGCAGTGACTTGCCATTCTAATGAAGGTGGGATGAGTGAAATGTGGTTATATTTGACATATCACTGGATTTATGTTATCCAAAAAGAAAATACTATTTTTTTTCTTAAGAATTATGATGAGCTTTTCTCTTGACAAATGAGTTGATTTAAATTTTGAGATGCTTGAAAGTATTTTTTAAATTCCCTAAGTGACTCTCTCCAAGTACATCTGCGCTTTTATAAGAATAAACGTTGTAATGTTGTATTGTATGGCCCATATTTTCCCTTTAATAGGCGCCCTGGGAATATTTTAAAAAGATTTTGTGTGAGGTATGTCTTGTCTAAACTTAAACCCCTTCTTTAACCCTACGGTGAAAGCATTGCAATCTCTACAGTGTATGTATTTATAACCACGAGCAGTCTCCACAATGAACAGCTGCCTGAGCTGTCTGCATCTGTCAGAAAGGCGCTGCAGCAGGAGCAGATCTGTGGAGTGAAACAGGGCTCGGGAAGTGACAAGTTTTGGGGATGGGACTCTGCTTTGGGCAGCCACTGCTCGGGTCACACGGAATGTGGCTCTCTGCTGGCAGCAGGAGCACAGAGAGTCAGCTCCAGGATAGACTGATCCAGAGCACAAGAAGAAATTCACCCCAGAAGTGCATCTCACCTAAAACACCCAGAGATACTTGTCCCTCTGTGCTCTTATAGGATGCTGTGCAGTGTCATTACACCTTACAATTCCTTGCTGGCACAGAATAGTAGAAAGTGATTTCAGGATTGCCTGAACAGAGAGAAATAGCATGCTCAATCATTTTCTTGTCTGAGTGAATTTGACCAATGGACTCATTTATCTAACAAGTGGAAAATGTGGGAAATGTTATGTATCACTTATAGTTCACATTGTATCACACTGATTACAATACCTTGGTTTTTCAGTTTGTTTAATTTCTCTGAGTGCTAAGTATGCAGACTGAAATTTTCATGCCAAGTTAGAGGAAAATACAATGTTTTAGTTATGTTTAGAATGCTATAATAGCTGTTTATTGATTAAGGTCTTGTACTGCCATCCTTTGGAAAAATGACTTGACGATCAATGAGTTGAAAAACTCACCCGCATCTGACCAAGTTTAATGAATGTGCAGAGACCTCAGTATTCCTGTGATTGCTTGGTAACATCTGGTACCTCATTATTGCTTCAAAAACTGACCTTATCAGAGATGCCATGTAAAGTATAAATGGATGAACAAACATTTTGCAGAAGCCACAGTGGAAGCCAGAGGGAACAAAATCAGAGTGCAGAGTTCAGGCTGATGGGGAAAACATTTTTGGATTGAAGCTTTTTGGAATGCAAAGCAATTTTTAATAGTTAAAAGTGAGCTATTTTGGTGAAACTGCAGGAAGAAGTGGAGGAAAGCAGCACATATGATATAGCGTGCTATATCATGGCTGGCAAGATATAATCAGGACCTGAATTTATATAATCCATAGACAGATATAAATGCGGAATATTCATGGGATTTGACAATATGTGATATTTTCCTTACATTAATTACAAGTAAAAAAAAATTTGTCTTGAAGTCCTAAAACAAAGAAATGGTCAAATTCAAACTGATTTTCTTAGAAACTAACTTCTTTAAAATAAAGGCATTCTCAGGAAATATAACAAAGGCAAAAAGGAGCCAGTTCTCAGAGGAAAAATGCTTCTTGTAGAAGAAAGGAAAGCACTTCAATTAAAGTAAATATCTTGTTCAGATTTATGTACTCAATTTTTTGGATGAGATCCCTTGTCATAGCTGTATGGAAAAAGCTTTCTCACAGAGTGTTATGTGGAGATGATGAAAATGCTTTGTAAAAAGCTCAAGTTTCACGGCCAACTGATCACAAGGGAACAGGAGTGTAATTTTTAATAAATAATATTTCTGGGTTTAGATTTTCAAAAGACCTAGTTAGGAATAAGCTGTGGTAGGAGCAATTAATTCTTGCAGAACTTTCTAGTCATTCCTTAGTACCTACTACTGCAAAGAGATACACACAAAAAATATGAAAATACCATGTTCTGGTAACTCTGTGCTTTTTAATGTAACTTTTTATGAATGTGGATGCATGATTTGAGCCTTACAGTTAAAAGTCATATTAACTTAAGTTGTTTGATGACATGCATCCCAGGAATGGAATCTGATGATGGCCTGCAAAGATTTCTGTGGCTTCCCCCACTCCCAAATATGGTGTCTTATAGAGTAGCTATTTTTATTCTTGTATGGCAATTTTATATTTCAATAGTGCCACTACAGCATGTGTCTTTGCTTTTTATTTCTGTAAATCTCTGGAGGGTTTTTTTCCCCCATGAATCCTTATCTCTCTTGTTATCTCCTACTGTCACATTGTGCTGTCTATCCTAAAATGGGGTAAAAGCCAGTATCTGTCAATCCAGATGTAAATGAAGTTTCCTTCCACAAAATGACAATATAGTGCTAGGGAAACATTTTCAAAGTTTGGAGATTTTGTGTACAAAATGACAGGAATGAGAAAACCAGACAGAGTCTCTTGTTTCTATGGCAACGCCATAGTGTGTCTAGCTCAGCTATTTTCTCCTTTTGTGATTTTATAGATAGCTGAGATTCATGCAGTGAAGTTTAATATTGTCAAAAATAGAATTCTAACCCCCAGTCTAATCAGAAATAGTAATGCATAAAGGACAATACAATATAGGGAAATAAAATAAATCGAGGAAAAAGTCAGCTGTGACTTTTAACACAGATTTCTCTGAAGCTGTAAAATAATTCTGAGTGCTCCAGGTCTGCATTTGGCTAATGGCTAAATTGTATTTTATGTCAGAAGGTTTCCTGTGGTGTATCCCTCCTTCCTGCTGTATGTAATTTCTCCATGTTGTTGATGTGTTACGGACCCTAATCCATCAGGGGATCCCCACTTGTATGACTTTGGAAGCTTCCAAATTTACTGTTTCACATTGAAAACATAAAGTTTGCCTAGTGTTTTTAGGGTTTCTTTAAATGGAAATTCTAAATTCTATCCAAAAAGTAGAAATATTTGTTTCACTGAAAATATTTCTTGAAGTAAATGTCAGACAAAACACATTTTTTAAAAATCCGTATGAAATAATAGGTATTTTTGCATGGTTTTATAACTCATCTAAATTTGAGATTGGGTGTGGTTGAGCTAAAAATGCATGTAAATATTTGATCATTAATATATGATAAAAGCTTTAATTGTATGTATTACCATCAATATTTCAGGAATGTAACAAGAATGAGCAAACCTAACAACATATGCTGCCCTTACAACATGGTTATTCTATTTTAATGTCTCTACAGAGCTCCTTTTACATGAGAAAATAACAGTCTCTTATTTTTTCACAGAGAGCAGGACAAAATACTGTTGAGTTGTAGATTAGCAGCATAAGGCTACAAATTTCCACCTCTCTTAGCATGCATTCACATGCTATCGTAAAGTATCATGTTACCTGAGTACCATTTATAGTTATATACATTTATTAAGTGTTGACAAAAAACCCCAAAAATCTAATCACAAAGCTACGTTATGCTTATAAAAAGAATTGTCTTAAGTGTTATGTGTATTATTGAGACCTAGGGGAACTTCATTGTCTGACAGATGGGCTGACACCCACGTTGAGAAATTCATAATTCGATCTCAGAAAAATAAACCCCTAAGTAAGAACATATGTGTTTGTTGGGAAAGAAAAAAAAGTAATTATGGATTTTTTTATTTTTTTTTTTTGTCAGAGCAAGCACATATGGCAGTTCCATTTTCTGTCACCATTTACTTTCCGCTTGAAATTCAAATGTCACTAGGCAAGGAAAAAAGTTGAGTATTAAAACATAGGAAAGACTTGACTAAGAACAATCACTGCAAGAACTTTATACTAATTGTTCATGGAAATTAATAGCCATCCAGTTAAATCAAACTTACTCATCCCATCCTGCCCTTGCTTTTGTTTTCTGTAGATGTTCCTCCCATTGGTAGTTACTGTTTTATGATTATTTCCCAACCATCTGTTGTCTTTCCTTAAGCCAAAATAATTTCCCTTTATAATTTTGTGAGTAATCAAGTAAGCATTATTTTCGTGCAATTACAGGCCTACTTACTAATCCTGACTCCTCATTCTTGTGTAAACACTCACCAAGTAACTGGAACAATTCACCATTTAAATTTCTAGTGAACAGAAATCTATTTGCAAAATTTCAAACCTCCAGTTGTTATCCCTTTGCATTGTTACTAATGCAACGATAATTAAACGTTATTTCTAATTCACATCTCTAGACACCAAAACGCATGTGCATGTTAGATGGATAGAGATGCTGAATGAACTGGAACGTGTATTGTATTAATAAAGGTGTTGGGCATCTTCAGAGATTACACTGGAACTGGAGGAACGTAAAATGCCATTCCAGTCTTATGACATTTGCTAATTAAATGGTTTCAAAAAGCAAAGCAATGCTATTTTAAAATTTTTGAAAGAGCATCTACATTCTTTCGATATTCCACTGAATAACATCAGGCTATTTTTTGTGAAAAGGCAGTATTTGCTGTAATCTAATATTCAGAACATTGCTAACACAGACTCATAAATAAATCTACCCTGTTTCTCTGATACTGTTAATGGGAGAGGAAAGGATCAGACATCTGGCTGTGATGTTTCTTATGCTGGATTGAAGAGCTGATCTGTCACTGCTGCTTCTCAGGACAAACAGGGCAGGGTTTGCAGATTAAAAGGTTGAAAAAGGAGATGGATACAAAGCAACTGTGCTCTTACAACACCCTTTAGGATTTCTTTTGTAAATACACCTGTAATTACTTTGGGCAGACAATTTGTAGCCCCAAAACTCCTGGATAGCCAAGAAGACATGTTTCCTGAATCTGTCCAGTGATTCCTGAAATGTGGTTTGATTGTAAATGCTCAGTAAGTGATCTAAGAAGCGACCCAAAGTTACTCCAAGCAGAGCAAATGTTTCCAGCACCATGCAGGATAACCATACCTAAATGTTTTGTGACAATCTGCAAAGAACACACACAATTTCAAACACTGCAAACCTAACTTGAAATATATGAGGGGTTTTTTTCAGTGTAGAAAGCCTGTTCACATTTGTTAATCATATCAAAAGGTGTAGCCATTGATGAATGAAGGGATTAGATCAAATAGCTGGTATGTTAATTAATTATTATCTGCAGTAGCAATCCAAGTAGGCATAGATGACAATATGAAAATGTCTGAAAGATGAATGGCACAAAACCCCCTCCTTTTGTAATTTTTTGTTTTGTTTGGGTTTTGGGGCGTTTTTAAGATTAATTACATTTTAGAGCAACATTTGTTCCGATGAGTGGTTTAAATGTCAGTGGTAATGACATAAGCCCCTAGTCTGATATGCAGTAACATATCCTTTTAGCTGCTTGCAGGCATCATTCTCATTTTAAGACCTTACGTACACCAAGGTAAGAAGTTGTTATGTAGGCCTTTTTGTAGTCCAACAGCTAAATCTGTAAGAAGTTTTGTGGCTTGCTTCATCCTTTCATTATGACATAAAATAGCCAAACTCTGTCACCTCCTCTGATTTGGTGCTCAGAGACACAAACAGATTGGCATTAAAGTGCTTTTCAACATTCAATATGGATGTCAGTCAAAATTCATTGATTCAACGTTCATGTAACTGTAGCTTTCCTTTCCCTGGCTCTTTTGGGACATGTATATGCTTAGATTATTCATTAGCTTAAGTGCTTACCTGCCCTGCATTTAAGCAGAACTTAAGGATTTTCCCTCTCCTTCTGTACAACTCTGAAATTCTGGGTTTACGTTCAGGTGTTGATAGCTGTGTATAAAACTCTGCTGTCCATGTAGTGATACTAATCCTTTCCACCACTTCATAAATGGTTTTCTTAATAATACCTCATCTAAATATGCCTTCTAATTTTTTTCTGTTAGTTTCAGACATCTAAGAGAGTGTTTTCCATTCAATTTTAGGTCTTAATTTTCTTCCTTTCTTTTCTTTGAAGCTAGTGCACTTTTCTGGATGTTATGACTTTAAAGTTTATTCAATAACACAGATGTTGTGTAGGTGCTGCTGGTAGGCAGGTGGTGCAGAGTTGGAAGTTCAAGGGTGTGAAGTGTGTTTCCATGCTCATAATGTTATTTGTATCAATAGCAAGAAGTACTAAAGATGCATAAATAAGAATCCTCATCCTGGAAAGTTTAGATGTGATGCAGTGTCAGTCTCTAAAAAAGAAGGATGCTGCTTTTGCCTACTAGGGGTAGAATAGGCAATCCATTTAGTATTTCCAAAAATATTCAGTTTTTAGGGTCATGTCATCAGCTAAACTCTTAATTTAGAAAAAAATGGTGTTTTCTCATCATCAGCACCACCAAAATGGACACTAAATCAGTGGCCACGTGGTCCACAGTGCTTTCACCTCCCACCTCCAACAATCATCAGACTTAGACTGGTGTCTCTGCTGTTTCCACTTTTTTCTTCCTGTCTGAAAAGGCTACTGTTTTATCCTGAGCACAAGCGATATCAGATCCTGGTACACTCAAATGAATCCAGTATCCAGACTCTAATAATGGGGTTAGGATGATTATACCCCAGTACAGCTCTGTGAAAAAGCCTGCAGAGGTATAAGCTATTTCAAACTTCTCTATGCTCCATATGGTTATTCACTCCATTATATAAATCAGATTTTTTCCCCCCCAGCATAAAATCTATGACTACCTAAATTCAAATTTAATTTCAAAAGGCTATCATAAAAGTAGTATTTTACACTCTCCTGTTCTCTCTAAAATGCCCACCTAATCCCATTATTTTTCACCCATAACCAAAGTCAGAACTTGGATAGCGGTGAAGCACTGCACAAATTCAGTATTTCTCAAGATGTTTTGGACTGTTGGTTTTTCTGCCACTGCTGCAAAACAAGCCTCTAATACATTGGTTTACTTTATTTGAAAAAGAATTATTTGCATTTGTGCTGCCACAGCTAAAATCATCTCTAAGTAGCCAGCCTGGAGAGTTTAACAGCTAGCAAGAGAACTTTGCTGTGGAAACACCGCTGCTCTTCAGGTTCAGATTTGTCCTTATATAATCAGCTTTTGTGTTGCTGGAAAATTCTTTATGCATGGCTGAGGCAAACAGTTTGCTTATATGAATACAGTACAAGTAGCATCCTGTAGCAAAATGCACATTGATTCCAGTGGCACAAGCTCAACCCTATAAATGGTCTTATTTCTTGAGCTAGTTAGCATCCTAGAAAAAAAGAGTATATGCTCAGGCTCCCTTTTTCTTCTTCTTTAACTTGTATATTAGTCAAATATTAAACCAAAAGCAACCACAAAGTTTTATTCTACTAAATGTAATTTTTTTCTATTTCTGTCCAGTAACTCTACACAACCACCTTCCTTATGTGTGCTCTGTTACCTTTTTTCAGGGACCTCCTGAGAACTCAACAATGTTGATTCAACACTCAAAAATATGTTTTGCAGCAGGTTGAGTTTTCTGTTGGTTTGTCAAAGGCTTTCTTAACTCCCGCCCCCAGCAGGGATAGCAACTAGATTGTCACTTAGGGAGAAAACTTGTACAGCAAAATCATGTTTGTGTCTTTTAGCCTTCAAAAAGAAAAACAAACAAACGCACTAAACTGAAACCCACAACCCAAAACACCACAGTACACACCCACACAAAAACAGGGGAGAAAAAGAGACCCATTTTCTTGCACTGCTCAGTATACAGCATCCTTATAGCTGGAGATCCTAATCATGTTAACAAAAATAAAATAGAATAGAAGTAAAGGAAATGGGAAACATTAGGATGCAGGACACTGCCTAGTACTTTGCCTCACTCTGTACTATGTGACAGGAATTGCCAGCGGGCTGCTCAGGCTCACAGTGGAAAAGTACTGTCTGCTTCAGCCAACGAAAGCAGGATTCCCCTGCCCTGTGGGGCTCTCAAGGTTGTCATCTGGCACTTACCTAGTGTTTAGGATTTGCTTTGCAGTCCCTGTTTGCCACTGGTTTTAAGCATGTATACGTGCAGGGGAAGGAAAAGGGATAAACTTGTCTCTTACTGCAAATTCACATCAGTTGGTTACAAACTTTAGGCTTTCCTGACATGCTCAACCTGTCAAGGAAGAATATTATCTTAAAATTTGAAAGCCTTTAAAGAGAGAAAGAAGACGATCCACATTCCTGTTTTATCCAGTGTGTTGACAATACAAAAATGAAAGATTTGGGTTTAGGGTACTCAGCACATTTTTACACTGGTTGCTTTCATGGGATTCCACAGTGGGGTCTTAGGATGCTTGAGCCAGATGTGTTGCTGAGGTACACATGAAGGATTTAAGTTCCTGCCATATTCATAAATTCATTCCCTGGAAACAGTGGAAATTTTTCAGATTATTGAAAAACAACCCAAACAAAAATCCCCCAGAGTTCTCTATTGCCTAAGCCCAGTCAGTGCCTTTCCCTGTACCCAGGTAGCAGATATGGATGGTGCCTCAAGTCAGCCAATTTCTCCTTAATTACAGCAACTCAAGAGGGACTCAGAGTGCTGAACGTTGGGCAGTGCTATGCCACAGTTGTTCAAATTTGTATTCATAGTGCTTAGAAGTATCCACATAGAATAGAATAAAGTAGCAAGTGCAACAACTGTGTTTTATGTTTATACATATAATTCTCAAACTGCATATAAAATTTTTTGCAGTGTCCAGCCTAGCACTTTGTGGTGCACTAGCCAAGGTGTGTGTGCCCTGGAGTGGAGGAAGGAAGAGAAGAGAACATGCCTCCATTTGTCCACTACTAATTTTCACATTTCTGTGTTAAACTCTGATGGGATAAAATACAGTAAAATGGCCATAATACTACCTATCTGTCTAAGATAGGTAATTTTTAGCCATGTGCTCTGAAATTGGAAAATTGTGGGAGGGTCAATCATTTAACACATACAGAAGTTTGTAGGCAAAGAGTTATCTCCTACTGAAGTATTTCTTTACACAGTTTCAACATTGCTACAGAATTTAAATACTCTTATAATTTAAATACACAAATAAATAATATTGATATCCTGATTAATATTAATTTTCCTAACAAAGCATTCAAAGCCTTAATTGTATGTGCCTATCACAAGACTAAGGCGACAAAAGTTTTCCATCACTATGTGTCTAAAGTTGCCAAGTGGTTCCCAACCCTCGGCCTTTAAATGGTACGATTGTGTCTTCCTCTTTGCACTGCCCTTGCTGACCTACATCTCTGTTCTGCAATATCTATATTAGATATACTCTCCATCTAAAGATCAGGTATCCAAACACACATCTCTCTCTTGTTTTTAGTGTACTGCTTAAACTGTTGCTGTGCATTGTTTGAAATACAAAATTTTGACAGGAAATCCTTAAAAACCCTTGTAATGCGGTAAATCCTTTAGTTACTTGAAGTCAGCTAACAGGCTTTGTAAGACTAATCACGGCTATGTGCTTGACAAATACATACAGGATACTGTATTCACAGAGTGAAGTTGATATCATTCATTATTTTATTACTTTACATTAGACAAGCTGAAATCAGACTTCTAAGTCTCACAGGGAAAAAAAAAGTCATTTGCATTACTTCTTGGCAAAGGCGGAATTAATGATATCAAATACTTAGCAACTCTTCTACTCAGAGTCTTCAATTCAGTGTGAGATAATTTACACAGTAAGAATCTTCTAAAGATTCCAGAACAAAAGTGGCCAGAACATTTTACCCATTAGCAACTGCCTGCTTCTGAAACTTGCCTCTTGACAGGGAACTAGATATGCTAACTTTTAGATATCTTACATTTGAAACTGTGTGATATCTACTCAAGATCATTGTCTTTGGGCTGTTCTGTTTTTTCTAATGTGCTGAGAGTCCTTTGAGCCAGAAAAAATACAGAAATAAAATAGTACATTTTTATAGGTATACAAGCCTTTATAGGAAGAATAAACTCCTTGTGACTACAAGGTACACTATTATGCATGTGTATGCATTATTATACATTGCCTACCTGAAAAAAGGAAAGATAAATAACACTGTTTAAAACAAATGTGGTCTTTAGATGCTCTAAAACAGTGGACTTTGGCACAAAATTAGAAAAAAACCCAAAGACACCTTGACTTGACTCTATTTACTTAAGTCCTGCAGCTGAAGAAAACTGGGGTTGACATAAGACCATTATTTGGTAGGGCAAAATCACCAAAATAGTATTTTAAATAATTCTGTATTTGTTGCTGCTCATGAGAAAAATGCCACAAAGAGGTCCAGCTCTTCATCTGTGAGCAGAAGCCTCCAGTGAGGCCTGATTTTATTGCCATTTGCATCGGGATGTGGTGGTTGCTCCTCAGCATGGCAGAGCACTGCATGATTCAGCAGATTTCTTCCCGAGGGAACGGCTCACAAAGGCTGGATGAATAGAGGCGTTTTCACATCCACTGGCAGAAATCTGCAAAAGTCTTGGCTGAACTCTCTAGGGCTGGCAATGGCCATTAATCTCTCACTTACATGAGCACTAAAACTCTATTAATGAGTGCTTTTCACACACACACACACCACACACACACACACACACAGCAGCACTTCCAAGAACTTTTGGCATTAGAAATTACATTATCTTTTCGGGGGGGAGGGATGAAAAGTATCCCAGCCATCAATGCCTCGGGGAATTTCTCTGATAAGTATTTTCTTCCAAATGCTACAAGTGATATACTCAAATATTTCTAAAAATTGTGCACATTATAAAGAGAAATGTTTTTAAGTGTTGTGATGGATTTTTTATTACTATACCACTAAGAAATAAGCGGCAGTTCTGTATTGCTACATCTCTTTCACCCATTCAAGTGCAAATCCGGAATCATACCAAAGCTTTATGGACACTGGGACTGAGCAGTGCTGAGCAGCCGCCCTCTCCCTGTCCTGCTCCTCCACCCCACAAGCCAGACACAGTGGTTCAGTATTTCCCAGCCTGAAGCACCAGCTTGAATTCCCTGTAGCAGCAAAGCTGGATGCAGGTATTAATATTCTTCCTCTGGATTTGCAGGAGAGCTGCTCCCTCTGCTGAGTTCTCCGTGGATCGCCACCGGCACCTGATGTCCTTCCTCACCATGCTGGGCCCCAGCCCCGACTGGAATGTGGGGCTCTCTGCTGAAGACCTCTGCACCAAGGACTGTGGCTGGGTCCAGAAAGTGGTTCAGGATTTAATCCCCTGGGATGCTGGCACGGACAGTGGTGTTACCTACGAGGTATAGGGGCGATTTGTAATGTATTCAAATGTATTACCTTAAAGCATTGAAGAATGAAAGCTATTTAATCTATGGTGATGTCATGCGTGCCTTTATACTACTCTAGGAAAAATTTTTCTTACAGTGAATTAAAAGTCCTTTAAACAGATGTTAGCTACAGTTATGTCAGTCATTTTGTCTGAATTCCTTCAGCATTATTATTAATGGGATAATATTGCATTCACCTGGGATGTTATCACCACAGAATCATGAATGAGAAAGGTTGGAAGGAACCACACTGAGTCTTGTCACCCAGCTACAGGGTCATCCCAGACCACATTGCACAGGATTGTGTATGGTTCTTGAATATCTCCAGTGAGGGAGACTCCACCTCTCTCTGGGAATCTTTTCCAGTGCTTGGTCACCCACACAGTAAAGAATTTCTTACTCATGTTCAACTCTTACAGTCACATATTGAACACATGGAGGACTTAGTTTGCTTAAAACTAAGCATTTAGGTGTCCAGCCCCTTTGATACAGATCTGTGTGCCATCAGCAGCCACATCAACCTGAGTTTTGGACTGTCTCGATCCAATGCAAACTGTTCTGTTTGGCCCAGAAAACTGTAATGATTCCTTACAGTAAGGATTGAAACTCAATTTCTTGTCACTGTGAGCCTCTAAAATCATCTGTTTTCTCTGTCTCCATCACTCAGTCTAGGAAGAAATTCAGATCATCCTCAGGTAAAGTCCTGGTTTTGACCAAATGTGTTCTGTCAATTGAATTGAACAGGTTAGGTGTCCATAGGTGACGTGTACCTACACTGTGTGTCTGTGCAGGCAGCTGGGGTGAGACTAGATCAGTCCCATCCTCAAACAGGACACATATTCCCATGTCAGATGACAAAAGATGGTTGTTTTTTCCTTTCAGGCCTGGTCTGTTTAGAATCTAAGGAACTTCTCCAGTTATAATACAGCTCTGAGGGCATATTGACTAATTTATTTCTTTATACTAAAGTAGTTATTTAACCACACAACATGGCACGCATCTTACTGTGAACCCACCTTCGGGCCTGAATCATGAAGTATTAGAGAAGTGCTTTCTGACAAAGTAAAACAAAAAAGAGCAACAACAACAACAATTAAAAAACCAAACCAAAAAAAAAAAACCATAACCCCCCCAAAAAAAACCCAACAAAACCCAAACCAAACCAACCAACCAACCAAACTTAAAAAACCAAAACCAACCAAACAAAAAAGACCAACAAAAAAACCCCACAAAAACCAAACCAACAAAAAAACCCCTTCCCATTAAGTATGAATGTACCATTAAATGTGAATATACCAAGTCCAACTTGCATTGGAATTATGTAATATAGCATTTCAGAGAAGTTTTAATTTCTGTAGACTAATTGTATTATTAATTATTAGTTTCTTTTTTAACCTCTTTTTTTTTCTTTTTAATTGCAGTCTCCTAACAAACCTACAGTGCCTCAGGAGAAGATCAGACCACTTACAAGCTTAGATCATCCCCAAAGTCCATTTTATGATCCAGAAGGGGGATCTATCAAGCTGGTAGCCAGAGTTGTCATTGAGAGAATTGCACGCAAGGTATAATATACATATAAAATTCTCAAGCCAAAAAACCCACTTCATACACCAAAAAATTAATCTTTCCTCACCCTTCCCTTCAAATCTACACTCCTTAACCTACCCCCAGCAAATGTCAGAAAAATGTCAGAAAATGTCAGAAAAATATCAGAAAAAACTAAAACTGTCTTAAGGTATTAGTTTTCCTACTTCTGGTAATTATTGCATCTGCTTAATTGGGGATTTTGTTTAAGTATGCCCAGGAATTCAAAGAGAAAAAGGTGCTGCAGATGCAGTAGTAGTAGCCTCACAGTATAGTGGTTTGGCCCCTCTCTCTGCATTCATGTATGAGTTTCCTGTATCCAACCTCCACAATAATTCTTTTGCAGGGGGAGCAATGCAATATCGTTCCTGATAACATAGATGATATTGTGGCAGATCTAGCACCGGAGGAAAAGGAAGAAGGTACATTTTAAATGAGTTTGTGCGGTACTAATTTGTATTTTGTTTCATTCTCCATTGTCATTTGTAGATAAGGAACAAAACTGACTCAGGAGCAAATTTCCACTCAGTGTCATAAAGTGATTTAGGTTTTCATCTCTTCTGCTGTCTACTATTACCCTTCCCTTAGACAGCAAAGAAACTGCATGTATACCTAGAAGATGACAATAACAATACAGGTGATAAAAGAGAAGCCTTTTGGGGTTCAGACAATTTTTTTTTTTAAATGATAGTTGGCAATTGGTAATTCTTTTTTCTTCTGGGCTAAAAAGCGGATAGAATGCAGAAGGAAAGAATGTATCCTATTAGAATCTCAAGTAATCATCAGCCAAGTAAAGGGGAGAAAATGGAAGACTATTTTTAGCATTCAATGCCTTTCCTTACTTTTTAGATGATACCCCTGAGACCTGCATATATTCAAACTGGTCCCCATGGTCAGCCTGCAGCTCTTCTACTTGTGAAAAGGGAAAGAGGATGAGGCAGAGGATGCTTAAAGCTCAGCTGGACCTCAGTGTGCCCTGCCCAGACACCCAAGATTTTCAGCCATGCATGGGTCCAGGCTGCAGTGATGAAGGTAACCAGGAATGAAAGGTGGAGGAGAAGAACACCTTGTAGGGTTTTCTCTTTCTTTAAAGTTCCTTTAAGGCTGTTGGTTGCTGTAGTATGGCTTCAGTTATGGCAAATAGAGGGATAATTGCTGAAGAGCACAAATTGAAGCTGGCTGGGACCAATTCTGCACTTCAGCTGAGTCAGTGCATGAAGAACACAGAAGTATAAAGGAAGGGAGTAAAGGAAGAAATAGAGAAGAGGATGATGTGAAAGACATGAAAGCAATGCTGCACACAAATGGGCAGCTGCAGGTTATCAGCAATTCTGTCGATACTTGCAATTGAAATGGCTCTCTATATTTTAGATGGTTCCACTTGCATGATGTCTGACTGGATTACATGGTCCCCCTGTAGTGTTTCCTGTGGAATGGGAACGAGATCTAGGGAGAGATACGTAAAACAGTTCCCTGAGGATGGCTCCATGTGCAAAGTGCCTACTGAAGAGACTGAGAAGTGTATTGTAAATGAGGAATGCTGTGAGTATTTTATTTAGCTTTATAGAATTCAGGCAATAACAGGAGCATTGCCCAAACTATTTTTTATATGAGCTCTACTTACGAACAATTTTCTCTGCCCACTTTGAATAGCTCCCAGCAGCTGCCTTGTCACTGAATGGGGAGAGTGGGATGAATGCAGTGCTAGCTGTGGCACAGGGATGAAGAGACGGCACAGGATGATCAAGATGACTCCTGCTGATGGATCCATGTGCAAGGCAGAAACCACAGAGGCAGAGAAATGCATGATGCCTGAATGCCGTAAGTGTCTGGGAGTTTATCTCCCCTGTTACAGAGAGGCATCATTTCTGGCACATTGTTCCAGCACACAAAGGACACAGCTAAACTAGAAGAAATGTTGCTTTTTCTCCTTCTCCTCAAAATTAGGTCTCTGTGGGAATGTGAATTAAGTACTGCATTCACCATCAGGATGAGAGCATCAATAAAAGAGTGTTCAGTGGTATCCTATTACTGTATGACCCACACAGTGGTGTGTATATCAGCAAGACGTACTTAAACAACCTTAAGTTATGGAATAAAAGGTATATTTAGTCATATGGCTAGAACAAAACAAATAGATCAGTGCTCTTTCCCTTCAGTCCATGAACAGTTCAGAAATAGAGGTGCTCCTTTTGTGCAGTCTCACCCTTACTGTAACAATTAGTACTGGTTTTATTTCTTAAGAAATGTCTAGATTATCATCAAAGAAAGAGATAAGTTTAAAAATATTTTTGGTAGATAAATATGGAAGTTTCACATTTTAGACTAAATTAATTTGTCTTCCAGTCATGTCCACTGTGGAACAATTGAGGTGGTTTTTTATATGAGTTACGATTGAAACATAGCTTCTTAAAGTATTTATTCCTCAGATGTACTGGGATTCTGCAGATACAAAGAAGCCATAGAAATGATATTAAAATCAAGCAAACCTTTCAATTTAATATAATGTTTTCTGAGCTTCTTCAGCAAAATCATTTAGCTTGTGACAAGAAAGTATAATTGGCTGATGACAGATAACACAGTGCATTTCCCACCTGTATTACTTTCAAAACTTACACCTTCATCATTTATTTATAACAAGAATTCATTCCAGTTTTATTTTCATCTCAGATACCATCCCCTGTCTACTCTCTCCTTGGTCTGAGTGGAGTGACTGCAGTGTAACCTGTGGGAAGGGAATGAGAACCCGGCAGAGAATGCTGAAATCTGCTGCTGAGCTTGGGGATTGCAATGAGGAGCTGGAACAAGCAGAAAAGTGCATGCTGCCCGAATGCCGTGAGTGTGGGAAATGCCTTGGAAAGGGAAGGCCAATTACAAGTGTAACAGCCTATTGGGCAAAACTCTATCACCATTTGTTAGCATCACTTGGATGGGAGGGATATTAACTGTGCATTGTTTTAAAAGTTATTGTTATTATTATTATAAACTTTCAGCAATTGAGGGCTGGAACATGATCAAGTCTCACATTCAACCCTATGCTGATGATCAATATTGCTGGGGGCAGGGGGGTACAGTTCTGCATATTTAGCACACACTACTTCAGGCTTCCCAATTATTAATCAGTCAGAATTATAAAATTTTTTTTAACTCAAATGCAGAATGTGTGCTAGGAAGGAAGATAAGAAGAGTTAAAATCACTTTTGGGATTGATTCTCTTAGCTCACACAAAGAGCACAAAAGAGGCTTTCTCCATTTTTGATACATCTGTGTACCATATCATTTTTCAACCTGCAATATCATCTGAGCCAGGGCATGGTATGGAGACAGCTGCAATGATTTTTTTACCTTGCTCCATTAAAACCCCCCCACTTCTTGGATAGTGCAAATTTCTAGTTACTTTTCAGTCTTTGTGAAGGATGATAGCCTAAGGTGCTGCTGAATGAATGAGATATGATTGCCTTTAGCATCCTGTTGCCAGCTGGTTTATGGGGTTTTATCACAAATCACATTATTTTTCACAGAAAGTGTTGGTTAAAAAGGCTTTTACACTGTAATTGCTCATTCAGCTTCTCTTAAATGATGTGAAATATCTATTTGATTATTATTCACTGGGGCTGTAAGTGCTAAGCGGCGCTGAAAGATGAAAACTTTTAAGTTATAATGGTATTAGTGAATATGGCTTATTGCATAACACTGCCAGAAAGCAAAGCTTGGATCTCAGAGCTAGCAAATTCTTTTTAAATATAACTCAATTTTCAACAGCATTTCATTACAAAACAGACATATGGGTGGGAAAATTGAAGAAGGCACAGGAGAATTATTTATATGTTCTTTGTAATTTTAGTGATCTGCCAGCACCACTCTTGAAGAAGAAATTGAAGAAAGTGTCAAATAATAATTCTGCTAGCAATGGACCCAGAAAATTTTGATGTGCAGCTTCAAAACATTTGCTGAGCAGACTGGAGGTTTAAGTTGTCTTCATGTATTTAGGGTGTAAAAGCTCATTAGGCACATCTTTGTGTTTCTTGACCTTCCATTTGGACTTCATGGCTTTTGTGTCATGTTTCTTATCTTCGCAGCCATCGACTGTGAACTAACAGAGTGGTCCCAGTGGTCAGAATGCAACACTTCATGTGGAAAGGGCCATATGATCAGGACAAGGATGATTAAAATAGAGCCCCAGTTTGGAGGAACAGCGTGCCCAGAGACCGTGCAACGCTCCAAGTGCCGAGTGAGGAAATGCCTGCGGGGCCCAGGGATGGAGAAAAGGCGCTGGAAAGAGGCCCGGGAGAAAAGGAGAAGCGAACAAGCAAAAAAGAATCTAGACAGTGAGCAATATCCAGGTGAGTGTGAGACCCTCTTTAGTGTGCTCATGACTATTTATCTTTTCTGCATTACAGGAGTTCAGCATTTCAGCCTAGGGAAAGTTTTAGCAATAATATGGCCCCTTTCAGTGTTTTTCTGTCACCAAACACCTGTGCAATAATGTTAAAGTGTGACATATGTCTAGGGCACCCTGGAGAAAGGGTCATGACTCTCCATGTCCCATCACTCAAATAATTTTAGCTACTCCACAAAAAAGCACAGACTGTGAAAAAATCTAAAATTTAGACCTGGCAAAGGACTGATTGCAGTTTCTGCAGATCTGGGTGATAGTCTTTACATCCAGTTGCCTTTGAGCTTTTAAAATATTTGTTCCTGGATCCAATGCTGAATTCCAAAACTGAATTAATTTCCACTTCAGTAATCTGATTCAGAGTCAGAGATCTGCTCACACAGCTTTTTCAGTGGGGGACAGTATTATCAAGCACTGATTCCTCAAATCAATAAAACATAATACTTTGTGCTATAGTTACATTACCTGGATGGGAATTGCTGCTAAGTTGTGATTCATACTTTTTTTTTCCCCAATGTTTGACAAATTCACCTTGATTATACTTAACAGGTGGTTCTGCTACTAAAAAAAAATAATCAAATGACTTAATTTTTCAGTTTGTAGGCTGAAACCATGGACCGCTTGGACAGAATGTTCTACACTCTGTGGAGGTGGAATTCAGGAACGCTACATGATGGTGAAAAAGAGGTCCAAAAGTACTCAGTTTACTAGTTGCAAAGACAAAAAGGAGCTAAGAGCGTGTAATGTTCATCCTTGTTAACAAAACACAAGGTTCCAAGTGATGCACTCTGAGCTAAATGGAAAGTCAACCTTGGTTTGGTTTTTAAAACAACAACAAAAAAAATATAAAGTGTATATTAGTTTTCATTTTTGCAGTGTGGTTTGCTTTTTAGTCTTGCTGGTGCAAGAAAAATATTTTATAAATGTTTCCTCACAGATTTATGCTGAGAGTAAAACTTTGGTACTCCAGCCAGCCCTTAATGCATAACAAGAGTAAGTCATCATGAGTTATTTAACTAAAATACAGACATATCTGTGAACATGGAATAGCCATATAGAAATACTACTTGTAAAGACATGGGATGCATGCATGTTAACATAACTAAGTTGAAGTGACATGTTTCATAGGAGGGAGGATTTCTCTCTTGATTTGATTTTGAAAATCCAAAGCAGTGCCTACATGATTACACAACTATGCCAAGGAGTAATTTCAGTAATGCTGGTTCAATAATATTAAAGGTGCATGTTTATCTTTTTACACTATTGGGTTAAGCTGATAGTTATAATAATAATAGAAATAATAATAATAATCCTAAATACTTTTCTTCACATGGATGCTGTGGTCCATGCAAAATGGTCTTTTGTTTCTTTAAAACTTAAAAAGGAAATAGTTTGTGCAGCTCACTAGTGATGCCTGACCATTACACAGTCACAGTCAAAACAGCACGCAAAGAAAATGTATGAATGTCCTAATATATTTAGGTTCCATACTCCTATTTTGGGTCTATCCGTTGCCTGTCAAAATGGATACAGAACTGATAGAAATTGGTCCAGAGAGTTGCAACAGCTGTGTCACAGAAAGTCTTCCACATGAGAGTCACTAAAAAATTAGATTCATTTTCGTGAGGATGTTAATCACAGGTGAAGAGGAAAATAGATTTGTAATATAACAAAAATGGTAGAGAAAGGGCGAGCCAGGTTCTCATGTATCCCTTACGGCAAACAACAGGAAGGGAGCCTCTGCAATGAAACAATGAAAGTCTCTTAGAAAGGTAATTACAGCTTGACACAAGAATACATTTACAGCAATGTCATTTATGTTTCATTTTGGTTTTGTTTTTTTTTTAACTCAGAGTACAGAATAATCTAAAAATTACTAAATTTGTGAGTGTTACCCATTTGTAGATATACCAGCCATGTGAAATGCCCTCCCTGACCATTTGAATGATCAACAGAATGCCTGAGATGAGAAAATAGCTCCTCATCATTCTAATTGCTATTTTATACCATCTCCTGCAGAATTTGGCTCTTGTCCCTATGTGTAATCATTTGTAATCAGCAAGACCCTTGGGCTTCACTTATTATTGGAATACAATATTGTCCAGTAAGTTTAACAACACAACATTAAAGATTAGAGGTTAAGGTTATGGGTTATCTTTTCATCCAGGAAAGGCAGCATACACCTATGTCTCTACAGAAGTAATAACAAGGCACTGAAAATAAAGACTGTTGATGCTGAACTCTGAAAACAAGCTTGAGAGAAATGAATGGAGAAAAATTTATTTTATAGTCTCTTTAAACCAGTCTTTCCTCACCTCCTTAACACTTGGTCACTACCCTGAGAACCTGACCCCCGGGTTTTAAGAGTTCCTCTTTGCTGTGCACCACAACCCAGTGAGGCTGGTCAGCTCCACCACCCCTTGGGGATCCTCTCACTACCCCCTTGCACCCGGACAGGGGACACCCAGGTGGGCTGGTTGCGTTGCATTGTAGGGCTTTCCATCATCATTTCTCCTCTGAACACCACAAGGACTGCTCAGGACTTCCACAGCTGCTGCATCTCACCTCCTCAAAGTATTGTACTGCTTTTTGGAGATTTGGAATGAAAGAAGGGCCAGGAAAATAGTGGCACCAACCACAGTGTTAAGCCTCTCCTGCTGCTGCTAAATGAAATGGGTGCAAGCCCACAGTCAACCAAACCAGGAGTAAAAAAAAAAAAAATACAACAAGGTTTAATGCTAAAACCAAACATTTTACGTTTTGCACAGCTTGGCTCACTTAATAATATTAATTCAGATAGTTTGCCTTCTTGGGCCTTTATGTAAATTCTGCAGTTTATGTCTCTCTAGCACTGCCATTACAGCGTAGCAGTGAGTCAGTCCCTCACTAATGCATTTATGACCTTGCCTTGTGCATCACCCTTTTATGACCTAAACAAAAATCCAACAAAAAAACAGTGGAATGACACAGCTACTGGAGGAGTGACCAGCTGAGCATATTTTGGGTGAAGGAACAGATAGCTGCAGAGAAGGGCTACAGTGATCAATGCCAGGGCACAGATACATCTGCCATGGAGACCCACAGCCCACCTATCCCCGTGAGCCGCTCTGGCTGAGCTGGCAGAGGCTGTCCCAGCTGAGACCATTCACTCAGAAAAATAATCCCTGACTATCACAAGTGTGACAGAGCAGTTTTGAAGGCTTGGATCTGTGAGAGCCCGGGGCAGAGAGAGCAGAAGAAGAAAGTTTCTCCTGAGTGGAAAAAAAAACCTTCTATGAGTTCATGAACCATATTTTATCTCATCAACCCTTACCCCTTATAAAGCTGTTCTTGCAAAACTATGCCTGTTTCAGCAAATGATCAGTTAAAACCAGTGTTGTATTTTCATTTTCACTTTTGTTCCAGTTCATCAAGCTGTTTTGTCCATTAAACACTCCCTTTGCCAAAGGGTACACAGTCCGAATACATCTTAAGGTATATAGGAAATATGCAGTATCTTTCTGAATGTGCCCACAAAATTGTCAATTAAAACAATCTGGTATTCCTTTTTCTGTAGTTCTCACTAATTTGATTCTCCATATATCTTTTTTTTTTTTTTTTACTCTCAGAAGGCTGTTCAGTGTGATTTCCAATCATTTCTCTTAGGCTCATAAAAGTTATGAACATTGGAAATTATTTGTTTCTCCACCTTGTTAATGTATGAAACGACAAGGTAGATTGCACCGGGTCAAAAATGTGTGATCATTCCTGCTTAGGTTCAGCTTTTCACACTGTTTTTCTGTTGATACCTTTTACAAATCACTTGTCTTTCTTCTAACTTGATACAAGAGAGATATTTAAGCTTGTTACATTTTGTAAAAAAAAAGAAACACAAACAAAAACAAATGAAGAAAAAATGAGGTTGATTTTCTATTCAGAAAAAATAAAAAAGCTCTGATATACAATATGTAGAAGTCTTGCATTGTTACTGTAAACTTTCTAGTAGTGTAATAGCCACTGATTATCAGTCAATAAAAACAAGAACTGTTATTGTTCCGATGTCCTGAATAATCCTGCTGAACTGAAAGCACAGATGTCACTCCAGTTTTGTAGACCTCAACTGTCAGATCTTAGCATTGTGAGTATGGGTTTTTTTTTTTTATCCTAATATACAAACTGTAGAAGCTTTACACATGATAAAAAAGAAAAGTTAGGGGCTTAACAAGTGTACAGTAGGACTCTGTGTGTGCAGCATACAAGTTAAACAGTTTTGTTTAATTGCATTTTTAGATTTCCTTCATTGTTTTTGTTTGCTGTGGAATTATGGAAAAGCTACCATGAACATTTCTTACCAAAGTCTTGTGTAGATGTTTTGTAGCTGTCTGGCTAACGCATTATTATTATTATTATTATTATTATTATTATTATTATTATTTTGGAATAAAGACATCTTTACTATGAATTTTACACTTGTATGAGGTTCTGTTCAACTAATATGGTCACATACGCGAAGAAACACTTAATAGGGGGAGTCAAGTCGTGTTCTTATTTACATTTGACTCCTGTTCAAGGTAATGGAATATTGGGAGTGAGTGGATTTTACTAGAACCAGTCATTCTTTCTACTTGGAAGTTGTTTGCATCAAGGTTTTTGTCAAATGGTTTGTTGTTCTCTAGAAATCACAGGGTAACTTAAGAACATTACGTAAATTACTGTGTATTACTCTCATGTGGGTTTTGTTGCTGTTGTTGATTTTTAATAAAAAAGAAACTATTTAAAAGAACACATTTTAAAGCCTGCTGATACGTGGAAGGGAAAGTTGTTAAAACTGAACTTTCAAGAAGTCTGTGAAATTTCAGCAGAGAATTTGTGCTACTGGAAAACTATTTCAGGACACTGCAAGTGCGAGTGTGTCACTGATAGTCACACAGGAGCCACAGAGAGGAGGGCGTACTCACCAACTCACCACTCAGCAGTGCTGCTGCTCTGGAAATCTGACTGTGTGTGACATCTTTCAGCCAGCTAGAAATGACTGGTCTGTGCACAGAAAAAAAACCCTCTATCCTAAAGCTAAGGCCTAACAAGGCTGAGTGGAACCTAGAGGTGGTGTCCAGAGGTGACAAGCTGGGAGTTCCATACCAGTAAGTGAAGACACGATCTGGTCCAGCACATCTCCACCAGCATTTAGCTGTTGGGTTATACTGGAAAAATGGTCAGTATTTCCCAGCAGGTGTTTCAAGGTGGGTTTGTCGGCATGTACAACATCAGTGTGGGGCACCCCAGCAGTGCTGCTCCCCTGCCCTGTGCTGCCCACCGACTGAGCATCCCTGTACCAGCAGAATCGGGTGACTCGGAAAGGGACCGTGCCTACTGCCAAGCTGCTGCCTGCAGAGACTGCCATGGCTTCATTCAGCCCTTTCAGCCACTTTTAGAAGCACAAAGACAGGTTAACTCACATTTCTCTAAACCCTGCTTTAGTTGCTATGTGAATTTATGGAGCAATGCAATGTCCTGGCACACCAAGTGGCAAGACATCTCAAACAGCAATCATGATCTTATGGCCCATAAAGCTGTATCTGACCAGCTTTCCCTTGGAGGGGATCACAGAGCACCAAAGTCAGCATGGTGAATATATGGTCTTTTCAAGTGCTAGCCAGCCAAGGGACTGCTTGGGACCTGCCTGACAGAATGCCTGACCTCACTTAGGGTGCTCTCTGCATGGCCAAACATTCCTAAACCAGAACCAGAATGGCAGAAAGATGATGGGTAGAGTAGGTCCTCAAGTGGGATTTTCAATATGAGTAAATCAGCTAAAAAGAGCTGCCATCATCAGGGCCATAGAAACTGAGTTTCTGGGATGGGCAAAAAACCCAGAACACCACTGAAATTATGCACAGCATTTAGGCAAAATCTGAACCTTACCATTGCAGACTGTCATTACCATTTCTAAGGTAGTTATTGATGCCACACCATACTGTCACATGGCAAAGCAAGCTATAGCATGTATGTGTGCACACCTCTGTGCAAATACACACATATTTATGGTATATGGTGTGCACATACTGACACAATTCTTTCACGGTTTGTTTTGGGATTTTTTCACTTAGGAAGCAGAATACCAACTACTAAAAACCTTTACCAGTAAATTGAAATATGCTAAGAAGTCTCTTGTTACCAAGTTTAAGGCACTTAGTGTTCTTTGCTCCACACGCAAACCCATTTAAGATCTTTATTGCAACACTTTCAGCTTTGGGGCTCAGTCACTTCACACAGCACTGTGCAAAACAAAGCAGTTATAGGCCACCTGAATGGTCCTGGGGTTTGCCCCCTCTGGTTTCCAAAAGGCAGAACAGACAGTGCCATAACTGTTGGGCACATTAGCTGCTCGGTAGGCGATGACATTTGTCACACGTGGTCTAGATAGCTTAATGCACCTAAAATGCTAACTCTTGGAGCTCTGCATTATCAGCTTCTTTACAGAAGTTCTCAGGAACATCAGTTACACTGCCATCAGTAATAAACTTGCAAACACTGAGACAGGAGTGTCTTCACTTTCTGTTTATGTACCACATTTGCACAAGTAGCAGAAAATAAGTGCTTCATAACTCACAGTTTGCATCCTTTTCATGGCAGGGTATTTTGAAATGGGTCTTTTAAAATACAAAGTTGATATACATTTCAAAGAAAGACCAAAGGTTGTTTCCAGACATGATAAGCATTTCTCACCACCCCTCTCACTGCACTGTTTGAAGCAGCAGTGGCATTGCCAGCACCTCCCTGAAGAGAGCTCTGACTGACATCTCTGTCAGAAGCATATGGCAACATTTGAGAAGGCAAAAAAACTCTGCATGACCCCTCCACCCTGACTCCTCAGCCCCAAGGCCATCCCAATCACCACAGCCACTCAAGTGCCAACTCAAGGGCCTCTCTCTGAGCCTTGGACACTCCATGAGACAGCGCCCTACAGTACAACCTCTGCCTTTGGGGCCCATATGGTGTTCTGGGTTTAGGCACAACAGGCAGGACTGTGAATCCCCAGATGTGGTGAACAGTCACACTCTTGGTGCTCACCATTCAGCCTGGAAGTCACCAAGAGGCTTAAACACTCACCCACTCAAGGCCCGAATGCAGAAAGTACCCCAAAGCATCACGGTGTGGGCCAAACCAGCTTTACTTAATCTGCCTTTTTATCTGAAAAAAAAGACAAAGGGAGCACACGCATGTAAAGAAAAAGGGCCAATGGGACACACGGCTGTATCACAGAACCTTTCCAAGCAATGCTCTCCTTCCCACTTAAAAGACCCAGATGATGCTGCCAAAAACTCCTCCTGTCCCAGTGCCTGTAATGGCTGGGCTGGCTCAGAGAAGGTGATGGGATTGAGCCTCTACAGAAAGCACCAGGGCCTCAGCCACAGTTCCACCAATACCGCCTGTAAAACTAAACTGGTGCCAGGGTTAGGCTTAGAAGAATAAAAATTTCCAGAGCATTCCAGCTCTATCATTGCATTCTAGCAGCACTATCAAACTTTGGGGACACAGTGAGCATCACCTGTTAGAGAGACAGTGCCTTGCCCCCGCCTCTGAACCAGCTTAGGGCTCAGGTCAGCAGAACAAGGGGTCTCAAAACCCCCATAGTGCCCCTGAAGAGGTAAAGCGAGGACAATATATAGGCACATCCACAAAGTCTCCTTGAGTAACCTCCCCACATAGGACTAATGAGGCTAGGGTTAGGATTTATACTTCTGTTGTGTCTTTATGTGATTTAAGCAAAGGGACTTGGGCCAATACCTGAAAAAACATAATTAACAAATCCACACTTTACCCATACTCAAGGTATCACATGTTACTTTATTAACATAAGTTAATAGAACAAAAAAAGCTATTTTTTTTACTTACAGTACCCTTAAGCCCATTTGAGCAGTGAGGAAACGGTGCTTGGAAAAGAAAAGGAGGAGTTAGATTACAAATTATAAGGAATGAAAAGAAGGGGTTAGATTGCAAGTTATAACTATATCATGAGTTCAAAGTGCATGAAGTGTTATGAATGGCAGAACACAATTTTTATACCACTTACATAAAAAAGATACACAGAGAACAAGATGCACAAGTATGGGGATAGTACTTCCAAGTGCAAACAAGCAGCTGAACTATTTAGAATGGCTAAAGCATCTACATGCTCTCTCAGAAGCCACGAGGGGAAGAGGAGGGGCAGGCACTGATCTCTTCTCTGTGGTGACCAGTGACAGGACCCGAGGGAATGGCCTGAAGTTGTGTCAGGGGAAGTTTAGGATGGATGATTCTTCCCCTAGAGGGTGGTTGGGCACTGAACAGTCTCCCCAGGGCAGTGGTCACAGCACCAAGGCTGACAGAGCTCCAGAAGCATTTGGACAATGCTCTCAGGCACAGGGTGTGACTCTTGGGGTTGGTTCTGTGCAGGGCCAGGAGTTGGACTCGATGACCCTTGTGGGTCCCTTCCAACTCAGTGGATTCTGTGATTCTGTGTTTTAAAGGAAGAGGGAAATATTGTCAACCAATCTATTTACAAACATATAGTTCTATTCTTTTGTGTGACATGTTTCAAATTCTAGTTTATATGCACCTTAAAGGTCAGAAGTGAGGATGGACACCTGTAAATGGATCATTATTGAAGGACACAGAAGTGTACAGAAAGGAATCAGTGCACATGCACAGACTCGAAATGTCTGTGAGGGAACTTCACCTCCCAGAGAAATAAAATGACATCCCACTAGATGGCACTGGAAACCAACAAAGACAGCTGTGTGCCGGGGGAAAAAAACCAACCAAACCCACAAACGAAAAATCAAATACCAAAATAACCCAACCAAACCACAAAGCACAAACCACCCCAAACAGAAAAGCCCAACTGAGCAACAGAGCCTGTGTGCAGATCATCACTGTGGCAAGTGTCTCAGGGGTCGGAAGTCAGCGTTTTGCTCTCTGTGCCCACTCTGTGCTGGCACTGAGACCCTCCCCACGCAGGGGGGATCACATCTTGCCTCCGCCTTCTTTAGGTAGCCACAGAAATGCTAGAGGGTGCAAGGCACATGGGAAGGAGGAAAGAGGGGAGAGTGAAACGACCTAACAATCTGTTATTCACTGCCCACAAAGCCACACCTGTTGACTGCTCTGCCAGCAAGGAATCCATACCTTCTACTAGAGAAAAACCATTTTTATAATTCTTCAGAAGCAGCTACACTGCAGAAATCTTTTTGTGTCTGCAGGTGGCAGCATGAGAGCAGGTTTGCAGCACAGGATGCTTCGCTCTTCCCAAGCTCCCCATCTCCAGCCAGAGGCTCAGGCACAGAGCTGGGTGAGGAACAGGAGCAAGCAGAGCTCCCCATAAAACAGGAGAGCCCTTTGGACTCAGCTGCACAAACCCAGACCTTCTGAGCACCAGACAACAGTGAGTGGGTCAGACGGTGCCTGTAAAAGGGGTGACCTGATGGGGCTGGAGACAGTCAGGTCAGCCCTTCAGGCACTACTGAACACAGCCCCAACTTGGAACAGAGTCCTTACACACCCTAAAACACCACCATCTCCTGAGAGTGAGATTTCTCTTTTAATTAAGACAGTTCTCTGAAGCGACGTCACTTCAGCATAGATCCAAAAAAGAACTCCTAACTGTTACAATCATCAGTGTTGTGCTTAAGCTTTAGGTACACGGCCCACAGAACAACCCTGCAATAATTCAGGCGTCTGAAATATCTTGCTGAATGTTTTGGAAGAGCCAGGCCCCTCAGCATTGATCCTATAGATAACAGCAGGGAACTGATTACTCAGCCCTCAGTTTTCAAACTGCTCTTTTAGGTGTATTGTCTTCCCTGAGCTACTCCTGCTGGCATGCAGTGATCATGTTAGAGGGATTGGAAACAGAGTGACACAACTCCAGAAAAGCCTGAACAAAGCACAGTCTCAGCAGAGCAAACTTTGTTTGTGCCACAACACAACCTGTTCCTTCTTCCCTCCCCTCAAATACAGCAGGACCAGAATGGTACAAAAAGCAAGAACTAGGTCGCTATGACTACTATAAATTAACTTCAACATCTTCTCCCTAACACTTTCCCTCTGAAAAATCTAGCTTCTGATCATATAATACATTTTGAGTATTAATCTGAATTTTTCCTGTTGTGTTTATAATTTAAAACATTTATAAAATTGGTCAGGTATTTCACTAATTCATTTAAGAGAGCATAGAATCATAGAATTGTTTAGGCAGGAAAAGATCTTTAAGATCATCAAGTACTTCTTTGCCCACAGTTAATTTTTACAACCCACCATGCATTATAGCAGGGATTCAGGATTTGGCAGGGAGAATTCTTTTGTAAAGAAGGGTTGATGACAATTTCTTTTCACACTTCTTTGCTTATTTAGATTGGGGAGTGGGCTGGATCAGGAATTGTTCTATAGTATGGTGGTTATGTAATAGGTCTTTACACCTTTCTTGCTCCCTATGTAATACATTTCAGTGTAATAATAACAATATCTGAGAACCTGATCCCTGCAAAAATGACTCTTCCCTGCAGAAAAGAGGACTGACAAAGTGAATTGGTCATACCTTCTTCCCAAAATAGGGTTAAGCTTGTGCATATTTTGAATCCTATTAGTAAATTGCATTACACAGGCCAGCATCTCTGTTTGCTACAGTGAAAGTTCAAAGTAACCTCCTTTAAAACTGGGTCAGCTCATATCACCAAAAAGATCAGTACTGGGTGATCAATCTTAATATTGTTATCAAGTAATCTGTAGAAAACTGCTTGGCAGAAAATGCACTTTGACTCCGTGCCCAAAGCTTCTGCTTTGTGATTAATGATTGTGCTATTCCCCATTTGAGATCTGATAGGTTACACCTGTCCACCACTTAAGCTGACTTCATCTGACATTCATGGGAGCACTAAAAACCACCAAAAGCCAAAGAAGAACAAAAGAGGAAAACTGTTCTTGGTATTTAAAGGAAAACTTGCTGCAAGTTTACATTTCGGACTTCCACTTTGACAATCGTATACTTTCAGAGTGCTTCCAATTTAACGTTTTCCAGATATACAGAATACTTTTTACACTTACAACTCTGAATGCATGCTTACCATTAAAGGAGATTTTTGCCATTCAATTATTATCCAATTTACAAAAAAAGCAAAATCTATTGTCTGCAAGTCAGATTAAATTAGGCTGCAGCCATCCAAGTACCAGCTGGTAAATGTGTAATGTATGGATAGCGGATATTTGTGTGATGTTATTTACTTAAAGCATGTATTTTTGCCCCATAACATTTTCTCCAAAGGTTGTTGGTTGAATCATTGTTGATTTACTGCCATATGTGAACCATCTCTTTTGACTGCTGTCAGTGTTGCAGTTCTGGATACAGCAGACCAGCAGCAGGTTCTTAGCTGCTCAACACCAATGTCTGCCCCTTGAATGGGCTTTATACATGACATTGACTTCATTTTGGATTAAATGCGGCTTTGAATATTATTCATGATTAATATAATTATGAAATAATTCCCTCAGCTTTTTGTTTCATACCATGAAATGCTGGACAGCTAAAAAGGCTCAATGGCCTGAAAAACCTGCTTGTTTTTTGACTACCAGTCCACACCACCAGCTGTGCTGGTACAGCTGTTTGTGGGGTGGAACTGGGCTCAGGGTACCCCTCTGGCTTAAAACAGAAGCAAAAACTGAGGGGCTGCACACTCTTGCACTGGAACAGGGACAAACTGAGGTGGTACAGAGAGTCTTAAACTGAGTTTGTTGCTGGACTCCTTGCTGTGACTTCAACAACATGTAGTAAAGAGCACCCATCATGCAGAGAGTCACAAAAGTGCCAAATACAACTTACCCATTAATAATCTGTCATAGCCGTTTGCTTCATCTACTCCAGCACTTGTAATAACAATAGCATGGGAACAATTCAAGGACAGGAACAGGGAGGAGTTTTATCTCCTATTGGAATTCTGAGGCATTATACTGTTATGCACAGCTGCAGTCTGCTTTGTTTTATTTTCCTGACAGATCATATTTCCTGTTAATTTTTTCCAAACAGCTTACTGGCAAAAGATTGCACCATGCATTGGCATTTTACAGCTAGCTCAGCCACACAGCGAGCAGAAGAGTCTACACCTACCCTGTCCTTAAAGAAACCCTTCTAAAACAAAGAACTTGACTGTTCAGAACTGGAAAAATATTTCCTCAAAAATCTTACCAAGAAAAATGATGTGTGAGACTTTCAGCGCAATTTTTGTGTTTTCTCAGGTCAAGCTCGGGTTAATGCTCATAACCTGGTTCAGTACATTTCCTACATGAGGCTGTGGAAGTCAAAATGCCCAGTGACTTCAACAAGATTCCAGTGTCTCTAAGAGGAAATAAATATGTAGACCATTTCTTGGACCTTCTTTACTCTTTTAGAAACTCTTCAGTACGCGCTGACATTGTTTTTGTTTTTAATATTTAAACAAATGTTAATCGATCTCTCTGGGAGCCCTATAAAACTGAGCACATCCCTGGCTGCAATAAAGCCAGCAGAAATTGTATAAAAACATGACTTTCATATGGCTGATACTTAACTTTTCAACAAATTCATAATTCTTTATATCTCCAAATTACACATTTCCCGCAGCCAAGAGATGACTGAAATGATATAACTGAATTTCACAACTTCCCAGATAATAACTGAGAACAGCAGGCAAAATTGCACCAAAAAAAAAGCAAGCATTTCTCCTCCCTTCCTCAACAGGACTTTATTTCAGCAGTTTGCTTGACAACATAAACAACCTTCCCAGTACAAAAAGCAGTATGAATCTTGTGATTTTTTAAATTAAGGCATGTGAGGGTTTTGTTTCAATGATATAAAATCCACATCAGAAAACATAAGTGTTTTTTATGAAGCACAAATGCCCCGTGCAAAGTTCTCCCTGCAGCCTTGAACAGACCTTGCCTTGTATGTGCTGGAAAAGGTGATATCTAAATGCACAGGTACCTCCCTGTGCCAGAGAGTCGGTCCTGCCAGCTTTATTCACAGGCATTTGACAGTAAAACACACAGTGCCTGTCCCTTCTCCTCACGTTAAGTGGTGCTTTCTCATCAGAACCAAGCAAGTCCCCTTGCAGGAGGGTGGGAAAGAATTGCACATCGTACTGGCATAAGCAAAGAGGCAGGATATCCAAGGACAAAACACATGGAGGAGGCTCAGCTTCCCATCCTGCTCTCCCCAGGACTGAGGGAAAGGGCTGGGACTGCATATGGCCAGATGGAGGAAGAACCTTCCATGGAGTGCCTTAGCAAATGCTCCGTCGCCCGAGAGCAAGAGTTCCTCCTCTCAGCCCTCTCTACAAGCCTTGCAGCCATGTGCTCAGCCCAGCATCTGAACCATCTGTGCTGGATCCCCACAGTAATAATCTCATATTTTAGTTGGCCATGAAGTTGGAAAGAAACGCAAAAGAGATAAAATGCAACAAAAGCCAAGGAAGTGGCAAAAGAAATTAAACGGCTGGAGAAAATAGAGGAAACACATAATAAATATAATCATTAATATCTCCTGGTGCCAGTGATTTTACAGGGAAAATCAAGGATGACTCAGATATTTTCAAAAGTTTTTAAAAGCTGAGCTGTTACTCACGAATCACTTGATTTTATTTTTCCAGAGGTCCTTTGTTTTGTTATGTTGTGTACAAACTTCATCCAGCGATGGCTTTATTTTGCACAGAAACAGAACAACAAAAGAGCCAAACCTTCCCACAACCCGCTTCTGTGCTGTGACTAGTTTGTCTACAAAAAAAGAAAAAGGGGGGAAAAATGAGGCACAGTTCAAGTTTTCACTTAAACACTGATCAAAACACTGCCTCTGGAAACTCCATCAACAAAGAGCTGCTAGAGGACATGAATGCCACTAACACTTCATGCAAATGCAAGAAGAGTTAGTCTAGCCTTCTTTCCTTATTATTTTTATACATATTATTAGTGCCACCAGTCTTTCCTAGGCCCATTATTTTATGCAACAGCTGAAAAAGTTACCATTCTCTGTTCACAGGAACCCCCTCAGACCGACAAGCATTACCTTTAATGCTGAAACATCCAGCTGCCTCCATCCAGGCTTTTGCCACTATAATATCAGTGCCCTCGAGAATGATGACAACCTTGAAATGCTGTGCCTGGATGGCTTCTCACCTCAGAATTGTCTACAATGATGTGCTGAACAAGGTCCTTTTGCTTGCATTTAACTCCATCTCCCATGTAGGCCACCCAGATTAAGAAGTCACAGTCACACAGACCATGAAGAGCAGACCTGACTCTGTAGCCAACACTGGTAGAAACTGCTTTTGCTGACTTAAATTGCCTGTTCTTCTGAATTGTCAAAATTCCCAGCCTCTTGCTCTTCATCCCCTTCCACCTGTTAGTCCCTGGATACAGAAGAGGCTTCCAAAATGAAAACATGTCCTAGGTCCAGGGGTTGGCAATACATTTATGAGGATTGCCATGAAGTCTTTAAATTGATATTCAGATTCTAATCCAGTTAGCTGAATAAACAGCTAGTAGTAAGAAGAGTTTTCATAATATACCCTTTAATTTGAAGGTACTGGGATTTGGGTTTTTTGGGGAAAAGGGTTATTTCTTTAATATTTTTCCAAGGGAAGGCAGGTCAGGAGAGCTTATTGCTCTCTTCTTAGATTTCTACCCACTCCTCCCCCTCAGGACGTTTCATTATCAATGTTAGACACTTCATTTTTGGGGTTTTTTTTCTGCTTGATAGTAAAGACTCCTTAACTTTAACATCCCAATGAGTTAAAAGAAAGTTTTGACCTTGGTTTACTCATGGTATAACATATTCCACTGACTTCAGTGGAAAACCAGCGAAGATCAATCTGTTCTATAGCATTCCTTAGAAAAAAATAAGCCAAAATATCACATCACTTTTTTATGAGTTGTAAATCCAAACTATTGTGCCCACAAAAACCCAGACAACCAAAGTATAAAAGGAGGAATTGTGTTAAACCCTATGAATCCTGATATAGGTTATAATTCCCAGGTGGAGCAGGTAGAGCTATTTTTGCCTGAGATTTCCAAAATGCTGGTTTAATTTGGATCCTCCCAGGGCAACAGAAGTACCATTTTTGTTCTTCTCTGCTTAAACTGTTTATTCTTGTCTCACATCCCAGAGACACAAAGGGCAAAAACTGGATCTTCTTCATTAAAAATGAGCAGGAAATCTCCAAAACAATATTCTGCTTTTCCCTCAGAATAAAACCAGGAGAGGGTTGCTACTTCACATTGCCTGATACTACTTTAAGAAACTTGGTCTAGTGGAAAACTGGATTGAAATTGGATGAACTTTGAGGTCCCTTCCAGTCCAAGCCATTCTATGATTCTTCTAAGAATTACAGAACTGATACACTGCATCCATTTCTGTCTTTTGCCACCTCTGTTTAGTCTATATTTTTTCCCTGTATGTATTATAATCATGTAAAACCATGAACAAACATGAATAATGTAATGGTAAAATACTAGAAAATCAGTCATTCAGAAGAAAATGTGAAGTAGAAAGAAAAAAACTTGTCCATCATAGGAAGCACTGCAGAGACAAGAATCTGTGGAAGGAGGTGCTGGAGATGTTCTGCTTTTAGATGATGGAATCATAACAAAAAAAATTCAGGCATGCCACCCACTCCTCAGGTCTGACCTCCCACATCTACCATCAACCTACATCTCCACTAGGATATATTTTTAAGGTGTCCTAGAATGATGTCATGAAATAATCAAACCACTGTAAATATGGTGCTTGTCGTCATCAATGAAATAAAATTAGCTTTGATACCAGATAAGAGTTTCTATCCCACTTAGTGATGTGATCAGAGGGGAAAGAATAATCTTGTGCTCTTCAAATGCAATGCAGGTTTAAGTGCAAACCTTAAGTGCCTTAAAACAGAGCCAAAACTTATACAACGCTAGAAAAAGAGTGGGGAGAAGGGAGAATGGTTTTTACAAAACAGTATCAGCATGGAGACAATATAATCCTGAAAAAGTAGTGGGGAAACACTGAAGAAATACCTCATAGTTCTTTCAAAAAAAAAAAAAAACCAAAAAAAAACAAAAACAAAAACAAACAAAAAAACAACAAAAAGAAAAAAAGAAAAAAAAAAAAAAAAAAACAACAAAAAAAAAAACCAGAAACCCAAAGGCCATGATAAGGTGTGGCAGGTAAGATATTCTTCTGACATCTTAAATCCTACATAAAATATCATTCTCTACATTTGTCTCCTGGCATATTCAGACAGCAGTGGGTCCACTTACCTTGTTTTCCTCCACTTACAGCAAAATTGTCTACTACTGCAAAGAAACCAGGTGCTGCAAAGGCAAGGGGGGAGAAGGGAAGTATCATGTTAACAGGAATCTCCAAACCTATGAAGATTTTATTTTCATATCGAGTGCATATAACAAAATTGGAAAATAACAGAAACTGAATCACAGCTGCTTTATATACGTTGTGGTGTTGTTTTTCCTGTAAGAGTGGTCCTGATGTATTCCTCATCTGCTCCATAGATCATTTTAATCAAAGCATTTTAATCAAAGTATTTCAGACTGTCAAAGCCATAGTACCTCTATACAGCCTCTGTCAAAATACGTATCTTCACATACACTCCCATATGTTTTGCTCAGTGTGTTATTAAATTAATCAAACATGGCAGCCACCACTAATGACTTGCTTTAATAAGCTGCATCCATCACTGTGCAGACAGGCTTGTGTACACTGCCACGGTTACCTACGCTGAGTTCATCCGTGGGCATGTTCATACCATCCTCCCACAGTGCTCACATTTATCCTCTGCTGCCACGAGTCACCATCTCCTATTTGTCACCAGCAGCAGACACAGATGCAGGCCAGGCTAGCCTGATGCACTGCCATGACAGATTTGGTGCGAAAATAATGGCAGAAGTTTCACATTTGCCAAATCCAGAAGGTGGGGCTTGTAGCTTTCAAAAAATATACTCTGTTTTCCCAGCTGTTCCAAGGAAGTTCTGTTTTCTCTCTGACACTGAGAAGGCTCTTGCAGTGCTACAGAACAACGTGCTCGTAAGATTATTTTCGTATTTTCAAGCACCCAGTAATTCTCACATTCTACACATTTCCCCCATTGCCAACGCAACTGGATTTTGGTAGGTGACTCATATGGCAGTGGCTGCAGCTTAACCCATGTGAGTGCATCCATCATTTTGCTCAGGATCGTAAGTAACAATGCCTCTCAAAAACTAAATAACACACTTCAGTGAAATACTCATCTGTTATGTACATGTTTTTCACTCAAATAGCTTTGCCTAATAACTCATGAAAGCCTTTAGTACCGGAAAATGATGAGATTAAATGTGATGCTTTTTTATAGACTTGCTCCCATCCGTCTCACAAGAACAGTATTAGCTAAAGCCATGCATTTTATCTAAAGGGATCTCTATAATGCTTCATCTGCTAAACAATTTCATTAAATTCTCCATCTCTAGTAGAAATGAGGTGCAATTTAAAACAGCCAGGGATTTTAGCTGCCCTTATCACTACTGGGATGTAGCAAATCCATATTTATTCAGTCTAGCATCAGTCAGGAGATCTATATGTTCCAAGACTTCCCAGGATGTGATTAGTCTCTCAGGAGGCTGGACTCATGAAGAGCAAAATGGTGTTCTCTCCCCATTGTCATTTGTCTCATTTGTGAAAGGCTGGTACCAGACAAATACTGACCGACAGTAATTACAGCTGCATAAATGAGAAATCATTTCAAAACAACAGGCTCATGTCACCACGAAATCTCGAGCCCCGTAACATGCTTTGCTCTTTAACAGACACTGGTTTCAGAACACTGAAGAAGAGCTGAGGCAGCTTTCATCACACCAAGCAAATTAGGGAATACTTCTCCTGCCAAACTGAGAACGTGGAGGTGGAAATCTCTCTGCTATGGTACGAACATCCATAATTTTGGCATTACCTACATTTTGAAAGGTTGATTTGCTTTGGAAAAGCATGCTGTAATGTTGTGTAAGGTTCAGGAGGTACCAGCTGATGGGTTGGAAGGCAGACAGTGTTAAATATTATGCCTTCTGCAGAAAACATAGGAGACACAAATAGTTCTATCTCCAAAAATCATGGTATGCTGCACATGTATCAGAAGTAAAAGTTTACTTGACTGTGAAGATACTGCATCTTTCAGCTCCTAAACCAGCAGGAAACAATGTGTTCTGGAAAAATGTATTTGTTGGAAATCCAGCCGTCTGTCTTGCACAAAATGGGTTCAGCACACATACACATTGGCCTTAGGAGTACCACAGGCAGACTGCACATAACAGAGGTATTTTTAGAAGCAAGACAGACAGTTCACACTCCCCTTGTAGCACACCATCACTCACCCAGCCCTTTTACCCAGCTTATCCTCACTGTGTTTTTCATGCACCACTTTGGGAGGCAGAGTGGGGCTGAAGAGCAATCTCCAGCTACCCACGGAGGAGGCTGGCTGACAAGGAAACAGCAGAGCAGCTACTGATCAGAGGCAGGGAAAAAAGGACTAGGCTCCCTAGTTATAACCCCCTGCAGGGTCTAGGGCAGTTAAAATATTCTCATAGCATTGCCTCAGGGCACGTTTGGGGGTTTTTCTTTTTCTTTCTTTCTTTCTGTAAATCAAATGCGTGATTTTGTTTCTGCTACCAGCTTGATGTACACAGAAAGTTTTCACGAGGCCCACACAGGCGTTTTTATACTGAATATTTAAATACAGTAACAGTATTCACATCAGCTACTACAGCAACTCATACCCTCGTGAGGACGCACAGCACTTTCTAGGATCTAGCAAACAAAGTTTCAGCCAAGTGAAGTTTTATAAAGAATGTAAATACCACCCTCAGAACAAAGAGTAGTTTTATTCTAATGAGTGCCCTTCACTGCAGGATTTAAGCAACTTCTGTATCAGTCAGCCTGGCTTCAAGGAGAGCAGCCACATCTTCAGCAGCACACTGACTAAAGTAACCCTTTTCCATCCACCCCTAGACAAAAAGCTCACTGATTTAAAATGTAATGTGGCTACAAAACTGAGCATTAATGACCCTGGAAAGTTTTTGAAGGGGCTACAAATAAATAATGCTGAACAGAGATTAGCAATGGAAGCTTCTGTGTGTCTCTCAGTAGCTGAGTACAGCTGACAAAAAGTCAGTGCTTTGATGAGTTTTTGTTCCTGTAACAATAGAATAAGGAAATCCTTAGAAAACCCAGTTAAGCTGAAGACACGACGAGTGAAAAACATTTATAATAACTAAGTTCAAGGAAATGAGAACAGCAAGAGAGGTGCTATGCATTTGTGCACACATTTCCTTCTTTGAAACCCTTAATCTGGAGAGAAAAAACTGCTCTCAAATATTTGTGTTCACAGTGGCTGCTGGCCTGATTTTTAAGATGCTGGCTGGAAGTCAACAATAAGCATGGCACCATGACATCCAGAGCCCAGCCAAAAGACATTCCCACTACAACTTAGTGGGATCAAAGGTTTTAGTTTTATGCAACATGTGTAAGATATTATGATACAATTTTCTATCTGAAACACTCCTGAAATGTTATTTGATGTAATTCTCCTGTATTTCTTATCTGTCTAAGATCACTCTCTATTTCCTTGTACACATCATCTTGCATAATGAGATTGAGAATCAAATTCTGATCTCAATATGGGTGTATTATTACCCTGTGTAGAACAGAGATGTTTGAGAATATGAGAGGCTTATACAAGTAGTTGCACAAACTCGTTCATATCCTTACCCTTCAATCATAAAAATAAAAGAACTTCTGTTTTCCAGATGCTCTTCAGCTGCTGATATCCTGACAAACATTGAACAGGACACCTCTTGCCCTCAGAGCCCTTATTCAGTGAAGCAAACCTGTACCTGAGGGTGACACTGCAAACACACACCTTTGACACACGGATGAACCCCCAATACACACGGTATCTCAGACCCAGTGTACGTGTTCCTGATCCTACATTAGGGAATAAGGGGTGCACAAAACCTTTCCACTCACCAGGATTGTCTCTCCTGTTGCTGAAAGTACAAAGCTTTCAGACCCACATTCATCCAACCCCAGGCACCACAAGTTACCTACCTTAGAAGACAAAGGCTGGATGGACAGTCAGTCAGCCAGGAAACACAGGACCATCCAGGCATGATGCAGGTCCTCCTACTCCTTGCAGAGGGCTCTGCAGAAGGCTCTCAGTTGGCTGTTCTCAATGGGGTATGCAAAGCCAGCTGTGATAAATCCAGGCCTTGGTCCTGCGGCAACAGGAGAGGAACAGACTTGCACCACATCAGTTAATTCACATTCTGAAATCAGTTAATTCACGTTCTGAAATCCCCAGCTGGAGCTGAAGCTGCCCTGGAATGAGAAATGATCTGCCAAAGGTCACAGAGCCACTGGAGATGCCCTTTTGCATGAGTCTCTCTGCCTGCATCCCTCTGCCCAGCTTCTCACGGAATCTTCTCCTCTGCTCTCCTTGCATTTAACCTGTTCTTGCCTTTGGCCATTTTCTGCTTTACTCTGGGAGCCACCCTTTCCCATTCCCCATGGCTTCTGTATCTAACTGTATCAGCTGAAGGATAAGAGCACCCCTAAAACATCAGGATCACTCTAAATCAGGACAACCCATTCTTCTGTCTTCCAAGATGTCTGGTGTATTTTCCTGTGTCAGATATAGCTATGTATAAAATACTGTTACATATGAAACTCCTATTAATGTCTCTTCCACTCACTCTTTCTGCTTTGCTTCCCACTCTGTGTTCCCTCCAGGTGGAAGGAGGAAACTTTTTAGAGGATTTTTTCCCCCCTGCATAACATTACCTGCCATTTTTTGGTCAGATATTTAAGATAGCAGAATTTCAATAAGTCAAAGTTAACAATAATTCAAACTTTTTTAATGTGAAAGAGTCCCATATAAATGGAAACATATCACATAAGTCTTCAGGGCAGTAGGATTCCCATGTTTCAAAGACTGAACATTTTCTGAAGGGGAAAAAGTTTTCCTCTTCACGATCAAAACTCACCAGCAATTGTGGAACCTACAGAAATGAAGCACAGAGCCACTAAAACACTTCATTACGCCTTCTGAGCACTGTTCAAATACCAGTATTTACCTCTGAGGATGCAACAAAATTGCATGTTTCTGGTCTGGCAGAGAGAGCTTTGCAGAGTCAATATTCATATTGCTGTGGGGAAACACATCTAATCTCTACCTAAGCTCTATATAATTTTGTTATTACTATTTATAAGACAATATATTGGGTAAATAACAGCAGCTCCATCTATATGCAGTGTTAATGAGAAGCTGATTTCAGAGAGCATCAATTTGTAAATCAGCCTTCTTAAAATGAAGGAATGAATACAACAGCATCCTCCTGCACTAAGCAGAGCAAGATCTGCAGAGCCCATGAGAATCTTCCTTTGAACACCTTCCCTGGCAGGGAACACAATCCTGTGGGCTTAGCACCAAGTTATTCTTTCTCTCCAGTTTATATACATATATCATTTTTACTGAATAAAATACTATCTCTGAGCTAGAACAGGAGCTTTTTTAATGTAGGCACTGCACAAATGCGTAGCTGGAAGGAAATTACACTACTTTGAGAAGCACATAACCTAGACCAACAAATCTGGAAAAGAATTGAAGGGAAGAGTGGCACAACACAACACATTCACACAGATGTACTAACCTGAAGTGTGTTAATAGCTTTACACAGGCTTTTTTACAGAAAACATCAATTTATCTTTCTGTAGCCTGACTACCATTAAAAAAACAGAGTGATTTTTCATTAAAGTTTGAACCTGAATGAATACACTGACCTAAAATTTTTCAGGAGGAGCATCAAGGTCACAAGTATCTATGGAAGTATTTATGGTACTTTCAAGCCAAACAGACTTATCCAAATTTTAAACATCTTCTAGCAATGGTATCAATTCCAGCAAGATTGACATCAGGCTTACCATTAAACTTCCACACTGACGTGGAGATTTGGCAAGCATGCATGCCCTGGACAAATTAAAAAATGGGGTTTAATTTATGGTATTTTATTTGGGTTTGGGGTTTTTTTTTTTGGAAGAGGTGACTGCTCTTCAAGTACTCTGATTGCTCTGTGAACATCAGCCAAAAAAAAATGTTCACACCCCAGCTCATGAAGATAAAAGGTAGAACATGTAAAAGAAGATAAGCATTCATCATAGTAATTTTAAATTGTGGGAATTATTAATTTGGCTATTCAATTGCTCAATGGCAATGTCATTAATCATCAGGTGATTATAATGAAATAAATACTCTCAGCTGTGGAGAGTGACAATAAAACAGCCCTAAAGTGGAAAAAAACAAAATTGTAATGTTTATATTTTCCTCAAATTTCAGTTATAAAGTCAGTTTATGGACTAAATTTTGGTAGCAATTTCTTCATCTATATCTGTATCATATGTGCCTGCCTTCACTTTTTATTACTACTGTTAAAACTATGTTATAAAAAGGACAGAGGAGAAATAAAGCTGGAAAATTTGATGAAATACGAACTATACCTTTTGCTTTCAGTATCTTATCCTTATTTAAATTGTAGCTTTCACATTAAACTAGCAGTGACCTGTCACTGCCCTGCCTTAAAAGAATAAAAACAAGCAGAGGACACATATCTGCTTAATTATCCCAGCTACCAAAAGTGAACATGCTTAATTTAAACACCAGTAAAACCCCAGCACTCTCCACACTTAGAGGTACATGAGGGATTTTTTCCCCTGCTGTGGGTTCTCAGAGCACACTCCTCTTATCACAAGGGCATTCTTTTGCTTGCATTTAAGTGTGCTCCCCCCAGCCTCGTGCAGCCTGCAGTGCAACAGTCTAAATGTGTGTGACTGCAATATCCAAGCCTTCTACTCCTCCTGTGCAAATATCTTTTCCCACTTTCTAGGTCTTAGCCTGCTTGTTTCGGAGACTGTTCTTTCTTTCCGAGATGGGACAAAAAGGCAGGAAGCCCCAGAGTGCCAATACATCTTCCAGCTCTAATAAAATAAATTATGTATCATATCAGGTAGGTTGGAAAAGGCCTTCAAGATCATCAAGTCCAGCCATAATCCTAACCCATCCCTACAGCTGTCCCTGCTCCCAGACCCTTCCAGTGTAGCTGCAAGAGAAATGGACTCAGTTCAGATAATCCACAATTCTATTCTCTACAGATTTAATGAAGCGACAGAAAACACACTTTTAAATTCCAGTTTACCTACTGTGGTTTGCTACAGTTTACCACAGTGGGTTTTTTGACAGCACCCCTTATAGAACAGTAAGACACCACAATAAGGTTAAAATGAAAGAAATCTGAAACCAACAGCTGTTTTTCTCATATATACAAGAGATTTCGGAAATACCTCAACAGAGAATCTGAAAGAACAGGCTCTCTGGGAAAAGAGTCAACAACTGGATGTGAAAGTCTGAGAAATACAGAAAGACCAAAGAGGAGAAGTCCTGGATCTTTGACTCTTAATTAAGGCCGTGTCTGCTGGGGAAAGGGAAGAAATAGGGAATCCCTCTGGTAAAATAACACTACTGCAGTCATCTGTTTTGGGTTGTTACTCCTCTTTATGAATAAATACAGCATAAATGGATTTGTAATTGAATAGCTAAGCAGAAATTAAACTTCTGCATGAACAAAAAGGATTTGGATCATACCTCCAGACCTTTGCCAAATGATGAATGAACCAGTTTCTGCAGGCTGGAAGAGCAGAGGGAAACATATATGCTGAACGATTACCAAGGAACAGGGAGCTAAACTCAGATGACTTCAATTTTCTGAAAGGTTTCAGCAAAGGTTATACAGGATTTTAAATATAGAAAGCAAATAGGAGAAGAATTGGCATTACTGCTGGCATCTCTGGCATTTACTAATTTGGGTGCGTAAACACTGCGAAATCTCTGCATAATTTCACTATTTAAATCCATTGATGGAAGGTGCACTGGCATTTTAGGTCAGTCAGTTTGCTTTTAGTTCAGAAATAAGTTTTCTTCAACTCCTGCAAAGAACTGTAAGGAAAAAAAGTTGAGGGAGAACAGATGATTTGTGATTCTGCCTTTGTTCAAGAAGGGTGAGGTTTCTTCATACCCTGTCGAGGAAAAAGAGAAGATAATGGTAAGAACACAGAGCAGTGACACAGTGCAGAGTTCTTTTATGCTCTCTGGACCTTGCACAGGTCACCATTTTGGTATAGACCAGATACTTTTCATTCCCATTTGGAGTTTGGGAGGACTTGAGCAGGACACCCCAGTATAAGAGAACTCTTGGAAAGAGAGCTCCAAAAGCCCAAAGAAATTCTTTTGTTGTGTTATTTGTAGAGGTGATGGATGACAATATAAGAAAACAATGCAAAACTAAAATCTCCTTGATGATAAGGAAAACCAGCAATATTCTACTCATTTATTTTAACAAAACCCAAAACCCAACAAAACCTATTACTCATACAGAACCAGGCAAATTTTGTAATGCTTGGAGCCCAGCTCTGCCAGTAATGCAGAGCTTATTGTCTTTCCAGCTCAGAGTTTAAAAAGGCCATTTATATGATTTTCTTTGATCTATGTAGATTGTCAGCCTTTCTATCAGAGCCTACTGGAAATTTTGTTGATGAGATAATTATAAAATTAATAGATTCAGAAAGAAACTTGATTAAAAACAGCCCACTTGATTTCAAGAGCGGAGACACAATAAATACTCGATTGTCTTGCTGGAATTCGTGTAATTTGGGGAGGAATATTTTGTATAAACAGCATACCTACTGGACTCAGGAAATTCTGTTAGGTTCACACGATTAGATTTCCTTTTAATGAAACCCTGAGGGTCTGGACTGAGGGAAAAGCCCCAAAGAGACAGGGCATCTGGTAAAGTATCCTTTGCAGACTTCTTGTTACCACCCAGAGCATCCTGTGTATGTGCATTTTCAAAGCACAGAACAGACAGTGCATTTTGCTTTTGAAAGGCAAAAAAGAACATCTAAAAAGTGAAGTAATCCCCAACACTTTCAGTTCTAATTTGTCAGACTATCTTGGCACGAAGTAGATAATAAGTCATGACCCAAAAGTTCTTTTTCACTTAAGATGCCTCTTCTGAAGAGTTCTTTCCTTTTGATTAAAGATTTGAGTCTTTCAATTGCCCTGATTACAGACTGCCAAACAAGTCATGGAACCAAAGCATTCTCAAGAAGTTCATCAGCACAGCACCCAGCACACACACAAACCCTGCAGGAGACTGAAGGACGTGACAAAGGCACCAGGGGAGGGGCAGCTGCCACTAAAGCTTGGGCCAAGACAGAGCCCATTTTTCCTCCCAAAGGGAGCATCTTCAGCTAAGAGAGCATTTGTAGCCATGGAGTGAGTTCGCCTTTAAATCATACAATCTCTCTTTTCTGGGGTGAACTCATCCCTGTGCCATCCCTGTGCAAGTTGTATTTTCTGAGACGACTGACATTTCTGCCAGAAGAAAAAATAAATCCATCTTTCTTCAAACAGCATTTTCAAAAAAAAAGGAGAAAGGCTGTCTCTGCTGGCTGAAGCCTCCTGTCCTCGTGCACTGCCTCAGCTTTTCCCTTCAGCTGGCTCTTTAGCAGCAGGAGTCTTAATGCAAGTGGGAATCACATTGTGAACAAACAGCCCGACTGCTGCAAGTCTACTCTACAAGTTTATATAAAAAATACAAATTAGCATGCAATTCTTCTATATATAATGGAAGCAAATTGCCTGGAAGAAATCCTACAGCTACCCACTTAACTTAAGACAAACATTTATTTCCAGTCAGAAACAACACAGTAATTTCTTGACAAAGACGACTGTGGAACTGCTTAAGTCTGTGCAGGGAGAGGTTGTTCTGCTGCTATCAAGGAACACAAACATGCATTTACAGAAGAGACTCTTATTTTACCACTATATAAAATATGGAGTCACAGTGTCTGGGTTCTGCTGTTACAATGCTTGGACATTCACCGCTGTAACACTTGAAGACAGCCTCTTTTATTAAGGAAAGGAGCAAAGTCATTTTAGTCCCTAAAAGCAAATAAAATTAAAATCCAGTCCCAAGCAAAGTTTACTTTGAACAAGGAGAACAAAAGACTCCATAAACCCTCTCAAAGATTCTGTTTCTGCCAGCCTGATTTAAGAGAAAGGCCCTCAGATCACAGCACAAAGCAGAGGGGAAGCAAAGCAAAGACTAAGAAGGTCTTAGTGAGTTTGCTTCCAGACCTCCAGCAGAAAAACCAGGATATTGTGTATGCACAGACACACAAAACCTTGCACATCTAGTTTTTTATCAACCATCTTTATTCTAACTTTAGACCATTTGAGACGCACATATAAAATTAAGCAGAAAATAAATAAATAGTAAAAAAAAAAAACCCCAGCAAGCTAAAAAGAACCAACTCAAGCCTATTTCATATTTTCAAATATGACAATCTTACTAATAAGATGAAACATCTAGAGTAAATATTACCAACCTTCATCTCTCTATATCCTGATTTATATACTCCAGTTTTTACGTTAATTTCCGTGTAGAGCTATCAGGGAAAATTAGTAAGCACGATTTACCACACAGAAGCAGAGAGGAAAAAGGGATTACAGTTTACTGTCACGTTTGCAATCATCTGAGCAGAAGCACATTAGAATAACTATATTTCATTTGATCCTAAACCCATCCACTCCTGTCTTCTGCCTCCAGCAGTGGGTAACTAGGAATGGGAAAAACGCTCAGGCACAACAAGCAGGCTGTGCTACTTTCTCCAGCTTACCCTGCCAGCCTTGCCTGTGTAAGGAGGAAAATAATAATGACATAACTGGGCTTTCTCTACGCTGACAAGTGACATCTTGGGGTTTAAGATGCTGCAGAATATTATCCCCAGGCTGTAACACTCAATGGTTTTTGCAGTTCACACATCTAATGTCCCACACACACTTAGAGTAGGAATGCAAAGAGATGTGAACTGTGTGTTGTTAAAACAGAACCTAATTTTGGATGAGGGTCAATATCTACTTACGGGCTGTGTTTTAGCTGAAGGTATAAAGACACTTCAAACAAGGAGCTGTTCAGCATATCAGGTTAGGCTTGTAGCAGTCTCAGGGCTGATCCATGTAAAGTTTAGTATGTTAACAGGGGCCAATAATATCACAGCAAAGCTGAAATCCCCCCAACATCAGTTTTACTGAACCAGGAAATAATCTTATCTCTTCCATTTGCCTAATCTCTTTGATTTCTTTTTCCATTAAGACGCTGTCATTGAAGTTTATACATCATGTCACAGCACTTCATCTAAGGGAACCTGAGAGAGGAGTGAACATTAGGAAGTGTATGTATGCATCTTACTTGTCTATCTGTAAAGTATTGAAGAAGCTGCACGTTATCAAGATGGGCTCAAGCAGAGTGGTTAAGTTTTTTATCTTTTTAAGTTTTCTCTTTTTTTCTCCTGTGCACCAATCCCATGGAAAGCTCTCCAGCAAATTACAGGCATGGACATGGATATACTAGCAGGCAAAGGGCTGGGACATCAAAACTCAGTGTAGAGCAGCAGGTTGTAAGCACAGCTGGTCAGCAATGCCAGTCAGAGGTACGGTCCAGCTGCAAACTCACATCCTGCGTTGCCATGGCTTTGGAGAGAACAGAGTTTTGCACAGACTGAGAGGGGTTTTACCGCCTGCTGAATGAGCCAACAGTCTATCCAGGGCTGCTGTTGACAATTCTCAGCTGTAAAAGTAGCTGTTAAATCTTGAATTACTTTGAAGTCAGGCTCATTAAATTTGGAAATGAGCTACAAAGATGTTTTCTAAAAGGATGAGAGAGAGAGTCAATTTTTAATTACTTATCAAGGAAGGGTTTTCATTTACAGCTGTTTTTGTTTTCATGACAAACACCCAGAATTTGAAGGGAGCACAGAGATCAAAAATGCCTTGCTTTGACCAATATTTATGTAATATTCTCTCTTCCAGCACACAGACAGAAGAAAAGACGAACACAACAGTCTGTTCTTCTTAAAGGAAATAATCCATGTATTTACATTCAAGGAAAAATAATGAGTCCTTCTGTTCCAGTCATCTTAAAAAACTTCCTTACACTCCAATCATACAAAGACATGATTTGATCAAAATCTGGCACTTGTACAACTGCTGGAAGATTCTGCAGGTCATTACTTGTAGCTCTCCTCATTCATTCTCACATTTAATCTGGCTGCATCCATCCAATGAAAGTAAATCAATAGCGACAAAGCGATGCACCAAAATTATCATTCATGCCAATATGTTTTATGGCACTGAGTGCATTAGGTTCTGGCTTGCCTTGGATGTGGAGTTTCCCCTGGGCAGCTGCTCCCACTGCCTGCTGTGGTTCCCAGGCAGAGGGCATTGCTGCCCAGAGAGGCTCTGGAGTGTCAGCATTAGATGAAGCAGATGCCCACGACACCTGCAGTGAATTTTGGGATGCAATTTCCTTCCCCCACCACCTTTAAACAATTCCTCCTCTTCTGACATGGGTGATCCAGAAATCTTTGTTTTTAACACGTGCAGTAGCTTTTTGTTGATTTGTTTTGTTTGGGATTTTTTTTTTAAGTCAAATGTCTGTCCAAATATTGTCCCATAGGCAAAGTACTGCCTCATGCCTCACCTCTTCATGGGGGTGTGCTCTCTCATCCCTCCTGTCTCTGTGATCAGGAGATCTTAGTACACCCTGAAACATAAATAATGCACGTCACACAAACACTTTCTCTCAAAAACGTGGGTCTGGCTCCCGCTACCCTACCAACATCTTTTGCTGCATTTTATTCTGACCAGAGGATATCCTTGCACCCATCAATCCCTTTACACAGTTATAATCACAGGACCAGATGGCTCTTGACCCCCACCACAACACCACCACCAAAGCCATTACACCATGACCCACTGGCACCAGAGTGCTCTGCACAAGGCAGCAGAGTAAATCATACCCACCACACAGCACCACTGGTGGTTGCTTTCAGCAGATGACAGGGGATATTTATTCCCAGAACAACAGAGATCTTGAGGCTAAGAGAAAACATGTCAAAATGAGAACCTTTTGGCTCTGAATAATTCTTTCCTTTAAAGTTAGATTAGCTTCAATAACAAATAACTGGGGAAAAGAGACTTCCTGTAAACCTAGGAAAGATGTGACATGACACTCCAGCATAGAGAAAGAAATGATCTGTGAGAGAATGGAGAAGGGAACATTTTACATTATTACATGTTATTATATTACATATATTATACATTATTATAGTATTGCACAGATGAGCTCCCTGATTATGCCAAACTGGGGTTTAACCCTGACTTTCAATCCTTCCCTCACCTTTCCTCTTTTGAACACAAAAGATTGGTATTCTTATTTCAGAGCATGAAGTCTGGATTATATGTGCTAGTACTCAGCAAAGAGATTGCAGAATAGATCAGTACCAACAATGTTGTCTGCCACATTGGTGAAACATCCCTACATATTTTGAGATGCATTTCAATGGCAGACTGGCTTCACAAGGCCAAAACCAGTTTATTTGATTATTTTCAGTGCATATTCTCTCAGCACACTAAAGATTTCAAATTGTGACAACCTATTACTGAGAAGTATATACTTTCTGATAAGAAGATCTAAGACAGAGTTTGGAATATTTTCTATGTTACTAGAATTAAAAGTATTGAGGATGAAAAGTTCCAATTAATCCAATAACCAGTATAAGGTTTCACATTGCCATTTTTTCTACTCTGAACCAGAGGTGTGACAAAATCAGTTCAAAGAAAGTAAGAAATAGTTAAGTAGTAGAATTTAGCTCTAAATAACACACCAATCTGCAATGCTCCTGTGGCTTGGCAAATGTAATCTATTGATAAACCTCTCTTACAAGGTTGCCTGTCTGAAAAAAACAAATCATGGAGTGATTAATTAGAAAACATATCAATGAGTAACTTCAGAGAGATTCTAATTTGAAAACTAAGTACTGACTATATTGCCTCTTATTTCTAGAAATTCTGAAGAAGCAGCCAGAAATCAAATACACTTTTACTCTTTTAAGGGTGAGCTCTGCTATAAAGAAAAGTCATGAGGAGCAATAATTTTTAATTTTACTTGAGGTAAGTATCAACACACCATTTTTATTACAAAGTCTTGAACTTGGAGGCTTTAGCATTTCATTCTAAAAGCTTATCAGGACTGTGAGATTTTTAGGTTCAACTTCAAAGACCAGCATGAGCTTTCAAAGCTTTCCAAAGTGTCATGAAGCATCAAGCTGCATGATTTAGGTGGGTAAGTGAGGGTCCCAGTAAAAACACATCAGCTTCTTCATAAACCTGGAAGAAAATACCTCCAGCGGTCAACTCCCAGTTTGAATTTCAAATTCTCCAGGTATCTAAACTTGTGGTCTCACAACATCCCCAGCCCTTTCTTTTCCTCTCTTAGGGAAACCATCAGTCCTATGACCATATCTTGGGGTGCACATAAACACGTATCTGGAGACTACCTAGGCACAGGACTTGCTCAGTCCCAAGGGATGCCTTTAACAACACACTACAGGATATATTTTTCCACTTGTGGTCTTTTGAATTTGCCTTGCCATAAGGACACAGCATGAATGGCTGTGACAGAAAGTGCCTTCCCCAGCCCCCTTCATCCCTCACTGCACACACTCCTGCAGCAGGTGGTGGACAAGGCATGAATTACCTCCAGATGAACCTGCTGCTGTTTCACTTACTACCTAAAGCTCAAACCACCAAGCTGGTACATCAAAGATGATTCCACTACCCTCAGTTTTAGTCAATTTATGAAGAGGGCACTTTTTTAAAGCACAGATTGAAGGTACCCAGCTTCAGCAAATGACACGGAAATACTCACCCCAAGTGCACAGATCCAAGCTCCTGCAGCTCTCATTCCATGACAGTGAGTTCACTTTCATTCCTGCTCTCTCTCAGCTCATTCAAAGTAGGTGCTCATAGGCTGGTCTGCACCCCTGCTACCTGAAAATGCCCTTCAGTTGTGTCTTCCCTTATTCTGCATTATCTCTTTCACTAAGACTTAAGTTCACACAGAAACTGGCTTATATGTCTGTTCTAAATCTGGGTTCTGGATTCTGGCCTTGTACAATCAATGTCAAAAGTTGTAACACTCAAATTCAAGATAACCTGGATTTTTATTCTACCACATTTTGCAGCCAGCTACTAATCCATGTAATTCTTTACATTTCAATATAAAATTCTTAATTCAAAGTACAAAAAAGTATCATAGTTTAAAAATAAAATAGCTTATCTGTGTTTAGATCTAATCTGTGTATTTTTCGGAAATTATATCCCTGAATCTGGCAATTCAGTTTCTAATGCCAAATCCATCAAGATATTTAGGTTATCCACTGTTTGGATGCTTCACTTAAATAAAAAATCAGTGGCATTCAGGGATACCAGTATGTTCACTGAACAGGCCCTTATTATGCTCAAGTTACTTCACGTGAATATTCAGTATCTGCTGTATGCAGGGATTGCTGCACAACTCATTAGATCAGAGTTGTATATGTGGAGTATTTCTGACCTTTGAACACCTACAACTCATTCACAGCAACTCATGCTCATTCTTGAAATTCTTAGTGTACCTACACATACCTTATGTATACTTGTTAGGTACATAGGTCCACAGGCAGAGCATGCACCTTACAAGAGCTGCACTCCAGTGATACAGAGCACTGTATACAATAGCATGTGTGCAGAAACTATTTATTAAGTTTGGCTTGGAACACTTACTACAATGAAAAGCAAAGTCATGCCAGGACGTGGTAGGTTTGATAAATAATGGAAGGAGATTTCATAATACAGAACTCTATTATCCTGTCAGCATAAAGTGTGAGGGAGGAGGAAAGCCAATAACACAGTGGCATAAATTTCTCCTAATGGAGAGACAGGCAGAATCTTCCCCCAAGGGAAGCAGGATTAGGGCTTGTATGAGGATTAACAGCTAAAAGTGACTCCAGGTTTACCAGCTGGTGAAGAACTCAGCACAGCCTGCCTTTGCCACCCACCCTGCGAGGCAGAAGAATAACTGGCAGAAGGGACAGAACTGGAGGGTGAGGCTGCTGAGCTCCCAGACACCAGAAACTACCCAGGCTGCTTCACAGTCCCCTGACCAGTTGTGCACTGTTAGCAAGTGATGACATAGTGCACAACTTGTCATGATTTCATTTAAAAACCAAATCAATAAATGAAATTACGTTATTCTTCTTGAGGATTGAAAACCCCTCCAAGGCTTAGCTGGTGTCAGAACACCACGCTGCTAGGCAAAGAGTTGGAAAAAATACAGGAATTTGTGAGGGAAATGAAATGCATTTAAGATTTTTTTTAAAAAAGCTTACTTCGTTCAGTGTGCAATTCTGTTTTTGTAACCCCTCCCGGGCTCAGCCACCATGTGCTTTGTCACTTCTATCTCTTCAGCCATACACCACTGTCTTCAGCTTCATTTCTGAGTGGGGACGTGGGGGTGTGATGTAATCATGCAGTCTAGTTGTTTGAACGATTCAGTGTTATCTGGATGTCTCTGTGCCATCTATCATCTAGAAATTTATACTGTTTTCAGATCACTCAAAGGAATTAAAGCTCTTCAGGACATAATTTCTCTCCCTGCAATTTCTTTCCCTGGCAAAAGAAGAAAGAGAAATTCAATCTCTTTTCACTGAAAGTCCTAAAAGTATTAGACTACACACTCATGCTCAGACAGCTGTACATAAAGGTGTCTGGCTCCACATATCTTAATTTTCTTCTCCTGAAATCAAGAGTAATCATTGTGTGGACACGGTAGAAAAGCATGTTGAAAGTGAGCCTCATCTCAGCTGAAGCAGAGATCATTTCCTTTTGATGCAATACAATACAATCAACATCTGTGGGAAACAAAAGCTTCGCATAAGGGCTTACAGGGCGCAAACAAAAGAGTGGCCCCAGGGGCAGATAATCAGTTTACACAGAACTTACTGTACCCGCGTTATCAAGATGGAAAACAGCAGCAGAAATTAGGCTGCAGTGAAATTTCATTTTACTATTGCTAAGTGCATGATCAAAGAGAGCACCTTGCATTGAGAACCACTGCTGGCAGGCTGCTGGTGAGCCCAGCTGACACTTGCCATCTCAGCATGCAGAGGGCTCAGCAGGTACTTTCAGGGTCCATTTTACAGTTTTACCTGTCACTAAAGGCAGGCAAAGTCCTTGAGCTGTTACTGCCCCTACAAAATCCCTCAGGAGAATCTAGTAGCAACTAAAAGGACCTGGAGGATTAAGCACATTTGAAACAGTCTACATGCTGTAATTTGAAACACTCAAACTCCCATGTCCTGCCCTCGCCTCTGTGGCAGCAGCTGCTCCCACTGCTGCCACCACTGTACCTGTATCTGTCACCAGCCTCTCCCTTGTGACGTGGGGTCAAGCACGAACAGCAGCAGTAGAAAAACCAGAGTGGTTTTTTTTCAAATGGCCAGTTATTAATGAGCTAAGCTTTCCTTGGTTAGTTAACTGTTTGTTAGCTTCTCTGGGTCTAACCATGGTCCCAGGGGCTGTTCACTTCTGTGTTATATAAAGCTCTGAAGAGCTATCCTCTGTCTGTCCCAGCAGCAGGGCATCATAAAATAGCAAACTTTCTACTACATTTGCATTATGGTGCAGTAGCCATTTTATTTTGTGCCACAACATGAAGCATCTATTGCTGCATCAGTCATAAAAGTGCTCAGACATTTGTAATAGATCAAATGTTACCAGCCTGGACTGACATCAGAGGTCTGAGGTCTAAAATGTTTCCTCAGGGGAACAAATGTCTGTAAATAACTGTATTGTGTTTAAAGGTTGGAGAGCAGCTGCTTTACCACTATGACCTGTCCAGTGCCTGCCTTGAAAGTGCTTCCCTGTAAAGAGGCTTTTACAGCACTTTCTTTATTCAACAGCTAGTATGGAAAGAGATTTTTATTCCACAGTAGCTACTGTCTGGAGACATTTGCTTGGAATATACTTAATTAAAAAAAAAAAAAAAAAAAAGCCTTAAGAGAAATAACCACATTAAATTTCAAAATCAATTATTTTCCTCGTAATTCTGCTGATACTTTATTCCCTTGTACCGTTTGCTTAATACTCTTGCTCTCTTTGCATTAAGGGGATGTCATGGGCCAGCAGGTGTCAGTCCTGAGCAAGGATTGACAAACCACAGGTTGCCATCTCACCATTGCACACCCTCACTCCACGTGCTTTATCTTCTCTATTGCTATCACCAAAGTAATGAACCATCTGAGATGAGAGATGGTAAAAAATTCAGTATCACTGCTATGAATGCTTCTGTTCCAGCTGCTTTGCTTCTCACTTCAAATTACAATCCTCTGCATAGCCACAATATCATAAGCTATTGCATCAGAAGTGATTAAGATGTTATAAAAAAATGAAGGATTATCAAGCTGTGGAAATCCTAGCTGGTGTACAGAGATGAAGAGATGAGTAACTCTGATCGTGTATGTAAAATAAAGAAGTAAAATACATGTTCAACAAAATAAACTACCAGCTGTGACACAAATTACTATTCCTCTCCTGACTTTCCTGGAGCTGTGATGGCTTACCTCAGGCGAAGATCTGTTTTATGGTTTAGCCTTGTTATGTATCATCAGTAACTCCTTTGGAAATTACCAACTGAGTGCCTTTGTGGCCAAGAAGGCCAATGGTATCCTGGGGTGCATCAGGAAGAGCATCACCAGCAGGTCGAGGGGGATGATCCCGCCTGTCTATTCAGCCCTGGTGAGGCACATCTGGAGTGCTGGGTCCAGTTCTGGGCTCCTCAGTACAAGAGAGACATGGAGCTCCTGGGGTGGGTGCAATGGACAGTAACAAGGATGATTAAGGGACTGGAGCATCTCTCTTACAAGAACAAGCTGAGGGAGCCAGGCCTGTTTAGCCTTCAGAAGACACGACTGAGAGGGACCTCATCAAGGTCTTAAGTATCTGAGGGGAGGGTGTCAAGAGGATGAATCCAGGCTCCTCTCAGTGGTGCCAAGCATTAGGACAAGAGGCAACAGCAGGAAACTGATGCACAGAAAATTCCACCTGAATATAAGGAAGAACTTCTTCACTGTGAGGGTGACCAAGCACAGGAACAGATTGCCCAGAGAGGATGTGGAGTCTCCCTCTCTGGACATATTCCAGAACCATCTGGACACAATCCTGTGCCATGTGCTCTGGAGTGACCCCGTATGAGCAGGGAGGTTGGACCAGATGACCCTCTGTGGTCCCTTCCAACCTGACCCATCCTGTGGTTCTTTTCTACGTCATTCCAATTGTCTCGTCGCTGCAGCATCAGCAACACTCTTTGATATACACACAGCCTTCTCCCTGATGTCCCCAATTTCAGCCTTATACCACAGTGACTCTCACATAAGACAGTCCTTCCTGAAAAATGAAACACTTCTGAAACAGAAGTTATTTAGAGCTCTACCAGTTACTCACCAAGGATCTGACATATTTGCTTTAAATAGCTGTTCTTCCTCTTCTAAACAGTTTTGGGTTTTATCACATTTAGCAAGCAATACATTTTCCAAATTCTTAGACTCCATTTCCAGTCCTTTTATCTTCCTGTGTCTACTGTTTAATGCTTCCACATAATGAAACCCTGTATTTTCTCACAGACAATGCTCCAAAGAGCAAACAACAGCCTTTCAGCTCTCTCACATGGCTAGCAGTCTTCAGTTTACTAGCAAAAAATGACTGCACACCTCATTTATCACACACATTGAACCTATGCCTGTGTATTTTTCTCTCCAGGCTGAGTGGAGAAACCCCAAGCCAGGCAAAGACAGAGGACACAAGCAAGTGTGTGTACAGAGGTAGCATTTAGCACAAGAGTAACTACTCTGCAAAGTAGCATCACTCAGGTAATTCTCCACAATCCAGCAAATACAAAAGCCTCCACTGTAAAGCTTTAGACAATTTTATATAGCAAAGTCCAAGATCCCAATACTAAGTCGATACCCTCCAGGAACTGCCTATTCTGTGATATTTTCAAACAATTCTTTTGCATTTCAAACAAATTTTGCATTCCCGGCAAAAAGGAAACCGCTAGGCAAAAAGAAAGTGACTGAAGTCAAAGTCTGTCCCAGCTAACATTTGCCAATAAAAAGTGACAGTAGGTGGGTATTTCTTGTATATTTACAGCATCATGACTTGTAAGGTTACTTGAACACAGACATCAACTGGGTCATCAAGTCCAATCCTCTGCTGTCTCAGGCAATCACATTCTATAAATCAGTTCTTCCAGCCTCCTTGATGCTTTTTACCCCACTAACAATCCCTAGATGATATATTGCTTTATATAAAGTGTGAAACTGAGTATAAAAAAGTATCAGAATTGTTACAGTTTCTGCTTTAATAAGTTGCCTACCAATATTTGTGATGCTGCCATACACATGTAGCACTACATCACACCAACAGAGCTGCTATTATAAGGTAACAACCAAAAGGGATTTAGCTCAGACTTTGAGACCAGTGTCACCTCATTTAATTTACATGTTTAATATTCTAGTTTGCTAAGTAGCTACTTGCATACACAGCCTTCTTAGTAGATCATGTTGTTAAAAGTTAGGTTATACATATAATTGGTTTAAATGGCACAAACCAAAACATTTTGGTCATCTACCAGCTAGAATTACCTCATGCAGATTTTTGAAAACCTGCTTCCTATTCTGCACATCTTAGACTGAATTGTTGCCAGAATAACACAAGTGAAAGAAACTCCACTCCTATGAATTGCTGTATGAAAGGTATGTAGAAAGGTGAGAAGGAATACCAAAAAGTTTATCTGGACTTGTGTCCAGTTATACTGGAGTCACTTTCAATGGATTCAATGCAAAAAGTATGAGATGATGCTTGGATTGTTTTTCCCCTGCTTTCCAGCACGCTGACATATGCTGAGCTTTATTTCTTCTGAAAGCACCCTTGCAGCCATTCAATGAGACTTTCAAACCTTCCAGTGACGCCATCCTTATTGCACATCAGTTGTTACTGAACTCCCTCATGCATCCTTGGCTGTAGCTTGAGCAATGTTAAATATGGCTAAAAAATGTTACTGTGCTAATGGCAAAATTATTCACATTACAACTCTAGCAAGAGACCCCCCCAGGCTGAACCCACACGGAGCTAGACACTGCATGTGCTGATAGCAAGAACTCGTGCCTGGCCCTGGGAGCACACCGTACTAATTGACCATGCAGAAGAAACAGAAGAGAAGAAGTGAAGTTACAACATCTTGCTTAAAGCTGAAATCACGTCTTTTGAATCATGGGCCAGTAACCCTTAACAAACCCTTAAGGGTTAGCCTGGATATGCACAGAGCAATGAGACACAACAGAGAGTAAAGCCACCTTAAATCACATCTCAAAGATTTCTTCAGTGCCTGAAGGCTCTCTGAGCCATAGTCTTGGTGCTGCATCCACCACTTTTAACCCTCACTAGTGACAGGTTCTCCAGGTGGGAAAAACCTAAGGTGCAACTCATGTCATAGCATTCCAAATTCTCCCTCTTCCCGCTCACAGCAGTCTTGCTCCAGACATAAAATGGAAAGTGGGGGAAACTGAAGGTTCCTGCTTGTTTCTTTTTTTTGTTTCCTCAGAACCCAAGGAAGTTAAACCACTTCCAATGGGGTGAGACCATTCACTGAATTGTATTCTATGACATTTCATCCTTGTTTCTGTTTCTAAGGGCAACAAAATCCCATGATGGAAAAACTGAATGAGCACTCCCATCCTGGTTATCCCACTGGACGCAGAGACTGACTGAAACAAATGCAGAGTAAATTGCCTGTAGAACATCAGAGAAAGCTGATCCCACAACAAACGAGCATTAAATCTGCTTCTTCACTACCTAACCCCCAAAACCTCCAAGAAAGAAATAACAAAAAAGTATTGAAAGGCATGCTGAATTACAGCCTATTTAGAAGCCTACTGTGCAAGGGGCTACTACACAAATAAATATGGTGACCTCTACCCAAAAGATATTTTTTCCACTTTTCAGAATGGATTGAAGTAAACTGTGAGACTATTTTAACTCGTTCCAAGCTAAAATGGCCTGTCTCACCAGTTGCTTCAGAAATACCTTGCTTTTCTCTATTACCTTCACATGTAGCATAGCTGCCCTCCTACCATACCTGTTTGCAAGGGAAAGGAGGCACTTTGCTGTGGTCAGAAAACGACACAATTCTACACCAATATCACCACCTCTGTTTCAACCCACGCTTTGAGGAATCGCTGATTTCTTCACCACTGAGAACACTGCTCATATCATGTACAGTATGCACATTTCAGTGCTACCACCTCAGACTCAGAATATTTACTTTAATTTCCCATTTTGAATGTGTCTTCAACTCCCTGCTCACTCACTTCTCAGCGTCTGAATAGGCAAACACACCACAGTTCGTCTGGATCATCCCTTAAGTCTTCAATTCAATGACCAGCTCCTCCTGCTGATTCACAGGCTTAAAACTCAATAAGCACCACTGGTTTTACAATTTCTAAAGCAATCTAATATCAAAGGGAGTCATTACAGGAAGAAATTGTACTTCCTACAAATAACAAACAAGGTTATTCAAAGGTACATAAATACAAACTCACTCTTGCAAGAGGCAGAAAATTAATTTCTGATACATGCACAGTTGACCTCAGCTGCAGGATGACAATTTACACTTGTACAAGATTGGACATTCACCCATTATTTCTGTTGCTTCCACTGTCTGATAATTTCCTCCCCAGCTTGTGTTGCTGGTATCCATGGCAGCTGCTCATCTCACCAGGGGCCTGCTGAAAACACTCCCCGAGTGGGGACACAAAGAAAGTACGTACAGTGGGCAGAGGAAAAAAATAACACTCAGAGGGTTTTGAAGTCAAAAGGCTTGCACTTTGATATTTAACCAGGGAAAGCATATTAATTAGAGAATATCAAAAGTGAAATAGGTCAGAAGACATATACATAAGTGATAATTAATGTACTACTAAAATAAATGCTAAAAGCCAAAACCAAAACACCCCCCCAAATAGTCATTCTGTCAATAATGAGGAAATAGTGAATCCTGCATACTTTTTATGCTTTTTTTCTCCTGTGTTCTCACATACAGGCAATGACATTATTAAGAGCCAGTCAAAGGACATTTTGGCACTAGCAGAGAAGAGAGCATGTCCTGGGCTTTTTCTTCACAGGGACTCTTTCCTTAATTCTAGCTTCTGCCAGCTCTTCCTGAACACAATTCAGTCATACAGAGGGAACAAAAAGTGTTGCAAAAATGCCACATTAAGATTCTGCCAGTGAAGACAATTATTTTCAAGTCAATGTCTCAGCTACCAGGACCCGGGTGACACAGAGGTTGGGCTGGCAGGGAGCACAGGGGCAAAGCCCAGTTTGCCTCCACAGAAAACTGCCAGACTTCAAGCACCACAAGTTTGAGGCTTTGTTCAAGCTAGGAGACAGCTCCTGTGTACCACCAAACATTTACCAACAGCATGGAAATGTCCCAGCAGCATTTCTAGGACAAATTTTAGCAAGGCGATCCACCCCTGGGTGCTGCACCACCTGAACACCCACACGGTTTATGTTTAAGGATAATAAAACCTTAGGGAAACATTATCATTAAACCCTAATACTGTCCTCCTGAACTTCCTCTTGCAGAAAAATCTAGTGGAAGATGTGAAAATAAATGTCTGACAAATCAGCTCTCTAATAAGGGACCATTAAAGACCCTGACGTGTTCATGGAAAGAAGCCTATTGATTAGAGTATATGATTGATCAAGGCCTAAAACAATGCCTTATAGGGCTATTTCTGTCACACTTCTTTTTAAATCTTTCACTAGAATAAACTGCATCAGGGAAATTCAAGTGCTGTATTTCACATATGAGGTAATTGAAGAGTATCCAATTAGCAAAATCCTTGAAAATCACTGAAACCTTGTCCCTCACTGCAAACCTTGGAGAAAACAAACTGGGTAGAGCAATTACTGTTACCACTCTACAAGATAAAACAGGAATTTCAGGGAGAGGAATAATAACAACGCAAAGCAAACATGTTATCACAATGTTTGAGGAGATAATTTTTTCTCCACTTTATTTTTTCCATTAATAAACTAGACCAGAGAGAAAAATACACGGTTTGAGAATGATCAGGATAATTCCTGATCATCTAGCTACTTTTAAATTGTGAAGAAAAATACCACTGCAGTACTTCACATGAAAGCCAATTAATTTCCTGCAGGAAATCTCAACAGATCTACGGGATGCAGGAAAAAAACCCCACCTTGTTATATTCTTTTTCTGGAAACCTGGTGCCTGTACATCCTTTAGTCTCACACGCCTCCACATCTTCCCAGAGATGAGACCTAGTGCAGTCTCAAGGTCCAGGAGTCCTTGAGTCACGATCTTCCTTCTAAGGTGCTCATTAGAAAGTGCTAATCCTTTTTATGTGGCAAAGTAAAAGTTGCTTCCAGCAGCTTTACTACCAATATTTGCATTCCCTTTACTCCTATTTTATTTTTTTCTGCTTTGAATTGTCCCTGATTAAAACAGTAAGACAAAATACAAAACAAACCCAAAAACTTATTTAAGTGAGTTAAAGAAAATAAAAGACAAAAACCCCATTATAAAACACTTGACTGAGAGGAAAATGTGTAGAACATTTTACTTTCACCAGTAACTCATGGAGCACAGTAGTGATTAGCCATTAATTATCCATTAATAACAGAACTTTTTTATCATCTTAAATTGTATGGGTGCTTAAACTTGGGAGAAGTGTCTTGGGAAACAGTTTGATTTTGCCCTTCTTTTACAACTCAATTTTCGGTTCATAATCTATTAAGCCCAGTGTTTTCTGCTCACAAAATATGAGAAAATAGATTTCTTTTTCCCCATTATTTCAGAATGTGAAATTGTATAGCATCTCTTTTATCTAAAGCTCTCCCTTCAATATTTGATCAGGCAGGGCTTTGGCCTGGTTGGAGTATAAACCAATCAATACCAATGTTAGCTAGAAAAGAAGAAATTCCACAGTGAAGTCTCTAGGAAAAATGTCAGTATAAAGCAAATTTAAAAATCCCCCCCATCAGGTCTGAATGTACAAGCCAAAAGAAATACTTTTATATTTGCTTTTCTGACACTGAAAGGTTCAATAAATACCAACAGAAAAGAATTTGTTGAAACAAATTTACTTTGAATTCAAATCTTTGAACAAAATACTGTGCATTCTATGTGGGTTTTTTCCTACTTGCTTTTGCACCATAAGAAGTTCAAATCTCCTAGGCAATTGTTATATCAGGTATTAAATCTATAGAAAAATGGGGCTTGAACTCAAATCTCTGTCATTCAAATGAAAAAAGCAGTAAAAGCCTAAGCCTTATGTTTCAAGACTTTCAGCCATCCACTTGAAACTTCAGGACAGCTGAGAGCACCTCCTAGGGCTTCACAGGAGGAAAACCACTTCAGGCTGAGAGCATGTTTAGGAAGCTGCTCCTAATTCCTCCTCAAGATCTTCCCTGCTTCCTTCTCTCATGTGCATCTGCTGCGTGAGCTCTCTGCTAACCCTTCCTCAGCTGCATCCCTGCTCTAATAAAACAGCCTGCCTTCCTCTCATTATAGCAAAACGTGAGGTCCTTGTGATGTCGTCAATGGCACTGAAAAATTTTGAAAACTGATGAGCTATGGCTGTAACAAAACCTGAATGCCAACTGCTGGGCTTGAATTTGAGGATCTACCTTGTACCATTTCCTAAGCCTGGGCTTCCAGTTCTGATTTTTCCTGCCTGCGCAGTAATTCCCAGATCTGTAGGAAGCTCAGTCAATTAAGCTTGAGTAATTCATGTCTTTAAAACATATCAAGATTATTATACAACAAGAGGTATAGAGATGCATTGATAGGTTAAGTTACTTGAATTATATTTACCCAAGACTAACTAAAAGGAGAACAAGAATTTGAATAGAAAAAGTATGAAAATATTAAATAAAAAAGCCCTTGGTTTAATACCAAAAAGCAGCACAGTTAGAGTTATTACAGCCTGAGGTAACCGATACACAATCAGTATTTCACCTGAATAGATATACTGCAGTGAAATTAATGAAATCACAATACCCAGTGTTGTTCTTTAGACAAAACTTAATGCCAGGGAAAGCACTTTTTTTTGTGTAAGCACTGCCTTGCCTATAAAGTTAACACAAACACCCTGCTCAAGTACATAACCAATTATTTTAATCAGATACTCCAAGCCAAAACCCCTCAGCCATGTACATTGTACCCAGCAACCACACTGATAAGTGCTCATCACAAAATGCTAATTGCATTCCATTAAAAATACTCAAACAGCCTATATGATTTCAAATATTGTGTGCCATTTCTCTCTAATTGGTCCAAAAGAAATATTTTCCTTTACCTTTCATTTCCATGGGATGTTCAAAATTGTTCTGGAACTTGATAAAGACAAACACTTTGATGTTTCTTTGCGTTAGGAAAATCTTTATCCAATAAATTACAATTATGTAAATATTAGCCCCCCTGGGGTATAAGTGCCTCTTTGAGGCATAAGATGATTAGAGCAGAAAAATTATTAGATTTGTCCATGACCATGCTATCCCTTCCTTCCTCAGGAAATTCTGTTATCAAAGAGTTTAATCCTATTCCCACTGAAGCAAGTAAATTTGGCCACTGAGTTAAACGGGAAGAAAATTCATTTCCCTCATTCAGGCAGTACCCTAAAAGCTTAGATGATAGTAACATCCCTGGCATGAATATTTAGTTACAGGTTTTAACACTGTCCTTTTACAAATGTGAATGCTTTTACTATCAACCTTGCCTTTCTCCTGACATGAAATCTCAAGCTTTACTGAAAAACTGCAAGGTGTTGCTAAGCCCGGGTAACAGCTGGACAGCAAACACACACGCCTGTGATCCCACGTTGTGGGCAGTGCAGTGGGCTGGGGCAGCACACAACAGCAGCATTGCTTTGGACATTCATGCTCCGTGGATGAGGGCTTGATGTGATGCTTGTAAGGCTACAACAACCATTACAGGATTTGTGTGAGATGGGAAACTGTGGCTGAGTAAGAAGGGGAGTGCATAGAAAGAAAAACATGTTGGTTTTCATAACCCTGATTACATCACTGAGCCCTTTCTGTCCCCTTTGCAATAGGCACAGCTTGTACTCCGCTCCTGGAGTCTTTATGTTAGGCTTAAGAGTCTGTTTGAGGTAGCAAGTAGCTTCCTCTGTTCCATCCTTTGCTTGTGTGATTATAAAAGGCTCCAACAGAGCTTAACCTCCCCTCCCTTGGAGCAGACCAGCTGGTTTGTGATTTGCTGTAGCTGTTTCCCTATAGGTTTTCTCGTTGTGGAAAACCATAAGACAGACATTCTCCAGGACTGCAAAGGAGGACAGTGCCCCTTACCAGCAGGCACCATGGATTTGAGCCTGTTTGTAGACATACTAGACTTCAGTGACGGAAGGATGAAGCATTATCTGATGTTTAAGGCTTTATCCTTAAAAGTTGAGACCAAAGAGAGTATAGTCTCCTGAATAATTTACACATAAATGTTCTGAAACACATTTAGGAGAATGAATTAGGGTAGAGATTAGTGTAGACATTTTAAGAAAGTTTTTTCTTTTACACAAAGAATAAAATGAAAAGCAAATGTTGTTACATTTTCATGTTATAACACAGAGCAGGTACCCACTTCACCAAAGGGTTCCAGCACCTTTGGTGTCTAGCACAGAAATAGGACAACATGCCAAATTCCAAATGTGTAGTGAAGCTTGGCAAGTTTGAGCAGCTTTCCAGAAGGATGATTATGATTCCACAGGTTTCAAGTCTTGGCACCTGCTTTCAGTCCACAACACCTGCATGAAACTAATATATTTCTTTAGAAGCACAACAATAATTAATAAGAATGTTGGGCATTGTGTATTTTTAAGGACCTGGCTCTGCAGGTGGTTTAGGATTTGAAAGCTAATATGTAGTAGTATATACTGAACTTAGGAAACTTCTGGGTAGGACTCATGGAAGTGCTCGGTCAATGCTTCACTTGTTTAATTGTCCTAAAAACCCCTGTGCCAGAGGTACTTGATGGCTGATCTGCTGAATCCACAAGGTAGTGTGTCTACACTGAAGGTGAAGAGCAGCAAAACCTGGACCTTGAAGTGAGGACTCTGCTCCAGGTTCAGATAAGGGTCTGTAAAACAATAACAAGAAGCTATTTTTCAGGAGCAGTGAAGCAGATACTGTTCAGCAGCTTCTCGATGAGCTACTTTATTACTGTAATTCAGGTCAGGGCCCAAGATCACTCACATTTCTGTGTTGGAGCATCGAGGTCAGCAGTGCCCCTGGTGCTCCTGAACTGATACCAACCTGACAGGCTGAGAAAAGTCATGGGATATTTGATGTTTATACCATCAGGTGGGGACTGTTGACAGCCTAGATGTGGAAGGCAAGTTTCACTTGCATTTCTATTCTGTCTACATTATGTTACACACACACTAATATGTGTGTGTATATGCTTATCATGTTACACACAGATTAATCTCATCCCCCTCCCCTCTCCCCTCCCTTAATGCTGTATTTTTGTTGTATACAGGATTGTTACTTATGAAGATAATTTTCTAGAGTTCACCAGTACTCATATGAAGACATTAAACCAGTGGTGTGGTGTCTGCTGACTCAAAGAGCAGCTCCTGGTCATTTGAACCTAGAACTTACCAATTCTGGAAGCATTTACCTAAGTGTCTGCAAAAAGTTACAAGTTTTGCCCCAGTTTTCTGGGGCAAAATCCCTTGCAGCAGAGAAGGACAGATGAACTCCCAAGGGCTGCAGAAGAACTCTGGGAAGCAGAATATTCCCCTGCTGCCAGTGACCCACAGGTCTGGCTCTGCCCCAGCCCACAAGCCTACTGGAGTACTTATTTTAACTGATAAATGCACTTGAGTACAAAGGAGATTAAATTATCTTTCTAGTCTACTGAATATGACTCAGTCACTCAGCTTTCTTTTTTTATTTGAAGGTTTTGTAGAGGAAGAGCACAAAAGCTCTGCCAATCATGTTTGCTTTATCTTACCCCGTAGCCTCCTTTATACGAGAGAAGCTGTAAAATATTCTTTTCAGCTTGTTTACCTGAAGTTTCACAAACTCCATAGCATTTTGAAAGTCTAAAAGCATATAATGAGAATGTCTTTGTAAAGCATCGCTAAAGAGCTCAAATACATTTTCACAGTGGCCTGTAAGTACCTTCCTTTAACAGGTAATTTTAGGACGACAAATATTTCACAAAACTTTGTCTTGACAGCCTTCCTCAGCCTACTTCACCTCTCTACTGCTGGCAGCCCCATGACTGCAAAGGTAAGTATATCCAGGAGAACTCTTTTAACTTGAGAAACATGGCTGTGCTTTCTTAGGAAAGGAATTATCCCCTCTAGAGAGATGACTGTAGGTACATTCAGATATTTATGCACCATTCAAGCTGAGAATTTGTTCAATCTTATTATTTAGTGATAAAGTTGAGTAAGATGAAAGCTGTAGACTTTGGCCGAGTCAGTGGAACACAGCGGGTATTTCAGAGAAATACATCACACGCACTAAAATCAACTCCACACTGCTATTACTGCTGCCAATAAGCTGCTGCTTCACTCCGTTCTTACTGTGCTTACTGAGGGTAATATATTATTCTGCAACTGATTTTATCTAATTTCAATGTGCCTCTTGCAAGTCAAGGCATAATTCAACAGGGTTAAGTCAGGGAGAGGAAAAGCAGGATCTGCTACTTGTTTTGTGCTCTTCATTAGCAACCCAAAGAGAAGAAAAACAAAACAAGCAGCTTTAGCACAATAAAACGTTTGGAAACATGTTTTCATTCTTCCCATTTCTTCAGCTTGATGGGGATCTGCCAGTGCTTTACACTATAACTACTGGCACATGTACTCAGTTAACACACTGCTATTAATTTTAACTTTCTCAGCAGTAGTATCACATGTTGAAATTGCTTTGGAGACTCTCTAGCCAATCTAAATGCTATCTGATCTTAATCAACTTTTCTCCTCCTTTTTCAAAGAGTTGATATTATACCAATGTGCAAATCTTCAAATATTGTGGCACTTGTTTGGACTGCTACAAAGAAGAAAAAAAAATACATTTAACCAGTCCTTACCTTTAATTTGTGGGTTTCAACAAATCAGCATGAAAAAAATGTTCGTTAAAAAAAATAAATAAAAATCACAGGCCTTTATCAAAAGCTATTCATTGTTCTTGAGAAGTTACCTCCTCACTTATCATTACAAGTTGTGGGACCTGCTTTCCAAACATCAAGGCTATTTCTCCATAACTTTCCCCTCAGCAGTGCAGCTTTTCCCCTCCTGGTGATTTTCAAATAAAGCAGAAAATTACAAAAATAAGAGCATGTGCTTTGGACTGTATTCTCCTTTTTCTTCTGTACAGACAACAGGAGAAGTTTGACTTCCAGTACAGTCAGGTAACTAAAAATCTGATATATCCTTCTTAAAATTGTAAGAGAACGGACCAAAACCAGCACTAAGAGGGCTGTTGTGATGCATAGGTTGGAGGGGAAAATAACTACATTAGAAATGTCCCAGATCCCTTTCAGCAGTGGAAATTAATGGAACATTGTCAATTAGCTTGAAACACTTAGTATAACGTATTTAGAATTTGCATGATGGATGGTTTATGTAACTCCATAACAAAGCTCAGCACAAGAAAATTGGTTTCTTCCACTTCTGTAACTGTGTTCCTCACAAAGATAAAACAAAGAAAAATTAAAATCCATATAACAACATTTCCCAGGGATAAATTTGAGCATCTCCTCCTGCATTTAGGCTTTCAAACATTAACCAGAAGTAAAGCCCTTGCTAAAAAGCCCAAAGGGACTATCTGAGCCTACATGCAGCACACATGCCTAGCAGTTTCTTAGCAGACGGCTCACAAGCTTAACTTAAACCTGGTTCCAAGACTTTGAGAAACGGGTTCTAGATTTCAGATCCCTAAGCATGTACCCTGCTGTCATACCTGTGCTGATCTCGTCAGTTTGGCCACCCTCTGGGCCCTGCACTGGGAAGCATCAGAAACACGCAGCTTGTTTCACCCATGAGATGGACACACACTGGAGTGTCCCAATGACCTGCAGCCAGGCAGCAGGGATGTTTTGTGGTCATTGCCATAGTGTTCTCTCCAGGTAACACCATAAGGTCAGACGAAGATGAGTGATAAGGCAATGCAGCAAGCTGCACTGAGATTGTAGCCTCTGGGCAAAGGGGCAGCATCTGACTCAAGGGTTGGTTCTTGGTAGAAAAGCAAAGGAGAAACTTCCCCTTGCTGAAAACACTTCTCTTCCTCTAAAACTGATAAGAGTACACATGGTAGTGCTTCCCCAGGATTAAAGATTGGTTTGTGCAGTTTAAAAAATGACTTCTCAGTTTATGAGTAACATCTTGTGACCCAAATAAAAACATCTCAAATAACAGAGGGGGATTTTTGGATTTGGAATACAGGGGTGTTTAAAGAAATCCCTAGTCATTGTACCATCTTTAGACTAATTCAATATCGTGTATTCCCCGATGCAAGTTCAGTCATCTGTCAAACTCCTTATGGAGCAGGAAGTCAAATACATAATATATTTAAAAATATAAACTATTCATCAACAGGCAAGACCTCCCTCAGGTTGCTCATTAAGAAGCCACATACTGGTACAGTTACAGAGTCATAACTGCGTGCCTTGCCTTCACTTTTGCATGATTCATTTTAGAAAGAAATGGAATGAAACCAAACAAGTTCTTTTACTTACACCTACTTTCAACTTTAAAAAAAAGGGTTGTCTTCTCTGACCTGAGCTTTATGAATGCCCCTGCCAAAGTCTTTGTCAAAGAAAACTTGAACATGAATTCATTTATATTTGTCACCAGTATAGCTCCCCTCTTTTTCATGACTTTTGTGTTATTAAGGGTATAATCAGTGTTGTGTGCTTTTTTGAGTACAGACCTCTCCCACCAAAAATGACCAGTGACCGGAAAAATACTGGAAAACCTAGAGGGAGCTACAGATGGTTCCTCTGTGGCAGTCCAAGATGTTTAAAATCACCCTCCCCCCAGTGCAAAACCCAAACAGAAACTAATAAAGCATCAGATGCCATTGCATATAGCAGAACTGCACACTCACTTTGTCACTTTTAATCATATAATTAAATCATAGTCAGATACACAGTATCAGGTCCCAACTGTTCCCCTGGAGAAGAATTTTGAGCTGGTGGATATAGAATATCTGGGAGACTTGTTAGCACTACCTTGTGCCTGCTCTTCCCACAGCAAAGATATTCCTACAGTGGGTGCAGAACCTTCCCAGAAACTTCTCTCATGCCTGCCTGGAGCTGGAGCAGAGACCACTAACATGCCAATGCAAGGGATAAGACCAAGGTGAGACCTGGACTGAGAGAGCATGTGGGATAACTTGCCAAAGGAAGTGAGGAGACTGGTAGAGTTTCAGATGGAGAGAAGACAGGCTGGTCCAAGGAGAAGGCAGGTCACCTGAAGCAACATGAACTTACTTTGATGAGGACTTTGCAGCAGTGTAGAAGGAAGAGCTAGTGGAGAGAAGTCAAACATTGAGATTGAATTTGAAGCTAGATAGATTTGAAACAGATTAATTTTTTATTTTTTTTTTTTAAAAAGCATTATTTAGTTATCTGTACACAATTAAAACATAAATCATCTCACTCCCAAGCAGGGAACTTCAGAATTATAAGTTACTCTGGACAACAGTCCTGCTTCCTAATATATTTAGATCTACATAAATTGAGTACCAAGGTTATGGTAGCTAAAAAATTTATTTTTAAAAAATTCACTCCATAACAAACATTCATAATGTACTCCTTTCAAATGGGCCTGAAGATGTTGAAAGAACTGTTTTCTTAGCTATGGTTTTGAATTCCATATTTAATAGTGGCATTTATTAAATATTAATTTGCAAATGCATAATTCATACCCAGGGCTAGCATAGGTGAACAGTTCTGTCATTCATGACCTTGCTTGAGTGTTTGCCACTATTCGTGCTAACCTGGTCAAGTGAAGGTTTAATTTTATAACTCTTCAATATGCCCAAGTTTGCCAATGGATTTGGCACCCATCCACGTTAGTAACCAAAAAGGTGTCCCTCTGACCACACCTGGAAGCCACCAAGAGCCCAGGGCAGGAGGAAGCCAGGCTCCCTCCCATTTACATCTCTGGAGACAGACCAGAGCAATGGAAAGACCTGCAGGAGTTCATGCCTGAGAGGCAGTAAGAACAGTTTCTGTAACTGCATTAACCAGAACTGATTTTATGAATGCCCCGGGTGCATTTCTGTGCTGAACCAAGTTAGGCTGAACCACCTTTGGCAGCGATTTATACTAATCTATTTGATGCTGCATTGAAGCAGACTGTCCATGGTTGCTCTGACAGTAACCAGAGCTCAAATGAGACAGTAAGTAACAGATGAGTGGAAAGAATAGTTTTATTTGAGACAATTCTTTCTTCTCAATTTGCAGTTACTGATGTGTAGAAGACAGTATCGGACATGCATTTTACAAAGAAATTACCAGGAGGTGAATAGGCAAGAATTGACTGATGTAAAGGCACTTATTGAGCTGCAGATGCCAATATTAAGCTGAACAAAGCAAGAAACATATCTCTGGGCTCCCTGGCTCAAACCTGCCTGGCCAACATGATCACTACAATGCAGAAAATTCCCTGCCCTGCACGGATCTCTAAATAACTTTGAGAGTTTGTGCCTCAGGTCCTGCTGCATTTCAATGCACTGCTTGTGACATGGAGAATAATAGTATTTCCTTACAGTAGCAGGTGATGCAGAGCATTCATGTTGGATTAAGCATTGAATTCCATGGGAATTAAGAATTTCCACTGTATGATTTCCAATACATAATTTCATAGGGCCAGATATCCTGAACAAATTAAATAGGTATCTTTAGTCTTGGAAATATATATATATATATATATATATATATATCTATGCATCTAACTAAAAAATATTCCCACTCATTTGCTTGTAATTTATGCAGCTCAAATACCAGAGGGCAACTGTTGAATGAACAGATTAAAATTGTATCTTTTCCTCCTTTAATCCCATTCCTACAACAATCAAGGAAAACACCAGGAAAAAAGGCCAGCAGCAGAGTTTTAATCACAACTCCCAGCTTTCAACCTGAGGTATTACAGACAAATAACAAACCTTTTAAGATTTCAAATGCTGCCATCTCCCAGTTGTGAGGCAATTATAAAAGGCAACTGAGAATACCTTTGAAAATGTGTTTTCAAATTTGTAAGCAGTTACACTGACATAAGACTGATGCAGTGGCACTGAAATCAATTAAGTCTGACTGGCACAAATTTGGAGAAGATCACAATATCAATGTCCAAAAGTTAGCAAGAAGCTATGTCTTATTTGGCAAATATCAAGCATTACCTTAAACCTTTTTGATTTCCATTTTTAAAATTTTACAAATACCCTGTGGCAAGCGGCAAAGGATCAGCTGCAAATTTGAACCTCTGGCCCATAGATTTTGGCCTGAACATTGTACATCTCTATCAGGCCAACTTTCACATCCATCTATCTTCAAGGAAGATAGAAAGCCATAAAAAAGTTTCTCTTCCTCAAACTAAAATCCAGGCTAAACCAGCCCCAGTCACAAGACAACTGTGCTTTTTTTTCCCTGCCCTGAGAGGTTTCCCTGCCTAACGACAAGGAAATATCCTCTTCAACCCCTGCCCTGTTTACTTGTGTTGTTCATCTCTTCCTTCTTATAAGGGAGTGCTGCCAGTCCACTATTGAGAGGCACCTCTGCCATCCAGGCACAGTATCTGTCTGTACTGGCGGTATCAGTGCCTGCTTTATCACAAATCTGAAGTCTCCTCAGCCCAAGGATGGTGCTCGCAGCATCTCGTACACCGATAAGCAAAATTCAAATTACACCAGAGCACAGCCCTGCTACAGAACCACAAAAAGAGACAAGCAACCACCTGGCCTGCTTTTAACTGAGAGCAGAAGGTGCTAGAGTTCAATATCCTCTTCATTGCTGTACTGCACATTGTCAAGGCACAAATAGGGAAACTAAATAAATACAGACACACATAGTATTTGACAAACAGAAGAGAGTCTACCATTTCTGACACACTCTGGTGTCTAAATGCCTTCTAATCTAAGACACATGATATGTAATAAGCAAATGTAATAAATGACAAAGAGTAGGGGAATAGGTATCAAATTTCAGTTTAGATTTTCTGCATACAAGATTCCTAAGCAGAATGATTCTAGCATTGAGTAGTACATTTATCTGGAAATACAGTAAAGTATTACTTTAGTCATGAACAAAAGTAACTTTCCCAGTTTCTCTAACTTCTACAGCAGCCTAAAATGATTAACATGTAAGTAAATTCTAGGAAATGTCATCAGGCAGTTGATGTGTAATCTGTCCTAAAATAACTGAAATGCATGAACTTCAGTCTAAAAGACAGTTTGAAACACTGTCAAAAAAGAAGGATTTCAAGTTTTACACTAGAATTTTCCACTAATTTATCAGTAAGCTAGACTTTTTCTAGCTCCATTAGGCCATATACCACACTGCCATAACCCAAATGGCAGCAGAGGTGAAGGCAGAGAAAGCAGAGCTTTTCCATGTGTGGCTTGGCAATGTGTGATCCAGCTTTTCCATGTGTGGCTTGGCAATGTGTGCCAGCAACTCCTCCTTCCCACTGCTAATGGGCAGGAACTGTGCCTGTGACAGGTAAATGCTGTGCCCCTTCTGCCAGAAAGAACAAAACAAAACCATGTCCAGACCAAAGTCCCTCCAGCCCAGAGTCTGTACCCAACCCAGACTATACCTGAGGTTATTTTCCAGGGTTTTATAGAATTGACTGGGAACTGAACACTGAACACTTTCTTTGGTGGTGTCAGACAGCCTCCCAAAATTCCCCTTTTCCAAACTGCCTTTCCAGAGTTGCCACTGCCCTCCTGCTACATCCCTCTCCACCCCCCAGCATTTGCTGCCACGTTGGCAGTACCACAGCAGCTCTGGAAGACAAACTTATGAGAAGGCTACACAGCAAACTGCTTTGTGCTGAATATCACCAACACTTCAAATCCTCCAGTTTTCTGAGATCCTGCTGCAGCTGAATCACTTAGTAAAGCTTTGCACTGCTCTCAGGAACGGGAGGGGAGAACAAGGCACTGAGAGGATGCTCAAGGAAATACACAAGGAAAGTAAGTAACATTGCGATGTGTTCTCCCAGCACTCTGTGATGTGTGGCTCGGGCAACTTTTGAGACAGAGAACATCTTTGCATTTAGCCTTAAGAGAGTTCCTCATCCATTAACTTCTTTGATCTGCTCTTGAAATCTGTGTAAGCTTTCAGAATTTATGTCATCTTTTTGCAGAGGTTTCCACAGCCTGATTACAATGGGTGAAGAACACAGAGGCAAAAATGAAGTTTCTACTGTGGGCTTATTTTCTCTGAGTGTTCCTTCTACACCTTGATCATCTATCAGCCTTACTCTCTACCTTCCTGGTTCTGACATATTTGAAAAAAATGATTTATTATTCACCTTTTTTTCCTGTCCTCTGTCTCACACTTTCACATTTAACATTCTAGAGTCTACCAGCCATTGTATCTTTCCCATTTGAATGCAGATTCACCCTTTGGTAGGATATTTTCTTGCTGCTTACAGTGCCCTCATTCTGCTCTTTAACAATGACACTTTCTAATGCTGTTTTCCAAAACATTTTGATAAGTAGGTTAATTCTGTTTTTCTGGTTCAGCATCCTTGGATAGTTCCCTTCCTGCCTCTAAGATATTTACTTTGGTTTAAAAACAACTCCACATCCTTTAAAGCATTAATCTCATTCCAACCCTCAGGTGGCCTGTGACTATAGTGGATATTGCCATTAGCCCAGATTAACCACCACAGTGCAGGACCAGTGTAAATTGGGTGAGTTTGTGAATGAAGGATGTCACTGCCTGGCTTGCCCTGTGCCAGTGGAGCTCTGCTGCCAAGCGAGGTGCTCAGTGGGATGATCTAGGATGTGCAGTGCTTTGTATTTATCTCTCTCAGTAGTCAATGTTAGCAACGTTTTTGCACTTGCTGACTTCAATTCAGAGCACACAGTTGCTGTCATTGCTGCTTTGAGAGGCAGAAGCAAACACTGTCCAGGGAAACGTCATAATGTAAGAGTTGATGACTATGGAAGTATTCGTATTTCCCTTTGCAACATGAAAAACTGTACAAGCCACGACACCCAGGAGCGTGACCTGTTTGTGCCAATTTTTATCTGGCATTTGATTTATTTGGAAGCAAATCTTAATCCTTTTTCAACTATCAAACCACAATAGTCTCTGAGGATTTATATCAAAGGACTACTGAGTTGTAGTCCACTAAGTATGACACTAATGACAGCTCAACTTACCAGTTGTATGGGGAAAAAAGGAGATAAAACAGGTGTGCAAAAGTAAAGAGCAGTTTGATGCTTATTAGAAACAAAGCGTGCTCTAAACTACAGTCTGTGCCACAACTTAATCAAGAGGGAACACAATGGCAAGAGAGGGCAAAATTAACCCCTTCTGTTAATAAACATTCAGCAATCTTTCATTTGTTTCCAAACAGTGGCTTTCCCACCACTTGGATAGAACCAAATTAGTAGTAAAAATATTGCTGTCTATTTCTTTAAAGCTATAAGAAGTAGACAGGAAGGATCTAAAGAATAGAGACACTTTCCCACCACTGCACCTGTGAATTTTACCTGCTTAACAACACTATGTCCTGCTGCTTTGAACCAAGCTATTTTTCACACTTTTCAGATGTGCTTTCCTTAAACAACCATTACTACTTCAAATGGAGAAAAGGAAGCGATAAAAGTTCAGAGTCTCATTGATTTTGTTTTAATGTGCTGGAAAGTATCTCATGATACTTTCAATGCAAGAGCAGTGATGGGATTAGAAGGAAGTAAATTCTCCCAACTAAATGCAACATTTGGTAGATACTAAAATGGCATTTGTGAGTTAGTACTATCAGAATAAAATACACACAAAGGAAACAAAGAGGGAAACTACATTAGAGTCTGTGCACACAAAGTAATTCAATGTATTGTCCCCCCCATCTGCTTTATTACAGCAACAAGTAGCTAAATAAGCAGAACCGTGCTTTGTTACTTTTATCCTAGTGTATATTTTACTTATTTTGCTGTGGTTTAAAGTTCTGAGTGTGTGAAACACAAACAGTAACAGCAAGGACAGTAACACTTCCTAAGTTTCAGTCCTGCAAAACACGAACAAATTATTATAGTTGGTGGTCCAGACTTCTATAACATTACTGAATTCTGCTGAATCTGTGTACAATAGTGCTGCTCCCTCTTTCCTCTCATTAGTTTCACAACAGGGATGAGGCTTTTTTACTACCAATTCATTTGCCTTATTTTTTTCAAGCACAAAAACTATGAGCCACCCTTACTCCCACTGCAGATACCTCAGTGGCCTAGAGGCCATGGCGGGGAATCTCCAGGGTTCTCTTGGGCCAAGGCTGGAAACCAGGCACTTGGGTAGCCATCAAAAACTGCCTACTTGCACTAAGGTGAATTTCTCCCATTTCTGACTTTGTTTTCACGGGTATTGTCTAGAACAATGCCAATAATACAGGAATAATTTAAAACATTTTAAACTCAAAAGATCTTCTATGGTGTTCAAAGAAATGTCACACTCTAAAATTTGCTTAGTTCTCAAATAGTGTTAAAACAACACAAAGGAAGCACAAGTAGATTCTATGCTAGAGCCAAAGGGTTCCTCCAGAGCTTGAACTGTATTGTTTTCTGGGATTCTGCACTAAATACAAATTAAAATACTGGAAAAGCAAAGACTAAAGGATTCTTCATGTACAGCAAACTGTACTACAGAGACAGAAATAAGGAAATTTCTATTACATACTAGATTAGAACAAAATAGTAATCTTTGATCTATTAACCCAGTTGCCTTGATGACAAGTCTACTTTCTTCTTTTTGATTTTTTTTCCCTAAAGAAAAGTCCCATTCCTCCAATAAGTCAAAAGCTTTTGAGTCTGCTTTAATCCAGAACATTTTTTTCCTATTTTTTAATTCAAATCTCAAATAAACAGGCTTTTTTTTTCATGATGAGTGCCAACAGCAGTCCCCATTAACACAGTTTTTTAGAGGCAAAATACAACTATCTGCTTCCATTCAATATTACTTATTCATATTACCTCTATGAATAATGAATACAGCTTACCAAATGTTAAAGAACCTTAAAATGCTTTATTATTCTTAAGAGCTTGGCAACACTCTTAGGAAAAAATCATACTGTTCAAAAAATAGATATAAAAATATGATGCTCCTTTAAGTATCTATTTCTATTTAACAATGCTATTGGTACTTCATTCTTCCAGCAACAGAAGCTCATATTTGTTTAATTACTAATAACTCCCAAAACCCAAAGCATGGCTGTATGTTGATATGGTGTCTGTGCTATGCTGAAAAAATGGTTAAGAAATGGTGACTCTTACTCACCATAATGCTTTCCACTGGATATTCAGTCATATCTGGGAATATTTTATATATTTATAGAAAATACCAGTATGTTTGGTATTCCAGTCAAAATGCAGATCCAGGAGGGTGAGATTAGATTTGCAAAAAGAGCCCTAAGGACTAAGAAAAAGCAGCCTCTGTTATACACATGCCAGTTTCAGTGAAGGGAACTAGTTTAGTGCAGGGCTACTCAACAATCTGTTTAACATTTATTGCAGGGTCTGCAGTGAAAAATTCCCAACATCATTTTTGGAGCCTAAACTCCATTTAGCAAGGATTGGCAAAAAAAGCACCTGCCATGCAATCACATTCTTCTTTAATTTTGGCAGCTAATCCTTACACACAGACCATTTATTTGACTGGCCTGGCCTCTCCCCAGGCTTGGGACCATCCTGTAAGTTGGCACTTCATTCAAGGAGGTCACAGGGTTTAAACATTCCCAAGCTGAAACAATTATGAAAGCACAAGCTCTTTGGAGACCCTTAAAATTATAAGAGAAGCCACAATCAAAAGCCTATTAGTGTGGCACTCAAGAATCAAATATTCTTGCAATGGCTTTTTTTGCCACATTCCGAGTGACTCTGCTGGAGTCCAATTACTCCTGCCAGAAGGAACCAAAGAGGCTCTCTTTTATTCCCAACTCACAGAAAAATAAACACTAAGATGCATCCTGGACCTTGTCCCACTTTAGCTCTCCAACTCCACGTGATTTTACTATCAGGTTATTTTCACAGTTTAAGGTTTAAAAGTTTTTGACCCAAATATTAAGAAATCTAAGCAGCTTGTGAACAAAAGGTTGGACCATTCCTTGAAGACACAACAAATGTTTTTGAAGATTGTAAATATCTGAGAAATAGGTATGCTGTAATATATCTGCTCCTATCTGCTTCAAGTTAATAAAACTGAAGGAACCAGATGCCTTTGAGATTATTGCAGATTTTCACTGCCAGTAACAATTAAGCCACAGTAGGGAATTTACGGGGTGAGAGAAAACTGTAGAATTAAATTTCAAGTGTATGCAAACTAATCATACATTGAATGCATACTCCACCCTTATCATTTTGTAGTCATTCTTCTGTCACATTATTTTTTGAAGAAAATACACATATTTGACGATAAGTGTTTTAGATTAAAAAATCTTGGCAAGACATCAAAGCTTAGTCCTCAAAAGAGTATTCTTTAAAAGCTCAATCCCAGGCCAAAGATGTCACCACAGAAGGAAGACAGACAAGCATGCAAAGCTCTTAGAGTTTTAGGGAGAATCTGATACCACATGGACAAAACTAAGGGGATTTTGAAAAAGCCCAAACAAAAGATTTGCTGTTTACAAGAGAGAAGCAGTCAGCAGTTTTCAGATAGAGAGCCCATTCAAATATTCTAAGTTTAGAGACTGGTCTTTGCTTTGAAAATCAATGCAGGTAGTCAGAGATTCAGTAATCTAATAACTCAGCTCTCTTATCTCCTAGCAAAATCACACAGGCACTTTCCACGTGGCGCATTTCTGCTCTGCATTCCCAGCCCGAGGTGTGCTTTTAACTCATGTTTCCCAAATGTTCTGGATCCCTGTCTCCAGCTACCAAAGTCAACTGGGCTCCTACACATGAGTCCATAGGAACATAATGTCCTCTGAGGGCTTTTGTCTCTTGTGTCAGGTGCTGGGAACAGGTTAAGAGACAGGTTTCTTCTGTAATAATCATCTTTCATCAACAGAATTATGCTGCCTATCACCATTAAAGAAAAAAATAGTCATATGGAGAGCCTTCTATAAATCCAGCATTTTAAGGATCACAAAGCCACACAGCACTTTCATTAGAAATCTCCAGGAACCACTTTTAGAAAAGAGATCATGTTTATTAGGTATTCAGACATTACAGTCTATGGGTACAGGAACTGGAATAACCACATTTCACGTTAACATTCCATTTTGGGTGTCATTAGTAGAGGGAAAATTACCTTAGGAATAATTCTTAAATAAATTTAAAATAAAAGTTCACAAAATAAGCCTTATTGATATTCCTAAAAGAGTTCCTGAACTGCCAAAAAGAAATCTAGCAATGACTGCTACCACCAAATGTATAAAGAGCAATAAATAAAGTGATATCACTTGAATTAAAACCCAATACGTCACGACAGACCAATACAGTTCTTCTCAAATGTTCTTTGGTATACTCTCCTGTTTCTGCCTTCATAACACATTGATTAGTGACTGGTTTTATATTTCTGATTAAAGCAATTCTTACTTCTGAATTTGTATAAGCCTTTGGACAGCTTTAAACAAATGAGGCTCTACATGAGCAACAATATTTTTTGCTATTGTCACTTAAATGAATTGGGCTCAGTTGGTGCTTTCTGTTGAACTGTTACAAAGGAGAATCTTTTTTTCATTTAACTTTTTGCTCTTAAGGTATAGGCAAATTTATTTCTTACCCGGATCTTGTAAGGAAATGAGATTTATGTGTTGAAACTGCATCACTTCAATGACTTGCAAATCCATTTGCAGTTCTCCATGAAATGCAATGGAGATGTAAAAAATCCCCAGGTATTGGAAGTGTTTATAAACTTCATAACGTGTTCAGGGAGACTTTTTCAGTGCCCTGTGATGGCAAGGAAGGCTACAGGATGAACTCAGTCTCCAAGAGCTGCAATACGAATTTAGTTTTCAGACATAAGTTCTACCTATTAAGGAATAACTTGTTTTTTTGAAACTTTCTGACTGACCCTAAATGTTTAACCAGAGGAGTGGTTAAGTGACATCACACCTTTTACTGCTTAGCCAGCAGTTGAAATAAAACCTTCATTACAGGTATTATCTGGAAGGCATTATTCAAAAGCATGTTTTCAGATGGCAGATTTCTGGCCCCAGTTGAATGTGAAATACCAAAAATTCCCTTTTAAAGCTGCATGCTGACTGAGTGCAAAGGTGCACAGCGGGGAAATTGTGTCAAGATATTACAAGATAATTTGTCTGAATAGCTAATAAACTTAGACATGAAATTTAAAGGATTGTAATTTCTCACCTGGAAGAAATTTTGCAGGAAAATAGCTACAGTATGTAGAATATTTTTATAAGTAAATAAAAAGGAAAAATAGTTAATACTGTAGAGATACTATATTCTTATTCACATTATTCTACTTCATTCTTTAATCCAATCCGTTACTCCATCATTTCGGTTAATCAGCCTCGAAATCTATGTATTATCTTAACCAATATTAGTAAAAAGATGTAATTTGTTGGTTAGTGTACAAGACTTGACCCCTTGGGAGTACTGTGGATAACAATTCATAGATCAAAAATTGTCTTATAACAAGAATGGTTTTTATCTTTTTGAAAGAATATTCAAATGAAAGCTTTTCTCTCAATTCACAGAACATTTGAAAGTGCACTGGGCCTGAAAGAAGAGACAAAACCAGAATCCTCGGGACAGAAGCCACTTCAAAAAGTCCTGAAATAAGCCCTTTTTGGGGGGTAAGATGTTGATCCCATATCCTAAAATACTCATCATGTTAGCATGGAATTACATGTTTTCATTTCCTGAAACACTTGATACTAAAACATTGATTCAAAGTAAATATTTATGTATTATTACATACATGAATTTTCTCATTTAATAAAGAATATTTTTATGACCAGCAGTGTAATGTCAATAGTCAGTATTTAACATTGACAACTTTATGATGTCAATGTAACATGTATGAAGGCAATGTAACAAGTTTGCCTTATTCCACTGTAATATAACCTGAAGGGTCTATGTCAGTCTTTGAAGGATGAAGAGACTAAGGATGATGTTTATAGACCAAAGGAAGTATTAGCAATTGTTTGTTGTCCTAAGTGGATTAGAGAAATGAGTTTTAATGAGGCTTTATTTTAAGGCTGTTTAATATGGTGAAGAAGAGGTGTGTGTGTGTGTATGTGAGCATCGTTAAAATTCACACTCTATCCATTGCTTTTGGGGTAGACTTAATGTGTTTCTGACTGTGGAACTGTAAGTGGCATTGAATCTCTCAGAGGAACTGTCTTTTTCTTTCTGATGCATCAGAGTGCATGATGTCAAACAAAGCCCAAGTGTATCCTGTAAAGCCCTCTAGCCTCCTTTGCCTCTGGTGGGAGGTAAGCAGACTCCTTGGTAACCTGTGGCTTGGGGCACACTCGAGCTGGCTGGTAGTGGCAGAATGAACATTTATTTTTAGTATTTTTAGGTTACTTGGCTTTATAAAAGGTAACAATGGTTTCTAATTTGCTGGCAAGAGTTCACGATGCCCAAGATGGATCTGCTTCTCTCTTTTGAAGTAGAAAAAAGCCCAAATGGCATTTTGTGTCCTATAACAAGTGATACATTGGTAGCTCCAGTTTAGTATGGGTGGCAATTTAAAGATTACCGTTGTGTATGGATTATACAGTGAACAGCCAGATGATAAACTGAAAGGATTTGATTCTTAGCTATTATGTGCCATGAAATAGGGGAGTATAAACCTGACAAGTGCAGTTGTGTTTAGATCTCAGGTGGGAATATTTAAAAGCATCATTTCTCTGATCAGCTATGCATTTAACTATGATTTTTATTTTGTTTTCTTTTGATACTTCAGCCTTTTATATAGAGAGATCTATGTCACAACACTGTGATTAACAGCTGAGTTGTTGAAGCTACAGCAAGGATTAAGAGTGATTTTGTTCTCAGTCTTGAAAAATAACATCTCTTTAGAATAGCAGCACTGATTTGATGGATATTAAAGGTATTTTCTGAAAATGTTCACTGACATCTGTAAATTTATAAATTAATGTGTACCTTAAGTCACCAGAAGTGATTCTCTTTGTATACTGCCATAACTCACTGCAATCTCAAATATATGTTCTCTTTAAAGACACTTCTAAGGCTTATTATTGAATTTTAGCTCTATCACACCTGGGAACACATTTCACGTGACTGTACACTGAAATTCCATTCTCTGGCTATTTATAAAAGTCTTCATGCCCAGTTGACTGGCAGGCTTCCATATGGCCGTATGTTTTTTGAGTATTGGTAGATAAGCATGGTTTCTTTTAGCTGTTCCTTATTCTTCCAGCCTCCTGTGTTTCCCTTTTGTGTTGGGAGAGGCTAATGAGTCACCTCTCATCATTCAGTTACTTAGATTTTCAAGTCACAAAGGAGATTTCAAATCCTCGCATTCCCCAAAAGAAAATCAAATGTGACTACAGCTGCAGAATACTCTCATGGTAGTGTAAAGTTTCTGGTTCTCTAAATGTGAAGAGCCTTGAAATGGAATCCTTTTAGATGTCAAGAACTGCAATTTCTCTCCTCCAGACACTGATGATCTTCAGGGGATCTGTTTCAGGTCTGCAGTCTCTCAGGAGTCATTTTAGAGAGAGAATGACAGAAAAGTGATGGCATAGCTGATAAAAGGGTCAGGCTGCATCACAGAAAGCAAAAAGGAATTAGACTAGAGAACAAATCAGTAGATTTAAGGATGAAAAGATAAATTCCATGATGAAGGAGATAATGTAGGCATCTGGAAGAAGAGTAAATACAGAGATGTGATACTAGTATGAAAGCAAAGAGAATATAAAAGAGAAATCAAATTAAATAAAATCAAGGATGTTTAAAAAAATCATCTCAAAACTTGGAGAAGAAAACTAAAGAGGGGTGGTACCATGTTAGGTATCAAAATGAGCTGTAGAGACCTGCTTTAAAATAAGGGAATTAAAACTATTAAAGAAACCCCAGATTGTGATGTGCACAACACTCTGAAAAGTGAAAAATGGGTAGCTTACAGTTCAGTCTGCATGTTCTCCTGAACTAGTGGCCTTGTTTCTTATCCTTTCTGTAAGCTCCATGCCTAATGCTCTCACATTTGCAACCCATTCTGACAAGGATGCCCTCCTTGTTGCATATTGCTTATGTTCTTTCAAGTTCTCAGAGCTGCACTTTTCCCCCCTGTCCATTTGTTCTTTTTGCCTTCTAAATATAGCTTTTATTCCCTTGGACATACATTGCTGGCTTCACATACTGTCAATAGTGAGAAATATATTGGTACAAAAAGAAACCATCGAGACTTAGAAAACCACTGAAGTTTTCCCAGGTTAATTGTGTGTGTGAGAGAGGGGGTAAAATACCGTGTGTATACTGAAAAGAATGTGGTTAGGAATCCATTTTTAAATTCTTATTCTTAATAACCCTGCAGCAAATGTTCTTGGTTTCAGATACAGTGGACTTTTATTTTCCTATATTAAGCCATTGACTCTTTGCTGCACATTTTTTTGTTATTAAATAAGAAATTAGATTACATTTTTTTTTTTATTTAATCCATTCCTATGAAGTGTTGACCAATCAAACATATTTGCACTTTGTCATTTGTTGTCCTATTTTAGAGATGACCCCTAAGTTTTATTTACTAATTAAATATTGGTTAGCTGTTAGAACTGCTGCTTGCACAGGCAAACCTCTGAAGTGTTTGAAGTCAATGCCTCAGACTTTCTCTCTTGCTATGCCAGACTACTCTAGAACACAAACTAGTGTGCACAACTTTACCCCAGGGTGCAGTTTGTCTCACTGCAGGGCTGGATATACCTGATCCCAAAGCCTGCAGATGCAGAGCTGCCATCCTGAGTGCTCTTGGGCAATTAATAGGAGTCAGCAGAGGTTTCTGAACATCATTAATCGTTTGAATATTGATACTGATAGCTCTCGAAGGCAGCTTGGAAGTGAGGTAGAGGTTCCTGAAACTAAGAGGTAATATAATTTTAGTTTCTATTAGAGTGTAAGATATTATATAAGAATCTTATAAAAAGATGTGATTCTTACAGGCCTGGTCACAGCCAGAACTGTTTTCTCTGAATTCAGTTCCTTACCGGTTGAAATGGAAACAAGACTTTGAAAATCTCAATCTGGTTAATAAATTCAGTTTCCAAAGACATTTTGGATACTTGGGGCAACTTTTTGTTTGCGAAAAAGTGCAATGGTGGATGACACATTGCTGCCTTCTTTGAGCTATGGCTACAGTCTGCAGCAAACAAGGTTTGATAACAAGTATTAGAATTATAATCATGTTTAGGTTCAGATGCCTAGATCCTGAGAGGCCAATGTGAACCAATGTGTGTCTTCTCTAGTAAGCATCCATGAATCTGCATGCACTGTAATCTAAGCACACTTAAGAAGCTGCTTTATCAGTTCTGATGCTTTGGCTTCATTTTCCCACTTTATCTTTGTGTTAATAGTGTGTGCCTGTATAAGAGCATCTATTTCTGATGTCTGAGGGCAAACTGGAGGCATTTTTGTTCCTACAGTCTATGGCAGAGTTTGTTCACTATTCTCAAAGACAAATTGAAAGAAAACCTAGTCTAGAGTATATCCAGCTGTTTATGATATCAACTGTCACTTTTTCCAGTGATGATTTAGAATTGGGTAGGTCTCTGGATGCCTGATTCAAAGAAGAATGGATTTTCTTCCCTGTGATGAAATCACATCAAATGTCAGTGCTACTCTCCTGTTCAAGTATTAATTCAGGCTGTTTGCCAAAGGGGCAGGGGGCGAACTTTCCTATGAAATAGCACTGAAACATATTTAGTGCTCAGGGACAGGGGTGGATAAGGAGCTTTGGAGGGACAAATCCTCTGGTTATCTAGAAAGCACACAGTGGCTGCAGACTCAGCTCCTGATGGTCCACATAGACTTTTGATCTGGAGAGCATAGTGAAAGTTCATTTGGTTGCATGCTTGTAACTAAACATCACTTCTAATGTGGACTTCTACGTTACCAGCTGTATTGCAGCTCAACCAGGGAAGTGGTCATTAATGTAAAAGAGCTTCCTTGAAGGTTAATAATTAATAAGATGGAATTCGTACTACGTTCTTTCTGTTTACATTCAAACTCCATTAAGTATCGTGCTTTGAAGAGACTTTTAACCTTCATTTTGGGGTTCACTGTTACTGCTGTCAGCTGGATTTTACAATTCAGAAATTCCCTGAATCTGGGATTTAAGGCAAGCAGTGCATCCAGGGAATGACCTGGCTGAGACAGAGGAGCCAGTTATTTAACTACAGAGGGAGCAAGAAGAACCACAGCAGGCATGGGAAGGAGCCAGCAGAGTTCATGCCTGCACTGATGGCTAATGCAGCAACTAGTTTGAACACAAAGAAACACAAGCCAGGCTACAAACACAGGACTCCCACAGACCAAGCTCCATCTGTTGACGTGGGTGAAGTGGAGGGGCAATAAGTGCACTGATGGTTGTTTTCACCTCCAAACTACCACCAGCAGTTCCACTGAGGAAGAGGCATGTTCAGCAATCCCATACAGCAAAACTACTTGCTCCCTTCCCATGGGATGAGGGCTCAAGGTTGCTCTTGGAAATGACACTTGTGGTGGGTATTTCCCGCTGGAAAACAAGCAGGTGGCCCCTGGATCAAAAAGATACCTCTGAAAACGAAGGTAATGGAAATGCTTTCCAAAAGGAAAATGTGAGTTTGACTGATGGTAGCAGACAAGAAGGTGCCTGGGTTTACATCTGGAAAGGACTGCATATCCAGTTGACTCTGACACACTCCGTTCCTTTTTGTAGTGTTTCTCAAAACATGGAAATGAGCAAAAGTAAACTAGAAACTAAGGATTCTAATATAAATGTAACTTTCTTTCAAAAATCGCTTCCTGTAGATTTCAAGTTTCACAAAAATTATATGCTGAAAAAAAATTAAAAAATGTTTGTCAATTACTGCCAAAAAAAGTTTTTATTTGAGTCTAAAACCAGTCATTATTATTTATAATGCAAGGCATGGGGATTTCACAACTAGAAACAAGTCATCACATAACAGTAAACTTAATTCACAAATTCTTTTTCTAGAATCACTGCATTTGTATTCAGAAATGAAAAACACCTCTTTCCATTTTCATAATGTATGTGAATACCCTTTATGAAAAGTTGCACACCCCAACCTGCCATGCACTGAGAACATAAGCAATCAGCATTTCACCAGTGCTAATTTATTTCTTCCTTTGTGAACAATGTCAGATACCAGCCAGATATCTTTTTCTGAGATAGGAGCTGCTTCCCTAAGTTTATACCTGAACAATTTTCCTTGACTCTCAGTGTAACCTGGCAGAAGTGACACGAAATAACTAAGCATCAAAACATAAGTTATTTTACCTGCATTCTTTCTTGCCTACAGCATTAAACCACACCTGTCGTACAAAACCATGGTGCAGCTTAGATTTTTTTCCTTTTTTTGTATACCAACATCCCAAAGAGAGAAGCATACCTTAAAACCCTCCTAAAACATACAAGCATGGTCTTTATACCATCATAAATACCGAAAGGACTGCTTGCTACCCTTCGGGGTGCCAAGAGATTTCAAATGTGCAGTATTACTTTCACTTTATCTAAAGACAGTATTTTATAGCATTCTCTGTTTTTACAGCATCTCTTAAAGATATCTAAGTTTTAGCATGCTTTTCAACAGCCAAATGACAGCTTAGCAGAGGATTACCTGTTCTCCTCACTGTTGGCTATTTCTGATTCTCACACCAAGGAACACTATTTTCAAAATGCTGGGAGCCCTGTGTAAATATGACTGATTACTTTGCACTGCTGCAGTCCTATATAGCAGTCCCAGCTTTGGAATTCATGGCCAGACATTCCTACTGAAGGATTTCCCAAGGGCTGGGCACAGCAGCCTCACTCACACAGTCATTAGGATGAGGCATTAGACAAAGCACATGCTCTTCTGCACAGCATGGAAAGGGAGCGACCTACGCAGCACGTTTTGTACCAGCGAATCTCACTAAGCAATGCCTTTGCATGGCAGAGCAGCTTAATAAGAGGACTATCTTGCATGATGCAGCTGCTCATGGCAGCCCTCCTGGACTCATCTGACAGAGAAATTAAAACAGTGTGGTGCAGAATAATGCAAAAAGCCATATGCCTGCTTCTATCCCTAAACAAAGGACAGGATCATTTTCCAAAAACCAGTTTCCACATCTATGTGGCTGCTGGATGCTCATTCATGAGTAACTTCATCTGGATGCTCACAGGTAGTGCACAAGCATTAGAGAGGGAGCTGCAGAGTTCTGCGTGAAGCCCGTGATTAAGCAAGCTAATGATCTGAGATGATGACCTGTGGCAGAACTGGCTTCAATTTTTTTTGGAACTGACTTTAAGAATTCTCAGAGAAATCTTTTGCATTAGTGGAAAAAAGGCCCTGGTAAGTAATTTGTGCTTGCTGATAGATGTTAAATGCCTCAAAAAGCCTATAACTCCCTGAAATGCTACAGATTATTATGGCCAGCATTTCTTCCAGTTAATGTATCCAACCAACAGCAAAGTCAGAGAACGATTTTAAGGTGGAAAAGGGCCTTTGGATTTCATCTGATCAAATACCTTTCTTCAAAGCAAACACAGGTTTGTCAGTCAGGACCCTGGAACTGGACAGCGGCATTTTCAGTCCAACCCTATCTCTTGCAGGACTGGAAACAGTGATGTGCACAAGTCTTTAACAAGGGTTTAAATTCATCAGATTTTTGAATTAAAAAATGGGTTCCTTTTATATGACATTAGTCAAGGCAGTGCTAGCCCTTACAACCCTGGCAAAAATGTAATATAGAAAAAACCTGATATTTTACACGCAGAGACTAAATCATGTGGGAGTTCTGCAAGCCTGGAATGCCCTAATTTGCAATGAACCAACAGTACCTCACAGCAGTGATGGTTCAGCTCCCCCCCCGGCTTCCCTTTTCCTCAGCCCCCTTGGAGGGGTGACATTTCCACCAGCTCACTGTCCCCTGATGAACAAGTGTCGAGGCCACAGGCATCGCTTGGCTGCGCATCAGCTCATGGGCTCTGACCCTGCAAGGGAGAAGTGGCTCTAAGAGAAACTGTATCTACCCCGAATTAAACCAACGCAGCTACAGTGTACTTGCAGCATATCCAGCAAAAATACCCCTTCTTCCTGGTGATTTATTTTTGTGAAGCATTTCCACAGTAAACAAACAGTCCTGATGAAACCTCTGTCAACAGCACTGTTGAAAACAGTTGGACCAGACAGCCTGATCACATTTTCAAACTCCTTTATAATTTTTTTATAAAAAAAACCTGACACTGTGAGGAATTTTTTGCCATCTGATTATTACCTCCGTGTTAATTTTTACTTATTATGTGGTTTAGTTTTAAATTTTTATTGAAATCCATTCCATGTGAAAACACTGTCCTTTGAACAATTATAATCATGAAACAGTGGATAAAATAACATCTCCCTTTCCCACCCCTACACCCACAAGCAGGCTTTACTTCCATTGGAATATTCATGGGGTATAAATAATAAAAAAAGCATAAAAGCTGGTAGAGTGTAGGTAGAAAATTTACTCTCCTTTCTAGTTCTTAACTTTCACTTAACTTCCTTACAACTGTACAATAAGTTGCAGCAAAATCTGTCCTTTGAGAGAAACCTCTAAGCAGCATTTCCAGTTAACAATGTACTCCAGCTTTTAAATCTACACGCTGCCAGAGGATATTAATGCAACAGTCCCATCTCTGATAACATACACTGCTGGCTATTAAGAGCAGCAGCTGAGGAAGCTAAAAATTTTTTGTAAAATTAGGCAAAGGAAAATTTTTGTGCTTAAGCAGATGGTACGTGCAGGAAATTTTAAAACAAACTTATTTCCAGTCTCTCCCAGGACAGTTCTCTCTCCACCAAACATAGCCCATTTTTCCAAAACACTGTTCTCATTTACTTCTCATGAGTTGGGTAGCTTTCCACAGGCTCTGAAATTTCCTTTGAGCCTCTACAGACACCAATTTAGTAGACAAAGACTTGAGCTAAAAAAAAACAAACCCCCAAAACAACAAAAGCACAGCAGTAAGAAATGAATGTTTATGTTCTAAAATTATGGCTCAGGCAGTATTTCCCCCAGACTGCTGAGGTGTTTTTCAGTAACTAATCAGCAAACATATATTGCCTTATAAACCATTGCTACTCTATCTGCATAATTAATAGTATACAGCACTCTTGAAAAAGTACAGCTCAAGGTAAACTTACTAATATTTTGTGAATCATTTAAGTACTAACCCTTTAAGCATGCTGCACTGTAGCTTTGCTATTTATATTATATTCATTGATATTCTATATATATGCTATTTTTAGGAACATGAATTGAAATAACACAGCTTTGTTCAGAGCTTAATGGCTATATCTCCTTTGCTAACCCCAGAGTTTTCAAAGCAGCTAGCAAGCACTTTAATGAAGGTTGGGAAGAATTAGAATATTTCCAAACTCCTTTATAACCTCATTTTGCTTCATGAAACTTTGATATGATATTTTGGGTTTATTCCAATTTCTCTTGCCTTTTTAAACCACTTATAAAAATGCAATGGACCCTTTCCAAAGTCTCAAAGCCTATCTCCCATTGCTGTTAGCAATCTAAGAAAAATATTTATATTATGGATCCTCTTTCTGGAAGGCTTCAGAAGCTGACTACAACTAGTTTACAAAACTTCTGTTGCAAGACTACTGGTGAATATTTTTGCCATGTTTGACTCTTCCCTGGCAGAGCCAGCACAACAGGACATGCTACTTGGTAAGTTAGTCATTTTGAAAATCTTTGCCTTTTAGAGCACAGAAATATGAAGCTACACTGAGATTGCACTGAAAAAAAGGCATTAAAGTTTCACCAAGAGAGTTTTACAAGATGCAGTCAATATTTTAAGTTATTTGTCCTTTTTTCAACTAACATGTTCTGACATTATATTGCTACAGCAGAATCAGTCATCCACGTATATTTTTAAGCTATCCAAGCTTAGAATTAGATGATCATTCCATTACTAGACATCAAACTCTTTTAAACATAGCAACAAGCAACTGTATTACTAATTCATTCTAATAAAATAAATCTGCTTTCAAAGTAGCGACCCCAGTGAATCAGGTAAACGGAAGGGATGGTAAAAAAAAAAAAAGAAAGAAAACCACAAGAAAGATTTTCAATGGGGTTGTCATTTCTTCCAAATGCTTTGGACCAGCCATGAGGCTTTGTCTGACCCACCTCAGCTGATTAAAGTCCCAAAGGCACTGAGTTGAACAGAGTAAAGTGCCCACTCAGCACGATTCTGACCATTCTCCTATGCCTTGAACCACTCCGAGACACCCCAAGTTCAGGATAATACTAAGCTGGAAACCACTATCCTGCTTCATGACATCAAAGAAAGAGTGCAACAAATCCCAGCTAACCATGTTAACAGAGTTTTGTGTTGTATTTAAGTTTCAGAGCTAAGTCCTTTCAGACCAGTTAGTAGAATAACAGACTCACAGAACCAACATTTATCACAGAATGGTTTGTGTTGGTAAGGACCTTTAAAGCTCATCTAGTCCAACCCCCCTTCAGTGAGCAGGCACATCTTCAACTAGACCAGGTTGTTCAGAGCCCCATCCAACCTGGCCTCAAGTGTTTCCAGGGACAGGGCAGCTACTTCTTTCTGTGTTTCACCACCCTCATTGTACCAAATTTCTTCTTTATATCTAGCCTAAATCAATTTCTTTCACCTTAAAACCATCACCCCTTCTCCTATTGTGACATGAAATGCTAAAAAGTCTGCCCTCACCTTCTTGTAGGCCTCCCTGAGATATTTAAAAGCCACAGTAAGATCTCCCCAGGGCCTTCTTTTCTCTAGGCTGAATAACCCCAACTCTCCCAGCGTCCACCCTCCCTTGTGTGCCTGGCTCAAGCTCCCTCCTCAGCCCAAAATGGGATGCACAACTCCCCACGTCTTGCAAGCCCTAAGCAGAGGGGAAGAGTGGGAATAGTGCCAGCTTCACTTTTACTAACATAGCCCAGGTTGCACTGCACAACAGAAAGAATCTAGAAGATATATTTAGGATCATACAGCTGTACTATATTACAAATACCCATTGTTACTAAAGCTTAAAAAATGTTTTATTTAAAAAAATAAATCAAGTTTGTCATTAATGTGAGCATTTACTATTCAAAACCATCTAGAAGGTGATGAATAAAATCCAACAGAAAAGACTGAGCAGCATTTTCCCCTTGGGCACAGTCTTTAGCAACAGATTCAGTCAATCACACTTTGAAATTCTGCCATCAGGACAAACAGAACATGTGTCCAGGAAATTTAGGATGAGGGTGTCTTGAAAACAAAGATGAGAGCATTTCCGAAGCATTTATATCTCCATCAGGCATTTAACAGATGTCTTTGTACATCTTGAGAGACCCAGATGCAAGGGCCAGAACAAGATGCTCTGTGCATCATTCTCTCACCTCCCCTGTTTAAACTCCTGCCTGTGTTAATATAAGAACATAAAAGCTGTTACCTACAATCAAACAGGTTTGAAATACAATGGTAGCTTTGCAATAGTTAGCCAACCTAAATGGGAACTCACAGAGCCCTCAGAGGATTCTTTACTACCTTAGGATAGAAGCAGTGTAGAACATGGTTTAACACCACTTAGTATTTGCTGACCATAAAAACTTTTCCCCATCCTGCTGCAAACTGATATTTTAGAGACATATGGGCCCTGTGTCTTTGCCAGTTCTAGCACTAAAAGTGGGCTGCACACAAGCCAAGTAAAGATGTACAGAAAATATGAATTCCTGAATTATTCCTAGCCAGATGATATAGCGTTGCTCACCTGCAAACATGTTTTGATGGCTTTGGATGGCCCAGCAGGTAGTCATCTTAGAACTCTATAGAAAGACACTGAAGATTCCTGTGTGACTCAGCCTCAAAGGCAAAGCCTTGCCAAATCTCTCTTGTACATGCAAGAGAAAGTAGTTTCAGGAGTGCAGGGTAAGAAGAGAGAGAAGCTGACAATGTAGAATACAGAAAAAAAAGCAGCAGGGTTTTTTCCTTTTTTCTAACAAGACTCCATTACATACTTCTAATTACATTTACTCAGAAATAATGTAGGTATTTAGAGTGATAATAAAATTACAAATGCAGTACATTGCAAAAAGCGTTTCCATAGCTATTTCAGTGTTCTTTCATAAGATGAATTATTAACATTATATTACTGGATTTTTGAAGGCAGGAATGTGGAATCATGAATTCATCACTGACAACACAGAAATGCTGTGCACATTTGGAAGCAACAGTCTTACAATGGTGGCAATAAAGCAACAGCACCTGTTGTTTGCAATTGTTAAGAGCTATGCACCATCCTATCAAGGAGGAACAATACATGATTTTACTTCTTTCTAACCCGGATAGCTCAAATTTTCAATGAGAAGTACTGTCATGAGTTATTTACAAGTGGGTCGTCCAGAATTCCCCTTGCCAAAATTATTCAGCAAACACGTAAATAATTTTGAAAAGCATCTGGCTCAAAGTGATGAAGTTTTGCACACGGATGGCATTTGATGCAAATTATCTTGTAAACACATCAGTATGTTTCAAAATAAGACATATCAATGGACAAACTGTTCTAGCTTTACCAGTTGTGGCAGATGGCAGGATGCAGAATGTCTGGAGCCTGCCAGACTGATGGCTTCATCTACAGAGGGCAGCCTTGGAAGAAGTGGCACAAAGCTGCCCTCCTCCCCCCCATCTTTTTCTGTTTATACCTTCCACATCCCAATCCAGAGACCTAAGTGTAAAAAAGATTCACCTATGAAAAAAGGACATTCAGACCTAACCAGGCAGTCCAGCTAAGGCTGGCCATACTAACAGGTAAATGCCTCAGCATAGAGGTATGAGAGCTATTTAAATCAAATGCTCTCTGGCAAAGACCAAGAGCATCTTTGGGCAGGGGGAAAAAAAAAAGGCACTAGGTCTTGTGTAGGATTACTTGCTTCTGGAAATCTATAGTTTGGAACCCTCTTGAATTTCATGATGAGGCTACTAGACACTAGTCCAGGCTAGTTGACACTCTGGCTCTGCATTCTTTTCCTCCATATGTCTATCAAATTATTTTCTGAACTTATTATTTTGTCCTCTATTGCATCCTGCAATGGGAAATCCCATAATTTGATTAAGTATTTTAAAGAAAAACCAAACCAAAACATCCTTAAAAGCCCCAGATCTTTGTTGTTAACAGTATTGCTCAGGAATTTCATATCAAAGCCCCAGGAAAAGCAGCATTGCCAAACAGACAAAACATTACAAATGAACTTTATTATCCAATATCTCAAATTGGAAAGGACCTATAAGGATCATCAAGTCCAACTCCCTGCTGCTCTCAGGGCTACACAGAACAGAACCATATGACTAAGAGCAGCATCCAGACACTCCTTGCTCTCTGACAGGCTTGGTTCTTTTCCACATTAACACTGCACATCCCTATAGAAAAATTTTAGCATAGCCTCATGCAGAAGACAGAAAACACTGGAGATATTAAAACTATTCAAATCAGGTATAAGAATAAAACTTCAGTTACCAAAGTAGCTCCCAGCATGCTTTCCCCAGTCTGAAGACACCAAATGTGGAAGTCTCATTCCCTTCCCACAGGCAGGTGCAAGGCAAGAGCAATCTTTGCCAACAGTGTCCTGGGCACAGTTGATATCTGTTGAGCAGCACTCTGCTAACTCCCAGAGCTTAACAAAAATCTACTCCTCTCCCAGATGGTCTTAATCACAAAAGCAGAAACAGATTGGGGTTTTTTTGTGCTGCTTACTTCCCATGTTAAAGCTGGTAGTTCAATTGGTAGAAGCATCATTAAAAGCTGGCAGTTCAATTGGTAGAAGCATCATTTCTTCTGACTTGTGCTGGGTCTCACTGTTAGACTTCAACAAGGGAAAAGCCTACAGATATCCCTCTTCACCATGCCACACTTTCAGAGAAGCATTTTGAGAACTGTAATGTATTCACTGTTCCCACTCAGGACTTGCCTGACTGCGAGAGTGCATGTGGAGACCAAGACTACATGATTAGGTTTGCTGAGGAGATGGTGGTGAGGAATGGGAGAAATCATGGCTAAGCTTGCAGCATAAATTCTGCAGCACTTTGGAAGTTACCTCTCTCATCTCACAACAAAGACAGTCTTACCACAGGAGTTCCAGAAGACAAAGAGGAAAGAATTTGTCCTGGAAGAATAACCCCTTCTCAGACCTCTTGGAAGGCAATTTCAAATTGCAATCAGGTCCAAAGGCTCCATGCACCCCTTGACATATTACTTCCCGTAGAGATAGAAAGTTTGTAGCTAGGGCCTAAAAGTTATTCTCTTTTTCAATTTTAATATAATTTCTTGTTGACATGCACTCAAATTGTGTAAGCTCTTAAAATACAAAACAGTAGAATCCACCACAGCACTGCTTTATTAAACAAATATGTCATATTTAGACCCTTCTAAAGACCCTTGCAATTCTTCTCATTCCATGATTCAATATGTTGCAGTACAGACTACAAATTATAGAATTGATAGCAATATAAAGAAACAGAAAATTCAGTCAGCATTGAGTACTTATCTCCCAGCAGAGTTTTTCAACTTGTATCCCACACAGCTAATGCCAACAGCCCAAAAGGGACTTAGGCAAGAAGGAAATTTTTCCAAGGAATTTGTCTGCTTTGAAGCCAACATGGTTATCACATGCTATTTCTTAAATCCTCTTTTTAGAATGTCTGAGAGCAGCCTTTTTTGTCTGGTTCAGAAATTGCCTTAAAAAAGAAAAAAGTATGAATTTCCTTGTAATGGAGAGCAACACTTTAATCTGATGATGATTCTCCACTTTTACCACCAATTTACTGCATAATGCACCCAGCTCTCTGCATGGGAAGGTTTGATTTTGATACACAGCACATCTTAAAGTAATGAAGGTCCTTCCTCATTCATCAAAAAAATAATTACAGGAAATTGTCCAAGCCTTTTGGATCTTTTCCCTGACGCTTCAGGAGAGGCTCTAATATTTGATTACTCTTCATATTTATGTTTACTAATGTTGGTTTATATAAGTGCATGTAAGAGCATTAATAGACATCTTCTATCATGTTCCAGGAATGCACTACTCAGATTTGGTCTAAGTAAAAACCAAATAACATTATGCAAATAATGTTTCTCATCTAATGATTTCTGACTAGTCACCATAAATTAGAGAAAGTCACAAACAAACTTAGATCAGGAGATTGGTATTAGATAGCAAAAATAACAGCAATTGTTACTGCATTTCTTTCCACATGGCAAGACAAAAGAAGAAGCTGGATGATATGTTAATGCACTGGCTGTTTCCCAACACCGTCTTGAACACATCTGTTGTAACTCTCTCCTGCAAAAATACAAGTAGAATCAGCACTTCCATTGCTTCATACACAGCAACAATCTAGCACTTTTATTATTACCCAGAAATGGATTCTAGCAAACAGCCTCAATAAAACAGCCAACACACCATCCTTACTTCTCTTTTTAAACCAGTAAGAAAAATCAACCTAATATTTCTAAGAAGTTGCAAAATTTAAGCATTCTTCTTTGGTTCTAGTGCAATGCATTGAGTATGCTTCACAAATTCTCTGCTTCAGCTTCTGTAAAACCAGGACAGGTCAATAGGATATGTAACAATTGGTAAATTATCTTCTCCTGGCACTACAGCAGCAACAACAAATACAGTGCAAGAATTAGGAAATTAGTTGTTTTCTTTGCAAAAGCACCCCAGTATAGTTCTGCTTTCCCCAGTGATCTAATATTGTACTATTTATATAAAGACATTGTTTTTTTAAAAAATAAAAGTTACAGAACTGGTCAATTTAGAATTTAACAGACTGTATAGCATTAAGTGATGCAAACTTGATAAGAGGAGATGGCTGAAATAATACATTTCTTTCAAACACAGTTAAAACCCCATACACATCCCTTAGGGCCAGCTTAAAAATACATATATGCTCAGGAGACCTTTAATCTATGACTAGTTTATCAAAGTCACCAAGTTTAAACAGAGTAAAAACCTTTCCACAGAACAAGAGCTTCACAATCTGCCTTTCCTACACACTTATATCTATTACATAGGAAATGGGAAGTTCTGCATCAAATTTTACATTTTAATTAATTTCAACTGTATTCACCTCGAGCACTTTGGAAAGCAAGCTCACTTGCAATCTCCTGGAAAAGCGTTTTAGATATAGTATGTGCAAAACCTCTCAACGTCTAAGTGTTAGGCTAATCCAAAAAAACACCCAAAGCATCCCAATTAAACAACAACAAAAAAGTTTCACATTGAAAATGCCCCCTTGCTGATGAGTAGTTTTATGCAAACTTGACTCATGTCAATAAGTCACATTATCATGCAGGAAATAGTTGAAAAATTCCAGGATTTTTATAAAATTGAAAGAAAACTATGTGCTGCTGTTAGAACAAAACACTGGCTTTTATTTTCCAGCTTCTTTTCCCAGATCCCTCTGGGTGGGGTAAAATTATTTGAAGCCAAGCTGCAATGAGTTACTAATATAACTCTGCATACCAAAGAAAAACAGATTCAGTAAAACACATCTAGCTGTAGAGATCCTCTGCAAAGCACAGATCCAAGTAATAAAATGCTGACTTCAAAATGAAAGCAGAGCTGCATTACACAAACGTCACCCTCAAGTGAAATTCAAACTACCATTTCAATACACTTCTAATATGCAACATTTTTTTAATTCTCTAATTAAAGCTAGTTGAATACTCACACCAGTACCATATACACAAACTGAAGGTGGTTAAAAACCTCAGACCCATAAAAGTAGAATTTTAGTTGGAAATGAAGGAACATCAGGCCACCACCAGCCAGCAAAGACTTTGTTATGCAGTCTCAACTCCACTTAGTACACCCATTCAGCAGTGAGGAATCAGGTCTGGAATCCTGACAGTATGACTCAGAAAAATTAAATTAGTCTTTACCAAACCACTTTGATACAAGTTATTCGAGTGCTCGTTAGATAAATCCTGAACCATTAAAATGCTTTAGTAGCAACTGGGAAAGAGTGAGACAATTCACAATTGATTTCTTTGGAAGCTCAATTAAGTTGCATGGAGTTATACATCTAAAGGGCAACAACAAGTCAATGCTGTGTGCTTTTCAATGGAAAAAAAAATCTCTAATCTCTTCTTCTTACAATAGTCTTCTCCAGTTTCCATAGAGAAAAATTCAATTGATACAGGCACGTAGGTGATCATATAGAAGTTTGCAGATAAACATTTTCTTTTCTTTGGCAAGTATTTTGTCAAAAGTTTTAGAGTTTTGATCATTTTTTTTTCCAGAGAGGCATAAAAAAATCAGATTCTACTATGGGCCTTGCAAATTCTGCACATAAGACTTCATCTATGGCAACTTCAGCTTCATTTGGACCATACACTACATACATGCAGACTTTTGCCTATTATTGCATTGTCATTGTAAGCTTCCATGGCCTTTCCCATCAGCTGTGCAACTGGCTGCCTTTGGATTTGTTACTTTTGAAAATATCCTGCACAACAAGACACTAAGTAGTTACTTCATATTTTTATCTCACAATTACAGAAAGCTTCCCTTCAGGAGCATTGATGTGGCACTGAAAGCCATTGTTTATCAGGACACACGAAAGTAACAAAAGCCAGGTTCTGAGCTGGAAAGTGACAGAAAGAATACATATGCAAGCTATTCCAATGTCAAAACAATTTCTTGCCACCTAATATGTGGTGCACAACTCGCCAAAATACCCAAATCCACTTTCAGATCCACCAGCTGGTTTTGGTCAAACCATTGCTAGATCTACAGCAACCTGCTCAAAGCAGAACCCAACAGTGCAAAGTCTGAACTTGCAAATTTATAATTCAGTGGACACAGCCACTAGATCCTTTATGATCAACTGCTGTTGCTTGGCTTGGTGACAGAAGAACATCTACTGACCAGAAAAGATCAGAAAAAGAGCAGTGTGTGCTCCGACTCACTCATCACCAACAGCCTCCAAGAGCCTGACAAAAATTAGGGCACACAACAAGGAGTGGAAAGAAAACACACATTTTACCAGCAAGACAATTCTTCCCAATTTTTAGTAGTTCAGAAATTTAACAGAAAGAGAGCAGCCTTGGAGACTGCATTTTCCACAAGAGACAATGTGGATTTCCTGGTATACTAATTACAAAACTTTTAATAGAGAAATGATCTGCCAGTTGGACAGCCTAAGCCCACAATGAAATTCAATGTGTGAAATACAGTCAGCTCTAGAGGCACATGGGACAGCACAAACATAGCTACTGTTCTAGAATGGTGCAACACACTCCTGGCAATGAAACCAGCTAGAGAAAACATTCAGGAATTCACTTGAAGAAAAAAGAAAATATATCCTTTTGCACAGACATACACAGGTTTAGCGCTAGATTGATCAACCAGAGCATTTTCAGACTGTTTTAACATGTGATTCCTCTGAGCAACTTAAATTGATAATAGATTTTTGTTCACCTGGAATTTTCACAAGTCAAACTCCACACCAATACATGGCTCTGCTTAGTCCTACACATGGGTTTGTTCTAGACCTCTTAAAAGTCTAGTACAGATGCAAACCTTGTGGTTTCACCTCTTTAAACAGAGGAGGGTGTAAAACACATTAGGAGTTAAGAAGCTCAGGCTTTAGCTGTACCCTGTGTAAGACATCCTAGGTGGCATCTGGAGAGGAATCAAATATACACCAAAAGGTGAAAAAAGGAATTCTTCTGCATGGCAGGAACACTTTTATTGGCTCAGAGTACATGTATTACTGCTTATGTTTATGTACCTTTTATCCTGGAGAGTGTTCCTATTACACTATCATGTTTCTAATGCCTAAAATCAAGTCATAAGGTCAATACTTGTGGTACAGATCAAATCCAATTAGGCTCACTGCAGGTTATAATTTTTCCCTGCATTAAACACTGCAGTGTACAAGAAATAGTCTAGAAAATAAAGATGCTTAGTGACAAAACTCTGAAGACTGCATCTGCCTCGTTGGCACTTGTTACCACAGTTCTATTAGTAAAAATCACCTGTCACACTATATCTGTCTTTTAAAGAGAATACAGCTCTTCTGTTGTATCTGCTAAAGTGTTTCTTTACCTCCTGAACCTGCAGTTTTAGGACTCTTAGCACCTTCCCATGTGCACTCTCCTCATAGTGCAGCATTACCATCTCCATAATAACAACTACCTGAGTAACATGTATTATAAATGAGCTCTTTACCACTAATAGTCTAAGTTTTATAAAAAGAACATATTCCACAAGGCTTTTATTTCAAATCTTTGCATAGAAATAGTCTTGCACTGAAGAAAAGACTGGACAAAAGACAGAACCTCCACAAGCTGTCAGGAGTACGAGGTGAAGGGAACACCTTGTAATGTTTTGATTTCTAATTAGAATGCAAGATGCTTGAGGCAAATAGTAGATTCAAGCTGGTCAATTAAGAGTGTTGTTATTGTTCTTCCACTGTAAGACCCTCTCAACTTTGCAAAAAGACAGAAAATCATTACAAAATGGTTAATGCTTCAGTGTCTAGGTAGCTTTCCTTTGGGAAAAAAAAAGCTTATTTGTATCAAAATACAGGCAACAGATAAACCTAGAGTAATTTTATCTTCTGGTTTCCAAGGAGACAAGTGACCTCTATATACTTCTCCTAACAAGTGTATCAAAGTCTTATCACAGCAAGTAAAACCATAAAAACAATAAGAAAGGAGCTGAGTGCTCGAGACAATCTGCTTCTCAGAGCTGAAGTTAGTGTGAGGTGTAACAACTTGGGGCCTTTACCAATACAGCTTCACTCTTGATGTCAGTCCACAAGCTTCCTCGAACACAGCATTTAACAGATACTGCAAATCTTTACTTTAAGGAATGGAAAATGCAGGCAAGAAAGGCTCCAATATGGAAGCAGAGATAGTATACTACAACTAACAAATGATCAGGGCAATAATCTAACTTTAGCACACATGGGGCAAATCTTCCTGTGTTCCAAAATGCAGCCTTTCACAGTCCATCAGCACTTATTTGAAGCAAACATTTATTTTGTATCACCAATTCCCTATGTTAGCATTCCAGAATCTCAGGAGGATTCTGCTTTCTTCCTCAGCCAAACCCAGGAAACCTACTGGAGCCCACAGTACATATAATCACATTTTCAATGCCCTCCTAATCTACAAAAAGCAGATTTGTTTTGGCAAAGCACACAGTTAAAGAGATTCTTTGTCTCCCCCCACTTCCCTATCAAGCATCACTCACATTTACAACATACTAAGGAAGAACTGAGCTAGCTTTTCTTGGAGAAACTGCTTCAAGTTTCTCCAGTTAAAGTTTACTGTTTACTCCCAGTTACCTGCACACATTTTGTCTTCCTTGTGTCCCTCACCCTCCTTTCCCTGCTGTCTTTCCTCCATGTGTTCCCTTCAGGCAGAATGCTGTAAAGCAGAGGTGGAGATGGTGATCTGCAGGACTCTGGGGTGTCGCTGTGAGCAAACAGCATGCAAATAGCAAGCCTGGGGTAAGTTATGGCTAATTTCAGCCTGTCCTCATCTATCTCAGCTGACACCAATAAAAAGAAACCAAGATATCAGCAAAATATATGAAAGCCCTACATACCAGTTCTACTTTGTAATTGTGCAGTAGATTAACAGGTTCATTTGGGCATTTTCAAGATTAGCTTCAGAGCCCTGTACTACTTGTGTGGTAGGGCTGGGAAAGTGGCTTTAGGATATTCACAGCTGTTGATGGCAAGTTCCTGCATCTTAAACATCTATCTAGGCACAGACTAACCAAAAATTCAGGAAATGTGATGAGAAAAAGGCTTGTTTCAGGAGACAGAAAAAAAAAATGGTGGAAGAGACAGTTATTTTAGACCTGACTAATAAAACATTTGAGAATATATATGTGTGAAGGTGTTTTGAACGAGATCATGAGAGACAGCATCCATGATTCTGCAGAAAATAAGAAGTGAGAAAAGCTGAACAGGAACAAGACAGCTATAGGTCAAACTCACAGGTGCTTTAGATGAAGTGCAATGCTAACAAGCAGAGGAGAAAAACATCAGCATGTAATGCCAGAATTGGGGGTTGCAGTGCAAAACAGATTAGTGAAAAGACACAAACAACAACAGAAAAAAACCCCAAGACCTAGAAAAATGCAAATCCAGGACTTCTCCAATAAGGCAAATTATAAATGCAAAACACCCAAACACATTCAATACCTGTTTTGCTTAATCTTCAAAGAAGAATAAGAGATCAGATATCGAACACAACTGGTATTAAGAGGAAACAGAAAAGAGTTTCTAATTTTAAAAAAAAAAACAAAAACAAAACAAACCAAAACAACAACAACCCAACACCACCAATATTCCAACATACACAATGAGAAAGAAATCTTGCTGAAAAAAAGATACAGTTATTCTATTCCCCTTGATCCCACAGCTGAAGAAACAAACACAAGAGAAAGTAACAGAAGAAAACCCACGTTGCAGGGGCCTGGTGAATGCTTATGGTGCCTCTACCACGGAGCAGGGCTTGGATCCTCTACCAGCTCAACAGCAGGATTGTCACTCAGATTTTCTACTCACTGCTACCCGTGGCAAGTTTTACAACCAGTCAGCTGTAACCCAGGCTTAATTCCACTACAGATTTCTACATTTTCAGATCCTTTTCTTGCCATACACACACTGTTGTATCCTAGTCTACCTCTTGACCAGTCAAACATATTTTACAGTCTTGTTGGATTTGTAATTCTCTCCTTTCCAACTGTTTGCATAAAGGACATTCATTTTGTATAGGACAAATAGAGTCAGTACTCACAGCAATTTATTTTTAGGGAAAAAGTGCTGAAATTACCACTTTTGTGTTTCCCTATCTCTGGGGTTCTCTGAGAAATTTATGTAGCTCATTCATAGAGCATCTCCCTGCTACTGAAAGCTCTCTCATTACACAGATAGAAAAGAAAATGAAACAAATCAGAAATCAAGTGTTGATTATTCACAATCCCGTGCTCACTCTTAATTCTCCTTGGAAGCACAGCCTCACCTAATTGCAAGATCCTTAGCACTCACAGCTGTGTGGTACAATGTGACACAGGTGTACAGAGAGAAACCCAGGCATCTTGTACTGACATCTCTGTGACAGGGTATTTTCCAGAATTCCTGTGCTGATAAGCGTTTCATGACACAGAAGGTTACATAGTCAGATAAACCAAAGTAGATAAGAAGGGATGTAACACATACTGACAAACCGATTTTGGGATACAAGTCCTAGAACACAGTCAGCAGAAAGTCCAAGACAAAATGGACTTTATTAACATAAATCACATAGCATGGAGCAAGGCTAAGCAAGGTTATCAAACCTTTTCATAAAAAAGCCCTATATGCAGCAGCCTTTATTAGTACTAATAGTGTATATGATAGCTTTCTTTAAGAGATAATCACCTCTAAGAGTAAAATTATGTATATGTATAATGAGTTGTTTATGTAGATACATTATTTCTGCATGCTTTCCAATCAAAATTTTAGTTATGATTTGTACCGTTTAGTTATAAACTCAATTTATTTATTTGCCGAAGAAAACACGACATAGAAATTAAGGTATGTATTTCTAGGCTAGAGGTGTCAAGGAGAAGGTTTGAGTTCCAGAAAACTTAATAAATTCATACACAACTTCCTGAAAGTTAGGAAGGGGACTAATAAGTACTAAGGTTATGGATCAGCATAGGAAGGACTATAAGCCTAGAATTATTGTTGGATTAGACCTATATTTTGGACAAAAATTACTTGAATGGCTACCTAAAGAAACAGGCTGGTATCAGTGGGCTAGGTTTATTTCTTGGAATACGGCTCAGACCAAAGTGAGAACAGGGATCAGAAAAGCAAAGGGCAAAGACCTAAGATGATGAGAAATGAGAAATGAGAAGAAAGCTCTTTATATAGTAATTCAGAGTATGTTGAATCTAGGCTCATTGTTCCAGCTGGACATCTTCCAGAGAGCAACATTCCAAAATGTAACTCTATTCCAGTTTCAATATGAGTAAGAGACACAGCTTACATGTATGGTGTAAGAACAAGTTAATGACTTATAATGTAAATGGGAAGTGCAAGTCACAAGGCCAGGGATATATTAAGGGATGAGGGGAGAAAAATCTTCAGGACTAGACATTAGAAAGAGTTTCTAGCATGGGAAGACAAAAAACAGCCCAATGGCCATGGCTTAGGCTGTAGTTAGGGACAGCTCGAGAGAGGACAGCCTACAGAGCTAAGTGGGCATTAAATCACAAAAGACAAGCAGGACTCCAGGTAAAAGTATGATAAAGGTAGAAGGTGGCAGCTATACCAGACATATGATTTGTACTTGCCCCATTTTATCCCTGTAAGTCTTAAAAAGTCCATTGATGCATTTGAACTTCTACCAAATCCTGCAAAATGGCCTGTATCTTTCTGCCCTGCCCGTAGCACACACTTCAGCCTGAGGAGCCCTTCAAGACTCACCACTGCTTTTGGCTCTGCAGATGCTCCCGAAATGAGAGTTGGAGGAAGCAAGGCTAAATGAGCTGTCACTCCAAATCAGGCAAGGACTAACTAGCCCTACAACTACACTTAGATTCAGCTTTCAGGAAAGCAGAAAAGCAGGAGTGAGATGATGCTGCAGGCTGAGAGCCTTCAGGGCGATGTCCAGACTGTGACACAGAGGTGTAAACATCCTACCCTTGGCAGTAAGGTATGTCAAGTCCCACTGCTTTGCTGGAAGATGGTATTTAGGTTAAGGAAAGAGCTTGAAACAGGAAAGAATATGTAGCTGAGGGATAGAACTTGATATAACTCCAAGCCTAAAATAAGAGCTTGAAGAAATAACAAGAAACGTAATGTCAATCCTAAAAGGTGGTAGGAGACTCACGTATAGAGTTTAAGCTGTGACAGGTGATGTAAAAAGAAACTCTAGAGGTAAAAGTGGCCCAAGGCTGTGGGCTTTATTTCTTGGGATAAGTCCTGTTGTTCATTGTCAGAAGTTCATCTCCAAAATTTCCATTTTAGTCTGTGTCTGGTGAGGTAAAAAAACCCCTAGAGTTGAATGTGGCCACGGATTGTTAAAGATTTAAAATTAAGACACATGTAATAAAGCATGTAGTAGTTACTACTCCTACTTGAGCAGGTACAGAGCCTCTGGCAACAATCCAGAGAAGAGTTTAAATTTGGGAATGCATAGGTGAAAAGCTGAAACGAATGGTGATTCTTTAAAACATCACAGGGTAAAACCAAAGACTAGAAGAAGCAGAGGGAGTTAAAAACCTCTTTTTAACACAGGTACCAGTTCGTGCTAGCAATAAGGCTGGATTTAGATTAGGCTACATCTTGGGAGATAAGAGCCCACAGAATGCTGCTATTGCTTCTCGAGTGCTAAGCATGGTGTAGGGCTGGTTCAGTCAGCATTTGTCCAACAGTGTAGGCTCTGCCTTTTCAGAGGTCAATTGCAATGGAAACGATCTAAAGGACTGGCATAAACATAAGACTGAACCTTTAGTCTCAAGTAATTCTGTACCCAAATATCACACAAAACCAGTGCTTCCTAAAAGAGCCAGTGATCATCAGTAGTCTTCAATAAAGTGCTCTTGATTTGCCATTCAACAGAGGTCTTGAAAAATCTTAAGCAGTACAGATGGTACAAAAAACATTGGCTTCACATTTCAAGTACTACCTCTCCATAATTTGTAAGTATCTCTTGAAGGGAGACCTTGTGAGGCAGACATAGCTACAGGCTTGGACTAAGAAGAAAGAAGAGAACATTTTGCCTTGGACAGGAAAAAACTTCCATCTCTCCTACAACAGCTTTGAACCATTTTTCCTTTTAGAGAGGGGACAATGTTAAAAGATGTCTGGCATTAAGATACGCAGATGATTACACAATACATGAGAATTGCCTGTAATCTTATGATTCTGTGAACTCATGAAGATGAGTTCAGGTAGAGACTGAAGAGTAAGTTAGCTTTAATTTGGCTAAAAGCAGGCTAGTTGTGGTTCCATCCCTCATGATTTAGTAAGGTTAACAGTGAAGAAACATATTGTAACAACCAGTTGTTCTCTGAAAACGCAGACCTCTTTTTTTGTGCTTCCTAATAAGAAAAAACCCAAAAAACAATCATGGCTTTTGTAGCCCCTTACATCTCAGAAAGAAAATTTCTATGATTATTAGTGGGAAAAAAACAGGAGTTAAATAATCTCCTTCAACAGAAGTCTGCCAGAATCCACTAGATATCCACATACAGCAGTAGACATGCAGATGACAATCCCATTCTAAAGTTTCACTCTTTTATCTAACACCATATGAGGTTATTACAGTATTATGATGCTTCAGTCTTTTCTCCTGGCATTTGCAGTTCTTCTGATGACCCACCCATCTCCTCTTCCCCCAAGTCTCTAAATACCTATGCTCACATTGGTTTATAATCCAGTCTAGTCGTCATGGCTAGGCTTCACAAATGAAGATTTGGGAAGGGCTCTACCCGTGCTTGCTACAAGCACACTGGTGGCTAAAAAGGCCAATGTGAGATAGGCAAGTTTGACTGCAAAAGGCACAGTGGAAAGTCTCCATCGGCACTATTGGTGAGGCACGGTTCTTCCTGTGTTGCCTTTTTTCCTCCAGGCTGATTCTGTGTGTGATCTCAGAGGAAGCAGCAGCATTATGGATGGTGTGTCTCCATTTGTCCTGATTGGAGGCCAGAGTGGACCATTGATGGTGGTCAATATGGCCAAGGCTGAAGTATTGAATCCAGTCTAGTACAGTGCAGTTAAATACATCTCATTGGTTTTAATTTTGTAACCCTTTCTTTCATACTTCCAGTGCTCTTAGACTCACAGTACTTCCTCTGTATTGCTTTGTGTTGCCCTATACGCTCTCTGCTCTTACTGATTTTATTCAGTGTTGATGCTCAGCATCTTTCAGAACATAATCTTATGTTATAGACATAGGTTATAATATTTCCTTAGGGCTTGTCTGGTTATTGCTGTGCTCCTTGGTTGAGATGAACATACAGTGCTGAAGAAGTCAGTGATGTGGCACCACTGAGTCTATCCTGCAGCAGCTGTAATCAGTAGCTAGAATGGATGTAGCAGTGATGATAACCAAAGGAGAAGCAGCTTGTCACCCCCTTCATCCCATGATACAGAACATCTGCTGAATCTGCTGAACCATACATTAATGGGAATTAGCCCTTCAGCACCTCCCAAAAGGAGACTACAAGTCTTACAATTGAACTAGACCTCCAAAGTAGAACTGTCTCACCCCAGACAGCCCAGTCTCTTGAGTTCATGTTGTCCTGAGTTCAAGAGCCTCTCCCACTTTTGCAAATACAACCTTTTCAAAACTGCTAGAGCACTACTTTTCCTAACCTCTATTCATTAAGCTGGTTTGGACCACTCTGTGGGATATCAGAGATGGCTTTGAAAGAACAAATTCCAGACTTGAGATAGAGAAACACATTTTTGGGAAGAAGAACTACATTGCATAATCTTTCTATCACTTATTCTTTCAGGTAAGTCTGCAACACCATCTGGCTGGGAAAAAAAAGTCCATACGCTATTCCAAGAAAGAGAGATATATTGGCATTGTTATGCTCACAACATAACTGTAAGAAAACTACTTTATGACTGTCCATAGTCAAATGTAAAATGCATTATTAAGCCTGGAAATCTTACATAATGTGGTCAATAAAAGACAAAATACTGAAAGCCACCCATTTCCTGAGGCCATATGAAAGTATTATGGACAAGACAGAGTACTAGAAACTACAAAAATGAGGTGTAAAAAGATATTTTAAACTACTTTGTTTGCAGTCATTCACCCTTTAATTTTTTTCTATGACATAAATAAATGCTACCACACTCCAGTGCTTCAGTTTAAAACAGAGAAATAAAAACTGCAAACTGCACAATATTTATCATGATGCCTCAGATCTACAAGGCATATCAGAAAGCTACAAACTCCACAAGAAAATTAGAGTTTAAGTTAACATGGAGAGCTGAAAGGAACACTAAGCATGATGTATACCGAAATGAATCCTCACTAGTATTTGCTAAAGCAAAACAAGGTGTATTGAAAGAGACCTCCCTGTTATTTTTTACTTCTTCCCCTGACCAAAATAACGAAGGTGATCTTCTGCGTACTTATGGAATTATAGAGAATTGGTCTGGCTGGTGTTTTAGAATATTTAATCCCTTTACATCAGCAAAAGGATTCATTCGCAAAGAAAGCAGGCAGCAGAGTGAGTGCTGTAATCTTTTTCTTTAAAAACACAGTTGGCACAGAAATTGTCCATTTTACTCAGGAGGATGCAATTACATTTCAGCTTTCATGTAAAGCTGCTTCGTGAAATTGAAAAGCCTGTGCATGAACAGAAACAGAACAGCAGGGAAAAAACAAAGAATATAGCTGGATATGGATCATTTCTCCTTCTCCACATGGTTTGAGGGAAAAATAGCTGGGTGCACTGGGTGAAGACAATCTGCAGTAAGCAAGCGTTCATATCAGCCCTGCTCCCCTAATGGCAACAAGGAGCCTAGGATTGAGGAGTTCAGACTCCTGGGGAAAAGAGATAATCCAAGCCCTCATGTCTTTAAATAAAGATTTATGAGCTACACAAGAGAAAAAAACAACCACCAAGAAAACACAATAACAAAAAGTACAAAGTAATGGGAAGTCATCTTAGGTCTCAAGAGAGAAAGAAGAATCTTGCTAGTCAACCCAAATCCAGCTGCTGGGACTAAAATAGAGAAGTCCCACTCACTGTTCACTCTGCCAAAGCCTTTGAGAGACTGCAACACAAATTGCCAGGAATGCTTTAACTAAACATGTTTCAGTAAGGAAATGCCAGTGTGTTCATTTGATCTAGGAATGTTAACAAGAAAAATAAACTTTCTGAGAGAGTGGAGAAGAAAAGAATTTAAAAGGTAGGTCTTTCTTCCTCCCTCACAGCAAAACGAGCTGTTAGGAAATCCACTCAGAAGGAGTTATCAGGCATTTGGGTCAGGGTGCTCTTTTCCCAAGGTGTGTTCCAACCTTTGGCTAAATGAAGACAGTCCCGCTTTTACTAGCAAAACCAAAAAAAACCCCAAAACATACCAAAAAATGAGCATGTTTTCCCCCCAGCTAGAACAGGAGAGATCATGAAATAACTCTGAATTTAAAAAAATTGGAAAGACATTTCTCATTCAATTCTTCTTGAACCACAGTGAACAAAAGGAAAGTTTGAATTCAGATACAAACTATAAAAATAACTTTCAGGTCATAAACTCTGGGCTTAAGAAATTACACTCTAATTATATAAGGCTAGAGTAAGTTAATTAACATTTATTAATCAATGTTAGTTCCTATGTGAGAAGCAGCAAATTGAGTCAGAAGAGACTGTTTCTACATTCATAAAAATACAGCTTATGTCGTAAGACATAAATGAATTAAAGTCTTGATCTGTTAATTATCAAGGTCTTTACCATGTAGTTTTAGATACTTTGATTAAATGTTAAAAAACTCCTGTTACAGAAGATGAGTACTTGGAAAAAAAAAAGGTGTTCACATTTTATTAGAATTTCTCCTTGTTTTATGAGTATCAAGTTGTTGGGCATAATAAAAAGTTCAAAGATCTTTTTGATGAATATCTTAAAAATGTCTAGTTGCTATCAATAATAAGATTGAATCTCTGTACCCTTGATATTTGGCATGTCTGCCAAGAAAGAGAAAAGTTATTACCAATAACCTCTTTGTTATGAAATGTAGAGAAATTTAAGTCACCATTGACAGAATGAGTGAGGAGAACTACCAATAAAATAATCATATCAAGCATTCCTCAGTTTGCTCATGTTTGTACTTTGTATACTATATTTTATAGTATACACTGAAAAGTAGACATACCTGTCTGGTTTAATAATTTTGTATTTTAAGTCCACTGTGTGATTTGGAAGGAGGGACTTTAAAAGGTTTCGTCTCCTAAGCCTTTGGTTCTATGCAATAGTGAAGAAGTGAAGTGAATCCACAATTTACAATAAAACCCCAAGATCTAGAGGATAAAATGAGATTCATCTTCAACAAAAATCCCCAGGCCCCACACAGACAAACAAATCTCAGCACCCACTTCTGCAATCTACTGAAATATTCCTGTTGCACCAAACACAGGCACCCAGAGAGATCACTTTGCTCTTACCCACCCTGATGAGTAAAGGCTGTTACACAGTGTAAAGGAAGCCAGGAGTCCTCACAATGAATTTGGTGGAAGTTGCACTGGATGTTAAATGGCCTGAGATGGGCTGTTTTTGAAGCAATTAGGACAAGATTTTGTGTTTTGCCTAAACTTAATCCATATTCAACAGCAGCTGCAAAGGTATGCTTATTTACTCAAGAAAAAAAATATTTTAAATCAAAGTAAATTTGTGCTAATTTAAACCACTTCTAAGACATCAATGTAAAATGCTTTTGCATGATTTTCATTCAAGACAAAAATGCATTGCTCACTTAAATTCTTTCCTTATCTGATTAGATAGCCTTAGATAGCATGGAAAACTGCATTTTCTTTATTATATGCTGTGTTGTTTATATTTTGCCCCATTTTTCCATGTAATCATACTCATTTTCTATTTAAAGAAGCCAGAAAACCTAAACGTTTTTTCCACAGCCATAAGATCATTCTCCTTCTTTAGAAAAGCTTATGAAACCTCCTATTTCTTTTAGCATTTTCTCACAGATCATGCTTACAAATAATTGTTTTCTAAGCCTTTTTTTTTGTTTCACTTTTCTGGAGACTCTTCAGCTCGTCTATATCTGAAATTGCAGTATCCAAAACTTGCACTAGATGAAGCCTCAGCAATTTCAAATCAGAATAATTATGTCCTTTGTGTTCCATGCAATAGTCCCGACCATATTTCCAACTGCAGAATCACATTTGTCTCTTTTTGCAATAGTTTCACATTGTCAACTCACTCTGTCTGTTTTTCCTTATGACCCTAAGTTTGTGTTCCAAGTCCTGCTCTAGTCAGTTATTCCATATAGCACAATGGATAATGCATTGCTCACCTTCTGCTTCCTGATATGGGGTAAAGGGGCCATTAGCTTTGGCACAAAATCCATGGAGACAGGCACAGGCCTCAGCAAAATTCAAAATAGCTGGGTTACTGACCAAGGAGCTTGCTGGAGTCAACCCACTCCAAGCACCACTGCAAAGGCAGCCCAAAGGAATGCTGGGACCAGCACCACACTTCTCATTTTTCCTGTTTCCTTCAGACTGAAAGGTGGACCCCATCATCTACCTGGAATACAGTTTAGAATCCTCTCCCAAAGACAGGCACTCTTCCAGGAGGTTAAAGTCGAAAAACACAGCAGACAAAACAGCAGGATCTCAAGATAACAGCATCTCACTTAGATCACCTTCCAAAAAGGCAAGGCCAGGAGTCAGTTCATCACAGAAGATATTTTTGCCCACAGATTCTGGCTCACAGAACAACTTAACAGCTCACTTACAGATGGCCCATGCCCTCCACCTCGCTAAAGCAACCTTAACTCTTCTGGCTGGAAAGATATCACTCTGTTGAAAAGAACTGAAAAGTCACAGAGCCTAAAGAAGAATGAACATGGCTCTTCAAGCTAACAGTAGCTGACACGTGCTGGGGAACATCCCTGTGACAGTGTCAATATTTAACCAGAAAAGTATGGAACATGAATCTCAATTTCCTATGCAGTGGTTTATCACGGATTTTAATTCCTGGAGTAATTAATAGCAAGACAAAGCCCTTCACACAACAGCAAACTAGGTGCTTACCTAGTTTCTTAGCAAACAACCCATATGTTTTCCAGACATTAATCATTTGTGAGAATTTATTTTTAGCATAAATTCTGGTATAATATGAAAGTTGAACTGCTACCAATTGTCAGTTTTCCTTAGATTCAGGCAACAATGTATTTTTGGAGGTATGACTCAGGAAAGCATTCACATGACCAAGTAAAGCAGGTGGCCAGGACCTACCACATAGCATCAACTTCACCAGAACATCCTCAGAGAAGGAAAAATAACTCTTAGCTGTTTGGGGAGATGATCAGAGGGTGGAAGAAAAACTGTTCTAAGGCATGGCCCATAATTCTTACAACCAATAAAGCAAACTGCAGTCTTTTGCCTCAGCATCACAAAGGAATACATTGGGAAAATGCTCTATTCTTCTGATGAAAGTGTTTATATTGCATTGCCAGTTAAGTCTGGGAAAAAATCATTTACATATGGGATCTCAGTCCTAAATTTAAATTATGCCTGTGCCAGAGACACAGTTTACCTGGTTTTCTCCCAAAAGCATCTCACACAGCAGCACAGCTCATTTATTCACCTGATGTTTCTACTGCAGTAGAGAAGAGAAGTTGTTTGTTAGTCTGTTGGGAAGGGAGAGGTCCAAGATACCAGGTAAGAGCCCGTCTTGTGCAGATCTTTGTCAAGCCCTGTGTGCTGTGGTTGCACAGGAGCAGAAGGCCATCAGCCTTTGCACTGAGGTACTGCAAGTCACACTGCAGCCAAAGAACCACGTCCAGCGGCGATTCCTTCATCTCCTTCTTCCAGTGCAGAAGAGCAGAGGAATTCGAAAAAATTGACTATTTTTAAACAATACTGCCTTCTGAATTGACTTTAGCTTATTTGATTATATGTCAACAGAACTGAAGGCAGATCTAAAAGGAATAACAATTTTCATCAATCCACAAGGGGGCCTGTGAATTTATTTTACTTGCAAGCAGATCCCATCTGATCTGTCACTTCATTAAAAATGTTTTCTAGATGTAATTACCTTTCAAAGAAGGCCATGACTACAGAAATACTAGCAATATCTGTAATTTACAAAGCTTTAATTTATCAGAAATCAAAAAAGAGTTTTCTCTTGGGTGTTTGGGGTTTGGCTTTTGTTTTGGTTTTGTTTTTTTAAAATTTATTTAGGCAAAGTTTCTGTTCTCTTGTAAGGTTCAAGGATAAGGAACTACATCCTCCTCCCTGAAAGCTGCTTTCCTAGCATTCTCTTACAAATCCATCCTAAAACCACAAAACATTTTTATTCCTTCTTTTGGTTAGGAAATGTTAACATGTAGTCATGTGGTTGTAAGCAGCTGAGTGGAAATACATTAGCAGAGCTTTCCTGCAGTCCACATTATGACTGAGCTCTTACATGTTTATTCATACGAACTGTACCACTCAGTGAGATTGTCAATAACAGTTAATTGTATAAAGGTTCTGCTAGACAGTATAATAACAATTTTCAGACTAATTTTTGTTGCAGATGATTTTGCTTTTTGAACTAGGAAAAAAATGCTTTAGAGGTAATAACATTTACTTTATTTCAGTGGTGTTAAGGTTTGCTAAACATGGTTCAGATTTTATAGAGAGTCCTGGATATTAGCTAGACTCTTAGAATTGTTTGGGGTTTTTTTGGACAAGCTGCTTTCAGTGAAATTTATCACACCATCATTCCACATTGCAGAAAATGGGCTCTATTGTTTACACATTTACAAATACTCAAATGATATAAAGATGGGAGTGTTTACTTATTGACTGTAGATACACAAAATACAGGACCAGCTCTTATTATTGTCTGGCTCCCATTCGCATGTTAATATATATAACAAACTGCAGGGGTATATGTGGAATGAGTTAAGACACCCTATTTTCAAGATACTCTTTTCTGGTATCAAGCTTTCATCTTTCTTAGGGATTTGGATATTTCAGCACAGGAGTGAAGGATAATAGGAACAGCCCTCAAAAATGAACAGTGCAATGGTTGTCCAGGTTAATGTAGGAACACTCTTTGCATCATATTCTTCTAAACAATAGTCCACCAAGCAATGTAAATGTCAACACTTCTGCTCTTTATCCATTAAAAACTCTAGCTATTAGAGAGAAGACAGTGCTGTGTCTCCAGCATAGCTACAGTTACAGACCAGTTTAGGGAACACACTTTGGCAGTAAAAGAAAAACATCACACACAATGATTTGACTATTGGACCACCCTTTACATGCAAGGTAAAACTAAAGTGTTCCTTGGATTTTGTCTGGGATATCCATTTCACTCTTTCTCACCAAGTCTTCATGTGTATTATTAAGATTAAAACTTCAGTAACAAAAGCAGACTCAACTGACAGGCAAACATTAAGGGAAAGCGTCATAAATAACACCCCATAGAACAACCCACCAGGCCTTGGAAATCAGAAAAGATGGCTTCACACTCAGCATGCTGACTCCATCAATTGGACTTTCTTCAACATTCAGGTCCAGATAATAATCAGATGTATACAGAACTTCAGCCAGAAGTTCAGTGTAACATCCTAGCTACGGCTCCCCTTCATAGCAGGAAGGTCCTTCAGATGTTCTTTGTATGTTTATTTGCAAGACCAGGGAGCTGGTGTTCAGGGATGGAAAGCCAGACAAAACTGAAGCATTCAAAGGGGAGATAAAAACCACCAGCTGCAGAGACAGGACCTTAAATCCATGTGAGCAGTCAATAACAAAAACCACAAACCACAGACTTGGGAATTCAACAACTCTCTTTGAGCTCAATTCACTCTCAGGACTGAATTATTCAGTAAACTTTTTTTTCCTGGTAGAGTCTGCAAAAGCTGTCAAGGAAGAGACTGTCAAATGAGAATTAAAATCAAATCAGAAGAGATGTGTTTTCCTCTCTCTTTCTCCAGTTTTAAGGAAGCTTTCTTAAGATAGATGAAAATAGCATATGACAAGCTACAGCACCCAGAGTACTTTGTCTTAACAATGTGAATGGTATGAAGACCAGGAAAAAAATGTTTATCTGCTATAAAGAGGTCATGAAAGTGAACCCTCATATGAAAGAGCCTGGATCCATGTTACACCGTTTACAGTCATTTGGGCAGTATCTTCCACTTTGAGCTTGCATCTCTTTCTCTTTCGTAAGCAGTAAAGTTTTCCCCAATGTCAACACGGGGGAAAAAAACAAACAAAAAACCCCAACCAAAAATCCCACTGATGAGCTACAGTAGACTTCTGTAGCTGTCTTGTTTCTTCTCACAACCTTCATTCAGACAATTCATTCATTATCTACAACCCTTCAACTCACTCCACAGAATGTAGCTGAGTCCCAGTGGTACCAGGACATTGCCTGTCAGATGTATGCTCCTAATCCTCTAGTACAGCATGCCTTCTAGTGACACTTTCTGGTATCTAAGAGATCTGACACACTTTTTCTCTGGTTAATGCAGGATAGACACTTTGCTCTTCCTGCAGCACCTGCTGTGAGAAAGCATCACCTACCTACCATCATTCAGAAAACTCCAAAATGACATTTCACCCATTTTTACACGGCAACAGCTTTACAGACCTCCTGCAGAGGGAAGAACAAAGCTTTGTACTGTTCTGGCATTTAGCATTATGGGTTTATGCATTATGCTTTAAACTTTTGAACAGATGTCAATAAATGATGTGATTTAAAATGAAAAGCTCTAAGATTTTATAAATACCATATTGAAAATACACCGCCACCCTTTCTTTCATCACTGTACTTAACAGTGATATCAAAATCTTCAGACAATGCCATACTATTAGCTGTACCCAAGAACATCTATTTTTTCATATTAATATTATGAAAATTACTTTCCCTTTAGTTAACACTAACCTGCTTCTATAAGACCTTTAGAAGTCATTGATGAGTCAAGCTCAAATGAGGGCATACCTATGTTCTAACTACCCTCCCCTTAGAAGCATCCCTAAAACATTCAGTGAAGAATAACTAACTGATCTCAAGAAAGAAACTGCTCAGAAAAGCATCATCTCACAAAACCCTAGTAATAGTTCTCTTATATGGTCACCCAAGCATTTTCTACTTTTCAGCTGGATAAAAAGACATATCCCTTAAGAATAGAAGGGAAAGAGTATATGCATATATGAGGGACAGTGAGGCAGAAAGTCTGGCACACCCAGTAACAGAAAGATTTGATGGATGTATCAATCTCTGAGCCTACAATAGCATTTCCCTTCTCCAGCCTGGACTTCAGGTGACTGCCTTTAGCACAATGGAATCCTCTAACCAGAGCAATGTTCTCCTTGTTCTCTGTCTTTTTGTCCTATTGATTAATTATAGATTCACACACTTTCACTTTTGGGGAAAAAAATAATCCTGCTTGTTGTGTTGCATTAGGAACTGAGTAGCTCTACGAGTTCTCTTGATTTCCTGAAATGCACATGGACTCCTTCTTCCCTGTTGTTAAAGAAAAAAGCAGCACCATGATGAGCTACACCCACCTCTTTGTGGGCAAATGGAATTCAAGTAATTATAAATACAAATACTTGATAAGTTCTGGTTGCAACATAGCCATAATAAAAATTCTGATGCAAGTTGCCTCACTTTCTGCTAGAAACGCATTCGTTTCATGAATGCCTCAGCTTTGAAGATGACTTCATTGCCAGCAACCCTTGTGTTACTGCCAGAACACTGGGGAAAAGCTTTATTTTAAGAGAAGAAAGAAGAACATGTCAATTGATGATGACAGAACTGTTGTAGGTCAAACAGTTAAACTTATTCTGACTCCACGTGTAGCAGGCATGGGGATTTTTTTCTAACTTCTGAGTACACTGTATCGTGTGAGGGCAGCTCTGAGCTAAACATAAAAAATAGAGTTATGGTCAGTACAAGCTGTAACTCTCAACATAAGAGCATCCCGCTGCATCATGCAACCTTCTAGGTGCACAGTTAATTAGCACAGCATTCACTAGGGATCTCAAACATACCATGGTCCCCTGAATTGGGAAAATCTGCAGCTGACAAAAGAGTACATTGATCCCAACTAGGGGTGCTTGCAAGAAGAGAAATTAATGCAATTAATGATAACAAAATGGCAGATATAATCCGGTTTTCACAAACAACCTCAGGAAGGAAATGTTGCACTTGCTTTGAGACACAGCTGATTACATTTACTGCTGCTGTCTCCAGAGACATGGGCATTTGCTCACACAGTGCACTTAGAGCTCAGAGCTTTTGAGAATAGATGCCTTTGTTTACGAGCAGTGATGTCCAAATAGTCTCATGGTCTCTCCTCCACCAGACTGAAAAATTTCCAAGCCTAGCCATCTGTATTACAAACATTCCAGCACCTTTAAATTGCTGCTGTTTAAAAAATGAAGCAAGATACTTTAGTTGTAGGAGAAGGATAAAGAAATTACCGCTTTGTCACAAGGATGTCCAGAGTTCACTCTGCAGCAAGCTTGAATCCCAAGCTAGCAAAGAGCCTGTGGCCCCACAGGATATAAACTACATTCTGGTAAATGCATTAATATCACTTTGCATTGATATATTTGTCTATCCTGGACAGAGTACAAACTACAGAACAGCCCAGCCATCTTGGTCAGGACCAAACTACAAAATATAGCCAAATAATGTGCCTAAATGAGTCACAATGCACAAAATGTGCAGTAATTCAAAATCTGGTCACACATGATCGCTGGCCTAATTCGACTGTACTTCACAGATATCTCGATGAGTGGTCTTTGACAGCTCCCCTGTCTTTCCTCTTCTGTATGACATATAACCAGCATTGGCCAGGGCTTGATTTTGTGTTACAGATTAAAGAGTTTATGCCCCTAGAGAACTTACATATGTATGAATAATTCACTAGCCCCCTTGAAACTATTGTTCCCTAAAAGACATTCTGGTTGCTCTAGCTTTACCAAGTTCTTCAAACTTTACCCCTTCTCTGAAATAGGAAGAGCAGCAGGACTGCCAAAGCCTAATCCTTAGTTTCAGAGAAAGAGCTGTGACTGACAAGTACCTCTTAAAAATTGTCTTTCTCCATGCATGATTGGAAAAACAAGCCACCAAGAGATATATTTGTGCAGCATTTATTGAGACTAGTAGTAAGTACCCCGTGCTTAGATGTGAAAACTTATATTGATGTCATCAGAATCTCTGGCCTTCAAAAATATGTCCACAATTGTAATATCTACAAACTATTTTATTATATATTATTAATTCTTAATAACAACAAGCTAGCATGAACGAGTTGCCTGATTACTGATGGAATTATACCTGGGTTATAAAATCATGTTTTACAGATATCATTTTCCTGTTAAAAGTGAGGGGAGAAAAAAACCCCATGCCTTTGAGACATTAGCAATGGTGCCAAAAAATTAGGAGACAAGTTCTGCTAGTAAACAACTTCTCTTATGGACATCCACTCCTTTCCCAGGACACAGCTCATTTCAACGATATACCTTTTTTTCCTTTAAAAAGAAAAAAACTCCTACTAGAAAATTACACTACTTCTGGAACCTTTATCAGCAGTCTTTAAACAGTAGGCTGAACATCCACACCAGTGTGAACCTCCTGAGCTCATCATGGCCTCTGATATTTGCTTAAAGTATTACAAAAGGGAGAGAGAGGGGAGGGAAAAAAAATGAAGTTAAATGGAGCAGCCAGTTCTCAGCTTTTCCCCTTATGACACCCACCAGCTTCCCAGCCTACAAACCCAGAAAGCAAAGCAGCACCTTACGAATCTCCTACTTGTCAGGATAAACATGCCTAATGGCAGACATCTCCTCAGCCCCCACCTCCTCCGGGAAAGGCTCTCCTGCCCTCCCCTCAGGCTGTGGCTGGGTCTCAGGTGCCTGAGGTTTCTCAGCCGCGCTTCAACTCTTTTTAACCCCTCAATCACCCACGGCAGAACACGAAATCTGCGGAAAGCAGACCATGGCTCTGTACCAGGGGTACATCCCTCTTTACATTTCCCCCGCCCGGGGATGGTGAGGCATTTCCAGGCGCTGAGCCGAGCGAGAGGGGACATTGCGGAGCAGGAGCGGGCAGGGAGGCACAAGGGCACGGGATACACGGGATACCTGGGATACAGGGGATACCCGGGATACCCGGGATACAGGGGATACACGCGATATACGGGATACCCGGGATACACAGGATACAGGGAAAACACGGGATACATGCGATATACGGGATACCCCGGATACCCGGGATACAGGGGATACAGGGGATACACGGGATATACGGGATACACGGGATACACGGGATTCAAGGGACACACGGGATAAACGGGGCACACGGGATATACGGGATACACGGGAAAAAAGGGGCACACGGGGTAAACGGGATACACGGGATACAGGGGATACACGGGACACATCGGGCACACGGGACACACGAGGCAAACGGGACACATAGGACACACGGGATACATGGGATACACAGGGCACACGGGATATACGGGGCACAGGGGGCACATGGGACACACGGGACACATGGGATATACGGGGCACACGGGATACCCGGGATATACGGGGCACAGGGGACACACGGGACACATGGGATATACGGGGCACACGGGATACCCGGGACACACGGGACACCCGGGACACACGGGATATAACGGGATACCCGGGACACCCGGGTCACACGGGACACACGGGATACCCGGGACACCCGGGATATAACGGGATACCCGGGACACACGGGATACCCGGGACACCCGGGTCACACGGGACACACGGGATACCCGGGACACACGGGATACCCGGGACACACGGGACACCCGGGATATAACGGGATACCCGGGGCACACGGGACACCCGGGGCACCCGGGGCACAGGGAGGGCCGGGCCTGCGGGCGGTGGGCCGGGCGGACGGGGCTCTGTCCCGCAGGACCCGCTGCCGGCCCCGTCCCGCCGTCCCCCCGCAGTGCCGGGCTCGGGCGGCCCGCGGGGCGGATCGGGGCGCGGCCGGCCGGCAGCGCTGCGCAGCGCCAGCCCCATTCCCGGCCCCGTTCCCATTCCCAGCCCCGCTCCCAGCCCCATTCTCATTCCCATTCCCAGCCCCACTCCCAGCCCCATTCTCCTTCCCATTCCCAGCCCCACTCCCAGCCCCACTCCCAACCCCACTCCCAACCCCATTCCCACTCCCATTCCCACTCCCAGCCCCACTCCCGGCGCCGCCCCAGCGCTCAACTGGTGGGACGCGGCGCGCCCGCCCCCGGCAGAGCGCGGGGGGAGCGGCGAGGGCGGCCCGGCGCGGCCCGGCCCG
>JAWWTY010000156.1:6402206-6510504 GCA_035222235.1 Margarornis squamiger
GGAGCCCCCCGGATCCCTCCGGAGTCCTCTGGAGCCCCCCGGATCCCCCCGGATCCCTCCGGATCCCCCCGGGTCCCCCCGGAGCCCCCCGCATCCCTCCGGAGCCCCCCGCATCCCGGGATGAGCCGCATCCCGGCGGCTCGGCTGGAACGCGGTCTAACCCAACTTCCCGGTTTCTCTGTGTTTAACAAGCTCAGTCAGGCTGTTCCTCGCTGTTCTCTGTGTGTGCAGGCTGAGGTGGTGGGCTCTGACAGTGTGTATGCACTGATGGTTTCGTCTGTGCGTGTCAGGATTATGTTGCCTTCTCTCATCTCGGCGTAAGACCCCTACTTAAAAAAAACTTTAACTTAAAGAAGCTTTCTCGTAAAGGAAGCTGAGCTCCAGCTGCATGAAAATGCGAAAAGATTGAGGATGTGCTGTATGTCTGTGGCCATAAGGGAAAGGCAAATTGCAGTTTGAAGTAGGAGCTTACTGTATTTATATTTACATCAAGGTGGGTTTGCTCAGGGTGAGGAGAAATGTAGAGAGTTAAAAGAGAAGCTGATAAGCGTTTGCAGTGCTGGGAAGCCTTGCTTTTAGATCAGCCAGTATTCATTTCTTTATGATTCTCTGAAATCAGTCGGTTCATTTAGCGTAGGGCAGTCCAATGACACTGTTCTGAAGTATTTTGCTATAATTCGGTGAGTCTGAAGTAACACTCAGAGTGCAACTTACTGATAATCCCTTGCATATGCTAAAACGCCTGGAAGAAACAAGTAAAACTAAGGAAAAAAACAAACTTGAGTGGGAAAAAGATCTGCTATCTCAATAAATGAATAAGGAATTTTCCGTCATTCAGTTCACTTGTATCCAAAGCTATTTACAGCCATTCTAGCTTTTCACTACTTGAAATATTCAAATTGAAGTGATTCATGCAATCTTTGATAAGGATTCTTTAAAAATAGGCAAATTTAATTGTTGGTTCATATAGGCAGATTTAATTACTTTGTTCATATAAGCAGTAATTTTTGTGACAGACACCTGTGATTTTCAGTAATTTTCATTTACTAAAGGATCAATCACATACTTGTGTATCAGGTCATGATTTCAAAAATGTCTGCTTAAACCAGCATTCACTTCGGATACCAAACTACTTGAAATGCATATGAAGACTTTAACCTCAGCTACTTGGATAACAGCTTTTCAGATTTCTTTCAGAAGCTACCTGCCTTTTTTTTTTCCGTCAGCCTCGGGCAAAAAGAGTACCTGGCATCTGTCTGGGAGCGTTTTTAAAACACTGTGTGCTCAGGAAAAAATTATCACCTCTACCAAAAGGTGAAAAAAAGTGTGTATTCATTTCTACATGTTTTGCTTCAACTGTTATTATACAACAGCCTTCCAGTATTGTTGCAAACCTGCTCGATTACACAGAGCAGCAGTCCCTAACCTTCGCCAGCCAATGTGCAACAACAGGGAGCAATTACGCTGCAGGCAGCATCTTCCTATTGGCCTCAATTTTAACAGTTTTATTTTTTGCAGCTGCAGCCAGTCTCAGAGGGTCTAGCAGGCAACATGTTATTATCCATAAACCCTGACTTGGAAGGCACTTCTGTAAGGTAGCAATGTTAGGAATTTATTAATTTACCTTGTCGTATATTTCTTTGATTAAAATGCATATATTGTTCTAGTAAACTGACTGCCCCTGTGGTTTGTTTAGCTGATCCTTAGATGTGATGGTGTGGCCTGTAAGAAGGCAGTGTCCAGGACTTCCAAAATGAAGCAATAGTATTCACAAAGGGCAGCACACTGACCAAATCCAGCTTGCTTTATGTAGTGAGTTTCATTGACTTAAGAAGGGCAAAATGGCGTTAAAAAGCCCTGACAGCTGATCCATTTCCTTTCCAGCCAGCAGTGGTGTAAACACAGGGATGTGGAGAAAACTGAGGCTGAAAGACAGCATCTCCTTGGCAGAATTGGGCAAAAGATGGAGCTATCCTTGTTCCAGCTTACTGCCCCCCAGGGTGTGAAGGTGATGTGCATTAGCCAAACTGAGTAACTTGCTCTCAGGCCATCCAAAAGAGCAATCTAAAAATGTGTCCACTTGAGTGCAGCTAGAAAAGACACACAATTAGGTTTTGTACAGGAATTAAAGCACGGGGAAATGCTTATAAAATTTTTTTGAAATAAAGTGACTACTTGCCTGAACCCAATAATTCGGTGAATACAGCTGATTTTACAGCACATTTTGGTGGAGCCACTGATGTATGTTGGCTCTGTCCCCTCTCACTATTTTGAAGAATCGAGCCCTAACTGAGGGAGAGGGTGAGCTGAGGGGTTGCTGAGCCTGATGCCAATGTTTGTGTACAAGCTCAGCCTCCTGGCACCCCTCAGTCCCAGCACTGAGCAGCCAGATCCCTGGAGATCCACTTCTTTCTTGCCTGACATCTGATGCAGTTGGCCTTGTGGCTCCCCTCTGTCTAAGTGTTTGGTGTGTGACTCAGACCAGGAGGGAGGAGGACAGGAGGGGATTGGATGCTTGTGGCATGCACCACATCTTTATTTTTCATGTAATTGGCCCTACTGTGGGAAGCACTGCACGTGTTTCAAGCATAAGTTTAAGGGCTAATGAGTTCTAGGTTTAAGGCACTGGTCCACTGGATATAAAGGGTGACATGAGTGAGTCAGATTTTAAAGCTTTTCAGAAAACTAAAAATGCAAATTAGTCATTTAGTGAAAAATCTTCAATTAGTTCAATAAGAGTTATAAGTCAGAGCAACCTTGAAAATCCCAATAGGCATCCTTAAGCATTTCGGTACCTTAATAGGCTGACTCGTTTTTTGTTCCACTGTAAAATGTCAATAATATTTTTGTATCACAAGAGGGTTTTATGAAGGTAAATTGCAAAGTCTGAACACATCAAGTATGTAATACATTCATAAAGGAGAGTCATATGGACCTCTTGGAGATATTCGAGTGAAAACTTGTTTGTCATATGGGTGTTTGAAAACAATCACTCAAGATCATGTAAATATTACCCCATGACACCAAATAAAGCAAATATTGTAGATGAGGAATGGAAGTCAATTGAGCAGAAGAATTATATCGATGCCAAAAATGAAAAAAGCAAAGAAATCAGGAAGGCAGAAAGTCTTAATGGAGAGACTTGACCATTGAAAGAGGAAATAAGATGAAGAAGCTGCTTATTAAGATAAAGGTTATAAAAAAAGTCCAGGCCATTAATCATAATGAGTTTTAATTAATTTTGTAGTGGAAAAATGAATAGAAATAAAAAGTAAAGTTTCTCTCCTTTTTTGTTGTGTTGGATTGCACATCTTGAGCATGAGCCAGTAGGGTCTTAAGATATTCTTAATTATGTTCTTTAAAATTGACTAATAGATGCTGAAACAGAATACTTGATGAAAGTTGTGGGTATGGCAACGGCCATTAAGCATAAATTATGCTACAGGTCTTAAGTATGAGATCGATATTGTACAGTGACAGAAAGTCAGGTTTTGGTACTTGATGGAGATAAAGATAGTTGACAATCAAGAAATTAAAAAATGTGGGCATGGAAATAGGATGGATATTGAAGACAAAATGTATATGGAAATGCAGTTATTGTCTTGCAGTGGAATATGAGAATCTTAAGAATCAGTTATTTATATATTTATTTATTTAATTAATGTATACCTTCAACTTCATAAAAGAGAAAAGCTCAGAGCGACAAAAAGCCTCCAAACCCACTGGTGAGAGCAAAAGTTTTCTGTGGGGAGGATCATTCTGATAGGCTTGTCAGTCCTTAGGAAGTTAATACTTGCAATGAAATAGTATCCCAGCAAGTTTCCCTTTAATTCAGAATGGAGTTAATTTAATTCAAACAAAACCTGTCTTCAGAAAGTAGTTTAAATTCTTAAAAAGGGTATTTTTAAATTTTTGTAGCTCAGATTACTGATTTATTCCCCACATCACCCTCCCAAGTCTTTCAGGAACATATCAAGCTGCAGAGTTTCATCAAGATGCTGAGTACATCTAGATTTATCTAGATAAATGCGAAAAGCATTTACAAGTTGTAAAGACATGAAAAATATTTGAGTGGGTGAAATAACTTTCAGTACGTTGTTTTTATTTTACTCACTATGAGCCATTGCTTTCCATATTTTTAATTTTCTTTTCCTCCTGCAAGAGGAATGTGAAATGCTGCTGCTCCAAATTGATAGTATTCTCTGTGTTGTGCCATTGCAAGACCCTCTATAGGACAGAGGGCAAGTAGAAATCAAGTTCATTGACATGAGGTCAAATGAATGAACATGTGTGAGACCCAAGTGCCTTGGATTTCAAGAACCAAGATGCTGTTTCAAAAAACATACAGTGATGTTATGTATTTTAGGCTGAAAATCCGTATTCTTCTACTCTTTTGAAAAGTCAGGAACAAGTTTGAAGAAGGTAAAAATAATTACTTGCTGTTTCTTGTATTCTAAGGTGCTCTGCTGGTTTAATTCCTTTTGAACAAAGAGACTCTCAGAGATTTTCCTGTCTTACTGGAAGAGTTTAGTGTAGGTTTTCCCTGGGCAGTCTGTTTTAAAAAGATAACTAAACTTTGAAACAAACAAGAAAAGAGCAAATTATGTTCCAAGAAAAGGGACTAGCTGTGTGCTTAATAATGGTTTGAAGCTGCAATTAAGGCAAATTAATTAAAGTAAATTAAAGATTCTAACTGCACATAACTTTTTTCTAGCATATATTTTTGTTCTTTTTACAGATAACCTAAACATGTATAGATGTTTAAGATATGATTGGCAGTCCAAAGTGAGAGAAAAGGAAGACTACAAAGATAATTCTTAAGATAAAGCTGAGCTTTGATGAGGCTGAAGCACAGTCATGTTAAATACTCTTCAGGCACGGAAGGACAGATCCTTGCAGTCCTGAAATGCCTTTTTATTTTTCAGTGGTGCAAAGCAGCTGCAGTGTTCTTTAGCAGAACTTTAACCTGCGAAGACAAACATGAGTAGGTTTTCTGCAGTCCCTCAAGCCAAGACTCCTGGCACTGCTGTCCTGTGGCTGCTCTTGGGTGCTGTGGGGAGGAGGGCAAATTGCAGTCTGTATGGAAAAGACAAGAGGAAAGTGGCTTCCAGCCCTTCTTGGCCTCTGCATCCATATTCTCTAGAGGTGTGGAAAGTAAGAGCTTTCTGGGGTTTCCATTTCCATTTTGGTTTTACTTCTCACTTGTATGGGAATTATACCAAATGTCTGTTATTTACAGTCTGCCCTTATGCACTGAAACTATAACATAACAATGTTTTACGCTGTGTTAAATAGCCTGATGGCAGCTACACTCTCTTTGGTTTAACAGAAAAAAATATGTTTACTCATATATGATATATATATATATAAATAATGCTTGGTTGCTGAAGTCATTGCAAGCCCATTTGTGAAGTAATACTAAAAGTTAGACTAACATACCAATTGAATCAGAAATCAGTTATCACTACAGTCATCACACAGTTTATGCAAATCTCTTCCAAATGCATAGTTAAAGAAAATGGTTATATTGAACTGTGAGTAACAAAAATATATATCATTGAAAATAACTTGAAGAGTAATGACTGTAAAACAAATGAAAATTTGAAAATTAGGATGGCTAAATAGCCTTCAGTTTGTCTTACACCAGAATTCCCATCTTAAATGCCAGTTTTGCTGATGGGGAGCAGTAGGCTAAATTTAGCCCTTGTACATACAAACTGGTATTGCCACTAAAACGTGATCACTTCATTTGTCATAACTCTTATTTCAATGGGATTTGCACATTCCTCCTTGATGTGAGATGGGAAAGAAGTTGCTAATTATACTTTCCTAAGAATTATCCATAAACTTTCCACTGGCAACAGTTTAAATTTGGTACACAAAGCTCTGATCACTTAGTAGAGCTGTTACTGTAATGGATTTATGGGTCATTAATTCCTCAAAAAACATAAACCTGCATTCCCGTAATGCCATTTTTCAGTACTGGTGCAATTCTCAATTGTTACATATTTGTGTGATCCATATATTTAGTGACCCGAGTACAAATGATCAGCCACACGTTCCCCCAGACAGCTTTCTGGAAAATTCCTCTCCAAACTAATTTGTGTGAGTTTAATTACGCTGACAATTCAGAGACCTAGAAATGTAAATCCAAAATTATTGCTGTCATAAGAGCAGATCCAGTTAAACTCAGTCTTGAGGCTGTGCAGCGCTGTACCAGCTTTGGTGTGGAATATGTAGAGGTTGAACAGAAACTGCCATTTCTGTATTTATGTTTAAAACCACATTTCTGGGGTTTACTTCTTCCCGCACTGAAAATAATGATCACTGTTGATTTACTGCAAAGCTGTACTTAAGAACATTGCACTGTGCATCTTTTGCTGTATTTTGTCATTATTTTAAGCTCTTCTGGAGCTTTATTTAGCTCAAAGAGATAAAGAGAGATTATTTTGATGTAAAGCTTTACGTCCCTTCATATTGCTAACAAAATTTTAGTTCAGGGGATAAGAATCTGGAATAATGAATTGCAGATGGAAGGAATTTCCATTAAAATGTTGTCAGTTGCAACTTATAAAACCTGCAATTCCTAAGGTTCATCATCTGACAAGATAATTTTTTTTGCATGTTTTGTAGTACTGTTGAGTAGTGAGTACTTGATCCATTTATTTGGAGAGTACAGAAAAAAGTGTGAAGTATAACAGGTGGTGGTTTGCATATTTGTTACATTAGTTATTGTAATCACACTGAATTTGGTGTGGTTTAAACTGCTCAATAGGTTCAAGCTGCTTTTTATTTTAGCATTTTAGACGTTGATTAGCCAAGTGAAATCAGTTTGGCTTCCTTTGGCAGATGTGCACACTGCAGGATTTGATCTTGTATACCTCCCGTGGTTAGCTGGAATTCAGCAACACAGTGGATGCAGTCAAAACTGGCACACATACCTCTGTGTTTTAAGCCAATTTGCAGTTGATGTGTGTCTACCAAGATAAATGTTGGAAGAGTCCATAATCTCTCCGAAAAAGCTTTCAGATTATTTTTTTTAAATCCACTATACTAACAAAAAAATCAGTCACTAATGATTTGGAGTTAAAACTTTCAAAAGGTGTTTGAAATAGTAAGAATGAGGATTTGCAATAGTAGCGTTCCTTCCAGTATACGTTCTCACTTTCTTTTTTTTCCCCAGTGTAGTTTTATACACACAAGAAAGCAAGCTTTGCTGCCTTCCCTTGGAAATACGTTTCTTCAGGTTGTTTTCATTCCCATCAGGAAGTTTGTTTAAAGTATCTTAGTTGTATCCCATTGTCTGTGAAACTCACCAGGTACTTCCCTTCCCCATGCGAGGGGCCTTTTTTGTGTGTATACAAAACACTAAATATTTATCTTGCGAAATTTCTTCTTGTAAACCAGTCCTCACCACTCCCATCCAGGTTACTTTGTGTCTGGTTGCTCCATTCCTTTTCTAGATTATATGTGTCTGTGGCTTCAACAGTATGGTTTGTTTTCTTCTCCCATTTAGTGCAGTGTAATTGTATTGCCATGTAATCAGTCAGTACACAAAGTTTGTCCCGTCTTACACTCAGGTTATCTCACTGGGCATCTGGATACAGTGTATAAAGTTCCCTTTAGAGTTCCCTTTTAAAACTTTCTGCTTCTTTTCTAATGGGCAAGAGGTTCGTGGCCATGGAGTTGATGGTTTCACCAATACGTATTAAGATACTACAAAAGGTGTTTCTCACATCTGTCAAATTTTATAAATAATTAGAACTTGTAATTCAGTACAAATTACCCTACTATTATGGAAAAGAATGTGCAATGCTAATTAGAAAATGATCAATGAGACCAACAGTCTTATGATCTTCTGTTTCCATTTGTAGCAAATATTTTACCCATTTAAAAGAGAGGTCTATTTTTTTTCCCCCTTGAGAAGTTAAATTAACAAAATTAATGCCTAGTTATTCTATCTCTTTTTTGGGAAGCCAACCAAAAATAGCCGCTCTCTAGTATTCATTATGCCGAGGTCTCTGTGCAGAGCATAAAGGAAGAGAGTGTTTCCCTAGTCTGGCTACAGGGACATGCAGCAGCTATTGAGCTGGTTCTTGCTTAGTGCTGTTCTGTTCCCTGTAGGATGTGTGTAGCAGTGCCACTGTGGCAGTTCTCACCTGCTGAAAAGAGCTTTTAGGTCCATTAGCAACCAAATACAAGAGACAACAGATCTGGTATCACTTAAAAAATATGTAAAGCTCTGGACAGAAAATTCTCTTATCAGTACTATTTTTTTTTAAATTTCATCCATTTGCTTGGACACAAATCTAAACCAATAGCTCAAATTCTGTTTAATTCTATGATTGTGCTCTCTTCTGCAGTAGATCTTGTCATCAAGAAAGGCTCCTATTCTTGCAGATGCCACTGAGGCATCCATGGTAACAAAAGACTAACATAAACTTTTTCTCTTTTTCTTTTTGTTTTGATTGACAAATATTAAAGGTGATTAGTGAGTTAAAAAAAATTGGAGACCAGAAATTAGGCTTAGCTGGTAAACAGAAAGGTGAGGGATTGACCTATTTTTTTTTTCCATTTTATTTGTTTGTTCTAAATCCTTAGCTGTTTCAAAATAAAGAGGGGTGGAACCTCACGGAGCCACAGGCATGAGCATGATGCCTGTCGCTTGTGCTACTCAGGAGATGGACATGAGGAGCACAACAGGCAGCCAAGCCTCTAAAGAGAGCAATATCACTCACATTTCTGAGGGGCCAAAGAGCACCAAGCAGCTTTGCTGTTACCTGCAAATTAGAGTTAGCTGAGTTGAAGCCTGGGATTTTAGGGATCTGCCCTACAGGGATGTGGGAGACAGGAAAGGTTGCGGATATACTGTGTTGTACCTTTGTTGTGAGAATTTTTATTTCTCTTTTATGTTACACTAAAATTTGCCATGTTTTTCTGAATTCAAAAGCCTTTTGAGCTTTTTTGTGGAGTTCACTTTAAAAAAAAAAAAAAGGTAAAGCCAGGTCTGTCCAAATGCTTTGGCTGTCTTGGGGTCCCATCAGATGCTTGTTGCTTTGTTTGTTGATTGGCTTTTGGTGGGGTTTTTTTGAGGGTTCAGTAGCTTGCTAAGTCATTCTGAGAAAGCATGATTTGGCACTGACAGTAGGGCTGGGGCTGATCAGGAAGGAGAAGGCTTGGCCGTTGTGGCTTCACCTCATAAGTAAAACCTGTCACCTTGACTCTTCCCTGTGCAGCAGCATCACTGTTCCTGCCAGCTTCTCTTAGCTGCAGAAGGTGTAACATTTTTATATCTGCTCTCATTCTCAAGTTAATGTCTTGTTCCTGCCTACCTTATTCGTTCGGTACCTGTCTCTTTTTCTGTTGTCATTGTGTTATAAAGAGCGAATTGACTAGTCAAGATGATTTCTCTCCTACTGCTGCTAGGAGCCAGTGATGATAAAATAGCTAAAAGCAGTTCCCAAAATAGCAGTGCACAGGTATAGGTTTGCCAGAGCGATTTGATAGTGATTACTCTCTCCGTCCTTCTGTAGTGTTACAAGTCAGACTCAGCACTGTGAAGAAAAACCTGCTCTTTCTTCCTTTGATGTATTTTTCTTCCTTCTTTTCTGTTTTTCTTGGGAGCTGGAAACCAGAACAGACCTTAATAGCAATAAAACCAGCAACACCTTCAGCCACCTCAACTTCTTTTGCTTCCCAGATTAGGGGGAAGCAGTTTTTCACCTTCAGGAACATCTAAAATTCAGTCTTGGGATTCACTTCTTATCCCAAAAGCTCTGTGCAGCGAGAGAAGGAACAGTAATTTTGTTAAAATGGAAGGCTTGGGATTTGACATTTTCGGTTGTTTGGCAGTTTCACCTCCTTTATTTCTGTACCCCTCTGTATGAGGAAGATCTCCAGTGGTAGTTGTTGCCATGGTACTGAGCAGGACGAGGTGTCTACTCCAGTCTTAAAACCGTGTTTATGGTCATATTGTGAAAAATTATCTCTTCTGACAAGTTGGGCTTGTTTACGTAGAATTAATACAGTACTACTTCTCTTCTTCCAAAGTGGAGAAAGGCTCTTCAGGTCATTCCCTGTGTGTCAAGGCAAATGTGAGCTCTGGCACTGCCGGAAAAGCCTTCGAATTAGCTCTGTCCTTCCACTCCCTCGTTAGCTGTTCAAATGAACAAGCGCTTCACGCCCTGCCGAGCAGCTGATTGGCCTTGGAGGGAAGAAGCATCTGAAGCAGTATTAATGTTTCATTCAAAATCATGAGAGCCAGGGAGGAGGGGAATTAGGGAATTCAAAACCCCAGATCAGTACTGCCTTTTATTTCACCAGGCCCTTTTCTCTTGAGCAGCATCCCTAATTGTCTCCCACACTGAATTTCCTCTCCGGACAGTCTTGCTGACTTTGTGAGATGTTTTTGCCAACGGTAAATTTAACAGCTCTCTTCCCTTCGCTTTTGTTTCTCCATTGTCTGCTTCTTCTCCCCAACCCTATTAACACTATCTGCTCTGACATACGCTCAATAGGAGATGGAGGAGCAAAGAAGCTGTGCAGTCCCTCCATCCTCTACTGTTTTCCTTTCTCAAGTCATCACTGCTGCATCAAGACCTATGAAAATCCCTTTTTATTTTCTCAATAAGCAAAACGGATCAGAAAGCCGAAAAATTAGAGCCTTAAAATGCTATCCCAAAGATACATGAGCAAACTAGATGTGATACAGCAATCAGTAAAGGAGTGTAGTGGAATGCATGACAGCAAGAACAGCCAGCTGCATCTGGGAAATACACAAGTCCTTGGACTCTAGCAGCATAAAACATCCAAAGCTTTAAAAGATGAGCAATTCTTACTGTTCTGTAGGAGTCCTAGCAGTTTGAAACATGGTTGGCAACCATTTATTGCAATCATAGAATCATTGATGTTAAAAGAAACATCACCTCAAAGCGGGTATTCACATAAGATCTTGGATTCTTTGTACATAATATAGCACGTGCCAGGGTTGTTAAAACTGGAAGTGTTGCTAATAAATAAAAACAGTTCTCTTAGGACAGGAGTAGAAAAAATGTTAGCTACAGAAGTGTTGCATAATTAACCTTGATGAACAGGGAAGAACCCCTTTTACCACATTTCAAGAAGTACTGTTCCCAGTAAGTGAAAGCAAATAGATGCTAAATCCCCGAGTACTTCTGGGATAAACGTTCATATTGTTGTTTTTAAAAACCCAAATGTTGTGTCTTTTTTTACGTGTTAGTCTTTGGAAAAAACAAGGGGGAAAAGCAAGCTTTGATAGAGTATTTTCTGAATCAGCAATTGCATGGAAGGAACGATGCTGACGCACTTGGTTCAAGGTAATGGAAGGACTTAGCCCCAGATAAGGAGGACTGTGAACATGCATAGCAGCATAGGAGATGTCTGGCTGTAAATCCTGCAAATCAAATGTTACTCAACAATATGTTAATGCCAATGTGTTTGGTTCAGGGGTATTGTTTGGAAACAGGAGTATGGGTTAGTTGGCTGGAATAGGTAATTAGCTGGGGGCTGTGAAAACTAAGGCTCTTTTTCCGACTGTGCCAGGCACTTGGGATGTGATCTTAGAGAAATCTGTCAGTGTTGTTTTTCCCCACCCTTTCAGCTGCTTTTCCCGTAACTGATATGCAGTTAAAATTCCATCTAATACCCTGTCTGTAATCAGCAGAGAAAGCAGGGCATGTCTCAAGTGTGATGTCAGTAAAGCACTGAGCAGAAAACTGCCTAAAAAGCAGCCAGGAGAAAACAGTGGGTCCATGGACTTAGGTGGAAAGTAGCTTGCCTGAATATGGCTCGCTCTATTTTCATAGCAAACAGACAACAAGAACCTGGGCTTTGTTGGGGCCTCTCAGCACTTTACTCTTATAAATAATAAACAGAATATATTTTCCTCCTGTGTAGGTTAGCAAATAGAAATGTGGCTCTGCTATCAGCAAGGAAGCCATAATTGAGAGGCAGTGATTTGATGGAATACACATTCAAATGGGAATAAATAAAAGCAGAAGGAGGATTTCAAAACTTCTATTTCTGTGCTGGGCTTGGTATGTTTAGCTATGTAATTTATTCATGATGCCTCTCTGCAAGCTTGGATTTACGTTTTTAGACCTAAATCATACCACACACTGTAGCCTGCATCTGACAAAACAACAGTACTAACAGGTAACTTCTGATTATTTTTTGCATATCCCAGCATTTTGCTGTTTACTGTCTCGTTTTCGGCATGAGTTTCAAACGTTTGCTGGGTTGGATTGCAAATGCACATCTCAGTGTGATGCTATTTGAGATTGAAACTGAGAGGACTATGATCTCATTCAATTATTGCAGCACAAATGCACAACACAAAGTATTTTTTTGGAGGGGGACAACTTCTTAATGTGCCCCATTCTCCACTTTGTGTTCCCCCTCACACTTTAAATAGTGTATTTTTACTGGCTCAATTTATTTGTTCTTAAGGATATATATGTTTGTTTATGAATTCAGTATATCTCAATGTATATTTTGTGCTCATGTTTAGGAAACTCACAGAATTAATCACCCACCCCTTACATGAATGTCCTCTAGAGAAATTAACACTGCAAACTCTACTCAACAACCCACTTACAGCCTGACTTGTACAAACCTGGAAGTTTGGAACATACAGCTCTTTGAAGTGCTGGTCCTTTTCCCTTCTTCCTTTTTGTCAGCTTTTTTCTTAAGTGAATGTAATCTTAAAAGTGACATGTTTTCTGTTTTCTTAACATTCACACTGTAGTAATTCAAAAAAACTATTCCTTTTTTCCTACGTTCATCTCAGTTTCTATAATTTTGGAGCAAGACTTAATCCCACTGTCAGATTTTGAAAGCTGCTAGAAGGGGGAATGGATTCACACTGATAGAGAGTAGGTTGGGATTAGATACTAGGAAAAAATTCTTTGCTCTGAGAGTGGTGAGACACTGGATGTGTTCAAGGCCAGGCTGCATGGAGCTCTAAGCAACCCATTCAAGTGGAAGGTGGTTGGAACGAGATGATCTTTAGGGTCCTATGATCTTTAGGGTCCTTTCCAACCCAAACCTCTCTATGATTCTATAAACCAGAACCACTAAATCTGACTTCATGGCTTCTGTAACAGTACTTTCACTCAAAATAATCTCTTGAGTGAAATTTTCAAAGAAATGTCCATGAATGAAACTACTTGTACCCCAGTGAAACTGAGTAGGAATTTGAAATAAAAATGGGGGGGAGGGTTAAATCTAAACAGAATTGTTTGTGATGCTGAAATAAGTTACTGCTTCTGTTCAAAACACTTATCCCAGTTTTAGTGACCAATTTTGAACAATCTCAGCTCATTTCTTCCATTTTGTCTCATTTGAATACTATGCTATAACAAGCACAATTATGACAACAAATTCTTTCTTAAAAATGTGACAGTGTGGTCCATTTCCCCCTCGATGCTATGGATTGTCTGCAAAAGTTAGAAATTTGCAGTGTGAAAGGTCATCTTCACTAACTTAGTGAGGCAAATACAAGTTGATAAATGTCAACCTGATGGTGGAAATCATGTTAATTTAAATGAGGTGGGATCATAGACTCTTCCTGAGAAAAGGATGTATACAACTCCTGACTCTAAAGAGAAGATTTAAAATAATGTTCATGTAATTCAGTTTTAGCTATTTTTTTCACAATATGATCAAGCTATCAGAAGTATGATTTGGTTTTATTTATTTTTTTAACCTCATTGTATTTATTTTGAGGGGCCATGTGGAGCCAGGATAAACAGGAGACATCAGTGGGTGCCTTATCTACCTGTGTTGGATGACAAAGAAAGAAGTACCAAGCTTTCAAAAAAATTATCCTAAAATCATTCAGCTGAAGTAGCTGGAAAAGTTTGTAAATCTCATTCAGTCATCAAGCAAAATGGGTTGTAGCTGTTTCTGGGGAAATGAGAAGAAACCCCCATTTCTATTTTTTAGTTGCTTTTTGTTTTTTTCTGGTCAAGAATAAATAAATTAAGAGATCAGAAGATGGAAAAACAAAGCAGCTAGACATTTACCATCAGTTTGGTTTTCGCTTAGAAGTAGCAGAATTTTTGGAGTTCTTCAAACCCAAGGAATTCCCCAGATTTGAGAGCAGTCCAGCTGAGCAAGTCTTGGGGGAGGAGAGGATGAATGAAAACTCAGTGTGTCCACACTGTTTTCTTACCTATCCCACTGCAGTGGTGTTACGGTTTCTGGGAACAAGGGGCTGACACCAACATTTCCTTCTTTACACCCTTTGTAATTCCAAGGGAGGTAAGGAGAACAGTTCTCCCCTTGGAACAGGTCTGAAGAAGAGCAGCTGGGAGCCTGCCAAGAGGGTTGCAAAGCTCGTAGTCCCTTCTCTGCATCCCATTTGTTTGTGTGCGCCCACCTGGAGAGACTAGTGTGTGTGTGGTATGAAAAGTAAACCACTGATCATAATTGGACTTGTCTTAAACTATGCTGTGTGCCCTGGTTATAATTTCTCTCTCTGGTGAGATTGTTTATATTCTTTTTCTTCTTTATTGCTTGAGTGAACCTAGTATGTCTGCAATTCTGTTTTAGAAGAAGTAAGATACTGTGCAACTGGTGGTGTCTCACTGCAGAATAACCCCCAGGGGGATTTGTAATCCCCTGGTACTAACATCTTCTAATAGTGAGCCAAATTGAATAATAAGCTCAGTGCTGTGAATACAGCCTCATACTCAGCCTCATTCTGCTTTAGTTAGCATTGCCTAGTAATTAATTATTATTCTGTATTTATGCTATCAATGCCATCCAGAGGCTGGCCTAAACACGCTCGAGCCTCTGGCAGCAGCAGCAGTGTGTGTATATATGCAGATATTTTGTTCTCCCTCTGTAAATGTGTGCTGTTCACTGTCTCTTCAAAGACTCGTTACCAAGTCTTCCCTGTAGCTAAACACAAGAAGACAGTACATGCTGGACATCAGTCAAAGATGCACAATGACACATAGCTTACTAATTACTATTAATGTTTACAGGATTTGGAATGTTGTAATTGATTTTGGCACTGAAAGTGCAGTCTAGCAAATTGCTTGTCACCTTTGTTTCATCTTCGATCTCATTGAGAATCTCATATGCAATTAACTGTAATTGCTATACTGTATTTATTCTAAAGTGCACAGTATTTATTTTGTTGTTTGGATCTCAAAAATGGGGAGTTAATTGCTTACAAAAACACAATTCAAAATGAGGGGATCTTTGTGGTGAGGGACTTTTTATTTCAAAGCAGAAAAATACAAAGGTTTTAACATAGTTCATGTTCCAAACTCATAGCCGTCCTGTACTTGAAATCTCACTGATTTCAAGGACAGTGGCTTGTGCATGAAGACATGACAAACATTACCAGCATAGAGCAATTCTTTCTGCATATGGAACTGGGCAGTAATTCTTGAATGTATTTCCTCCACATACTCTAGGTCATAAGGTGGAAGAAGCACTGTATGGCTCACACAAATTCATCTGCCAGTTTATGCTGGCAGCATTTTCTATTTAAACAGCCAAAGCTCCAGAATTAGCATGGACTGTCTAGAAACCTCAATAAAAGAAAGAGCTTTGCCAAGAAACAGTCTAGGACAGCAAAAAAAGGTGAAGCCCTTGGTACAGATAAACAATAGCAGTCTGCAAAGTTTTCCTTCCCAGGAATGGAGAGCTGTATTGTCTCCTGCCCTCTCCTAGGGGTTGGGTGTTGGAGCACAGGTCTGGTTCTCAAATTTAGACTGACAGCACCTGATCTTTTCATGTCATAGTGGATTGTTCAAGGAACAGCTAATCCTAAATTTTCTCCCTGGCCTTGTTAAAGTGGAAGATACTCTTTAATTCCTCATGTTAACAGACTAGCTGTTCTAATTTTTTCTGGAGAAAATAATTTTAGGAGATAAGATAGAGATCTAGCTAAATTAACTTAATTAAAGATAATGCAAATCCAGTAGAATGCATTTTCTAGTAGAATGAGAGTGTAGATTTGCTGCAAGCACAAAATATCTTGAAGAGTCTGGACATGACAAATAGTGGCAATAATTGTACATCTAAATCATTAGAAATATCTTCTGTCAGAATGCTGGATGAAAACAGAAACTAACTATTTTGAATTTAACTCCTGCAAGTGAAAAAACAAGCCTGAATACCATGGACTGATTTCCAGCACTTTCAAACCATTTTAGAGCTTACTTTTAATCCAGCTAATTATTTTGCTATTCTCCATTCAATTAATTATCAGATTCAAGTTCTTATATAATATGTAAAATGGTCTTTTGATAATAAAAGATTATAAAAGAAATACTGCAGAGTTTGCTTTAGAAGAAAGCATAGCAATGTTGAAATCTGCAGAATCCCAAGTTAAAAGAGCCTATTAACTCTGATTACAATTACATATTCCACGAGAAGATGGGATACATTACTTGGGGCATGGAAGACTGCTGCAAATCTTTGTTAGAGGAATCATTTAGGATTGTACACAAATACCACTGCTTGGATTTTCTGCTTAGATCTTCCAGAATTGTTACGTTTCTCAAAATCTCTGCTTCAGTTTTTTATTACAGATGTTGATTGTAATTGCTTTGGAATTTATTAGTAATTGCACAGGAAGGATATCAACCTATTGGAGTGAGGCCAGAGGAGGCCACCAAGTTGATTAGAGAGATGGAGCACCTCTCCTACAAGGAAAGGCTGAGAAAATTGGGTTTGTTCAGCTTGGAAAAGAGAAGGCTGCTCTTTTTTTTTTTTAGGGATGACCTAATTGTGGCCTTCCAGTATCTGAAGGGAGCCTACATGAAAAATGGAGAGGGACTTTTTTGCAAGGGCATGTAGTGGCAGGACAAGGAGGGAATGGATTCAAACCAACAGAGAGGAGGTTTAGATGAGATATTAGGAAAAAATTCTTTACTGCGAGGGTGGTGAGGCCCAGAGAGGCTGTGAATGCTTCATCCCTGGAAGTGTTCAGGGCCAGGCTGGATGGGGCTCTGAGCAACCTGGTCCATGGGAAGGTGTCCCTGCCCATGGCAGGGGAATTGGAACAGGGTGATCTTTAAGTCCCCTTCCAACCCAAACCATTCCATGATTCTGTGAGTCTGTGATTCATGGTATTTCAGTCTTACCAGAATCACTCCCAACCCAAAACAAATTCTTTTGTTTTACAACCTAAGAACTGAGGATCAGCATCAGTCCCTTCATGCTGAAGAGTTGGTGATGCAGCTTTTTGTCTGTCTGTATCACTTTCTTCCTGCAAAGGTCTGTTCACCCTGTCTGTACTTCACATGTTGGCAAAGTGCCTGCTGCCTCACGGAAAGCAGGTGCGCTTGGAGAGGTGGCAGCTTTCTCAGGACTCACTTATTTGATTAACTCATTTATAACTGGATTATTTGGAGAAGCCACACCATCTGTCTAGTGGTCAAAATCTTGCTTGTGTGCTAAGCAATGCTTGTTAAACTCCCTGCATCCCTTCTGTTTAGTTGTGTCCTGCTTCACTAGAAGCAACTGGAAAGTTGCTAGGCTCACAATCAGAAGTGAGAAGATCCAGGTTCCGTTTTTAACTTTTCAGCTGATTTGCCAAATCTCACCTTAAGAACTGTGCTACATTTTGGTATCTGCTTCTACTTGTAAAAAGACATTTAAATAACTTTGACGTTTATAGGAGAAGGGGAAAAGCTATTAATGATGAACAGTTTAATTATTGAGATAACAGCTTTATTCTACAAGCTACTTGGTGATGTGAATAGTAAAACAAACAATTCTTCAAATATCCACTAGGGTTTCTGAACACATTCCATTAACATTTTTCAGATCCAGATTTACTCACAATAGTTACTCGCAAATGTTCAGACACTCAGAGAGAATCCACAAAATTTCAGTGCTTTTTAGCAGCTTTCATGAATAAACCTTGACTTTAAAAAAATAATAACTTACTCATTCTATCAACATTACTGCTTGGTTAAGTAAGGACAGAAGGCCATCATTTACATCTCAGATATATGGCAGAGGAAAATCTGGGCGAAAAAACGCTTGCAAATTTCTCTTTAAGATACTTCAAATTACTTCTTTTCCTTAAAAATCTAGATCTGCCTATCTTTTCCCATTCATATGATATTTGAAAACCTTGGAGGAAAATATTTTTATTAGACCTTCTTGTCATCATCCAAGAGGCTGAGAGGCATATTGTAAGTTGATGGACAGTAATGAAGCATCAAAGAGGTTGTCTGAAGGCTTAGACAAGAAAGGGGCCAGCCCCTTACCTTAATCACTCCTGAAGTGTAATGAAGTGATTCCTGGGCATACAAATAAGCTAGTAAAAATCAGGGTGTCATAGATGCATAGAGGATTTAGCTTTGTAATTCTGATATCGGTGTGATGACTGATGACTTTTTCATGGAATCATAGAATAGAATCGTTGAGGTTGGAAAAAGCCCTTAAGATCACTGAGTCCAACTTTTAACCCAACACAGCCAAGTCCACCACTAAACCATGTCCTTAAGTGCCGCAGCACCATGTCTAGACACCTTTAAACACCTCCAGGGACGGTGACTCAGTGCCTGTATGACCAAGGAGGGCAGCTTGCATTTGGCGTTCTCACGCAACCCCTTGCAGCTCAGCCAAGACAGAGCAGGCTCCCTCAGCGAACTGTGCTCCACCCATACAGATCTCAGAGCTGTTGTCCCCCTCAATAGCTATTTTAATATGATCAGGACTTAGTAATATTGTAAAGCTCCAAAGTCCGTGAGGCGGCATCATTTATGAGGTTTATGTCAGCTGTCAATTTATATTTATTTATTGTATACTTCAGAACCTTAGCTTTCCACCCACACTGTTGTATCTTAGAGTTGGCATGTCCAGGTGTGTGTGTATATCAGAGAGGAGGGGTGAGGTGATGGAGAACAGAAAGCGAAGGAGAAAGCTTTGAATACACAAAACAGTGTAAATTGGTGTGGAGCCATCTGCCCGAGTCTGCAGTGTTTGAAAAATGGACTGTGTTAAGTGTGCCTGATCATTGTCATTGAGGGAAACAGAGATGCCTCGAGGTGACACACTTCTTCAAAGTGGTTGATACTGGTAAATAGGATTCAAATGACAGTCATTGCTGTGAATGACTTTTTGTGTGAAAGTTCTGATCCTCTCTCTGACCCTGGTCTCTGGTGCTCACAAGTTTCTTTAGTTGTGCAAAAAGGCTCCTGGTGTTTCTTAAATATCTGAAAGAACAATTTCCGCTTTTCTTAGGTGCAGAGTGTACCAAGAAGGCCCTTGCAGCATTTGAAATCTCCAGACAGATGCAAGGCTAGTGTATTTGGTTAAGTAACTATCACCCTTAAAAGCCTGAAATGCTGAAACATTAGTGTCTTGACCTTTATGTCGAGATGAATGAAAAATAAATTAACTTCTGATGCAGCATGCCTTTCCTGAAGGATTGTTTCTTGGAAAATGTCTGGTTTTACATATAGGTGTAAGGGCAAAAATAACCTGTTTTCCATAATAGCTGAAATATCTTAATCTTGACAGAATTTCTAGCCTTAATGAACTAGTTATTGATACTGTTCTTTGGCATTTATATTTTATTATTCTATAGTACGATGCTATGGGTATTGCTGACAGATATGTACAAGAGGGATGGCAAATTTAGAAGCTGACAGCACATAAAAGGTCAAAGTTTTATCTTTGTCCCTTGTCCTCCACTCGTCCCCTTCTAAAGATTTGTTTTCCCTGTGAATCCAACAGGTTCTCAGAAACTCCTGACCTTTTCACCATAACTGATGTGTTGAGCATGCCCCTTTGACCGTGTGGTAGGGCTACATGTCTCCAGATTTAACTGTCCAACCTTACTCAGGAGTTTAAGGGCATATTAATACTTTAATCTTCATAAATCACTGACAACAGTTTGCATCCCATCTGTGAACTCTGACATCTGTATTTTGGAGAGTGGCAATCCCACTGTTACTTCACTGATGCAAAAGTGCACAGTTCAGGCTTATTATCCTCTTGATTTTTTTTCTCTTTTTAATCTATTATAGCTCAATCAAAGTGCTTAAATCAGCTGTAGAGAGTAAAGCCCTGAATTTACCCCTCGGTCAAATAGAGTACAGCGTGCTCCCTGCCAGGTTGCTGTTTGGTGAGAAATGTGCATTTGGACACCTCCTGCATGTTGTGGAGTAGGAGTACTGACAGCCTCAGAGAGTAACTGGTGGGTGGGAAGATTATTACCATCCTTCTCAGCATCCAAACTTCAGTGCATTCATTTCTGTAACCCAGTGCAATTTGGGTTAGACTCTACTGCTTTCTTCTTGGTAGCAAATACTGAGTAGGGTGGGTCCATTAATCTGGAATAGGGTGACATCTGACACCCCTACACTGTTCAATGTTTGTTTTGTTGGTCATAATTGTAGTGTATCAGCTTTCCACTCCATAAAACTAGTTCAATACAAGAAGAAAACCCCCTCAAGCTGTCCAATTTCAATTTTACATTCACAACTAAGTACAACATGAAACGATTTAGTTCATAAGAAATTCACTTGTGGCTGCTAGTTCTTTCTACAGATTCCTTTTAATATAATATCTTGCATGGCTGCACAATTTAACCCAAGAAAAACAGAAATCCAGATATTTCCAATTTTCACTCAAAGCATACATCCTGTAGTATATGTTTTGCTAAAACAAGCAAGTTCTCTGTATCCAGATCTGCCAAAATGAGAAAGCCTTCCAAGAGCATCACAGCTTTAACATAGTCCCTGTCTAGGAATGTAAAAGCAGAAGAGCAGTCTGAATGATAATTTTGATCAAATCTGTTTCTCAGTTCTGTTCTTTAGCTGCTACATTCTTAAGATGTTTCACTTTAGATTTCTCAATTTTCTGTTTTCATATCTGCTTTACAGTTTTCCCTCAGACAGTATTTCAGACAGACAAGACAGTTGGGCTCAGCAATCATAAAGATCTTTTCCAACCTAAATGATTCTCTGATTTTATGATTTCCAGAATTACCCACTCGTAAGTCTGCAGAAGCCTTGAGCTCATTTCTTTTGCTCTCTGGAAATGAAGAGGAGTATGAATGGAAAAGGAGTATATTCTGTATATTTTTTCAAACAGTGAATTCATAGTAAACATGATCTGTTATTAATTCATTATCTTTCTTTGCAGTAAATATCCCCATCAGTAAGACTTCCATCACACTCTAATACATATGGATCAGTCAAAAAAGTTTCCTTTCATAAAATAGGAACCCTGAGTTCACAAAGAACAACAGATACATACTACATTCACCATGGCTGAAATGCTTTTTAAAAATAGTCAGTGTGAACGTTACAGTGCATTTGGCTCCTCATCTGAGAAGGATAAATGCTTTCAGGGCTGTCTTTATTTCCCTTTATGCCAGCATTTTCTTTTCCTAAAAGAAAAATCAGGCTATTTAATCAGTTTAAGATGTTAGTGATCTGTGTCTGTAAAAAGCAATACATTTCCTCTTTATCCATATCAGTCTGTGCAGGCAACCTTCCTGAAGTCCCTTGTGAGGTTTCAACCCTTGTGACAACCTTTTTATGATCTGCTGGTATAGAGAAAGCAAATTAATTTTGGCTCTTCCTTAAATGTAAAGCAAGAATTGTAAATATTGAACCACTGTGACGTGCCAAAGTCCCATAATGTAGGCTTAGAGTAGTTGATTCTGAAAAGGAAGCTAATGAAATAATTGACCTCATTTCCATGCCAAGCAATCTGACTTTAAAGAGAAGCTTGCACTTCTATTCTACATAAATTGGCAACAGCAATATTATCTTCTTATTTCTTACATACTTATTTCCTAAAAAAACAAACAAACAACAAAAAAAATCAAAATTAAGATAGTAAATTTCAAAACCAGATAATTTTGGAGGGGTTTTCAAAATCAGGAAGTCTAATGGTTTTCACTGCACCTAATAAGATTATAGGGACAAGGAGCCAACTGGTAGGTGAAATTCGATGCTTTCAAGAGGAAAGAAAATGGAAATTTGAAAGAAAAATATAGATTTTGACTAGAACTATAAGAGCAACCCAACTCCTGTTAATCATTATGGCTGGCTCTGGGAAAGTATTTTTTAATCATATTCATCCCATTATAGGTGTGTTTGTATATATATTTACATAGATACGTCTTTATTAATGTGAAACAAATTTTGCTAGAGCTCAAACAGCCCTTCACACACTTTAGTGGTCTATCCACATCTCCCACGGTCCCTTAGAGGAACTTCATTCCACAAGTTTTCCCACCAAAAGAAAATCATTCAGTAAGACATTTGGATAAATACTTTGTTTGTTTGTTTGTTTGTTTTTCCCCTGTAAATGTTGTGCTCTAACGGGGATAAAAGTAAAAGAAATCAATTAGAATTTTACCAAAAATATCACTACTTCTTCATTATTTTATTAGCATACCAAATGATATTATTAATGGTGATTAACGAAACCAGGGTATTAACATAACGAGGTGAGACTCCCACACAGACTGTTGCATCCAGGTCATGGGACATGGACCTGTGGGAGTGAGTCCAGAGGAGGCCACCGAGATGATTAAAGGGCTGCAGCACCTCTGCTATGAGGAGAGGCTGAGAGAGTTGGGGTTGCTCAGCCTGGAGAAGAGAGGTGACCTCACTGTGGCCTTCCAGAAGGGAGCTGACAAGAAAGATGGAGAGAGACTTTTTACAAGAGCATGGAGTGACAGGAGAAGGGGGAATGGATTCAGACTGAGAGAGGGTAGGTTTAGATTAGATATTAGGACAAAAATCCTTTGTTGTGAGGGTGGTGGATCACTGCAACAGGTTGGCCAGAGAAGTTTTGGCTGCCCCATTCGTAGAAGTGTTCAAGACCAAGCTGGATAAGGCTCTGAGCAACCTGGTCTAGTGAAAGGTGTCCCTGCCCTTCATGGGGGTGTTGGGAGTAGATGATCTTTAGGGTCCCTTCCAACTCCAACCATTGTACGACCATGATTTCTGTAGCTGTTGTTTTGAGCACTTTGGTACAATATTACTGCACAGTTTTATACAAATGGGAAATGAAATGCTTCTGTGTTGTTTCCTTTAGTGCTCTCAAACACTCTACTATTTATTGCAGCTTACTGGGCTTTCAAGGATTATAATGGAACTTAAAGCTTTTTGGCATGGTTCAAATAAGCTGTTTGTTCTTCTTCCATAACCTGGAGACTTCCTGCTACTGGCTATATATTGCAGATATAAATGGCAATTTCACTTCATTATTATTCATAAGGTCATAACATTCAAGATTAATGTGTGCTCTGATGGCTTAGTCATTAAAATATTCACAAATCTTGATGGTTTTGTAGTTTTTAACACACACAATTTGTCCAAAAATTTCCACTAGAAAATTTCTCCTAGGTTACTCTATTCATTCTCCATCATTCATTTAGCTATCAAAACCTTTCATTCTGCTAATGAGGGAACATACACAGTATTTGCCAAAAGTGATTGGTCATTTTCCATGACTAGTGAGAAGTTAAATTCTTCAATTACTGTATGAACATTTATTTTCCATGTGATAAAAAAACCCAGAATAAGCACAAAGTATTAATTAGTAACTCTTCACTTTTTGAATGATCCTGCAAGAAAAAGAAAAGTTTAAGTGTATCATATTATTTGCTTGGAATAAGTTATCTGATTCTATGATTTAATGCATCCCAAGAAGTAGCAGAGAAAATGGGTGGGTGGAAATATGCATTGTGGCTTTTGGCCAGAGTCACAGGAGCTTCATTTGTGCAAAATACAGCTGCTCAGGTTTTGCACTGTGAAGGACCCAACAGGCCTGGTGGTCACAGGAGTTTGCAGTGTAAATGTATATCCCCATAATTTCTTTCCCATAGTCATATCACCAGCTTTCCCTTTTAGCTAACAAGATACAAGCATGTCTCAAAAGCCAAGAGGCCTTTAGAAGATTTTGTGTTCCTTTGCTTCAGCTACATTTCCTGCAAATGTAGCATCCTAAGTGATTCTCCTGCCAGGATGAAATAGAGCCATTTAAGCCATCTCCATACATAGAGTACTCGAAAAGCTGGCACGGTATCTTTAGGACTGGTGTTCTCTCTTGTTACATCCTTATCTGTGGATTTCTTTTCCCCCCAGTTTATAGTACTTTTTCCTTGATAGGAGAAAACCAAAAGCATGCAGTAATTTCACCTATTTTATCAATTGTGTGAAGCAGGTATTGAAAAAGAATGTGGTAATAACCAAAAAGAGCCAAGAATGAGGCATGGGAACCTGGATAAATCTTATCACAGTTGCGTTTATGCAGGCATGAAACATTTTATTCTCTACTCTGCTTTGTTTGTGCCCATGTTGCTTGTGAAACAGAAGTTTTAGTTTCCACAAGAAGAGCAGCATCTTTCTTTGTCAGGAGATGCTACTGCAAGATGTCAGAAAGAAAAATGCAAGCCCTTGAACATATGACTCCTCTCAACTGTGTCTTTAAAAATCACTGCTCATTCAGCCAGCTGTCTGATTAGTAAAGGCTTTTTGTCACTTATAAACTGTAGGAGAATATTACATGTCAGCTAAGTTGTCAAGGAAATTTGCATTAATGCAGACTAAATATATTAGAGATAAGTGTGCAAACAAAAATACATTCTACTTTGAACAAGTTCACACAGAGGTTTTTTTTGTAATTAACACCCCAATATGAAGTCACCTGACCTGAATTTCAAAAAAAATATTCCATCTACCTAACTTTTCTTCGTAATAAGCAAAACTTTCTGTTGATACAAAACAAAAAAAGAATATTTTACTGTGTTTTGAGTGCCTTTTTTCTTGTTCATGAACAATTTGCTTTTAGTTCTTTCTTTTTTTTTTGCTTAAAGCTTTAATTTTGTGATGTTACCAATAAACTATTATGTCAATCTTATGTCAGTTTTGAATAGTATCACAGGAATTCATGCTGAGGAAATACTCTGTGCTGCTTTTGCACTTCTTGTTGTGCGTAGTTTGTGTGGCCATTTAGTAATTCTGATTTCATATCCAAATTGTGCCAAGGAATGCATGCACATTTAAACTGACAAGTACCATGGTGAAGTCCTGGGATTTTATTTTATTGATCTGGTTCATTTAGTTAATATGAGGCAATACCTAGAAAAAACATCAAACAAATTTGTGACCCAAGCCAAGCAGATGCAGAGAATGCACACAGTGATAAACTAGATTTTGTAACACTATTTAGGAATAAAAAGACATGCAGGTCACTCAGAGGATCAGAACAGTGTCATAGCCAACACAAGAGCTTTACATACCCTAAGGCCTGCCTAGAAGTTGTAGAACACACAACTTGGGGAGAAAAAAGGCACTAATAAGAGTCTCAAATACCAGTGAGACACAGTCACAAATACATTTTCAGAGCATGGAGAATGTTGCCACTGTGTGAAGCCCTGACTGTTCTCATTTAGGCCTGTTTTGTTGGTCCACACTCATAAATGTCAGGGTCACACAGATAAGAGTGGGAGCGTAATAAAATTAGTATAATCTGAGCTTCATTCCCTTGGTTTTCAGCTGCCTTACTTTAAAGAATTGCCCAGAAAGTTTCTAAACACGGTATTAAAAATAATTAACACTATTTCAGAGAAGAATACATTAGCTGAGAATGATTCCTTTGTCTCAGGAGTCTTTGCAAAGAGACACCTTCTGTCCTGAACAGGTGCCAGGTACGTTAATTAAGGAAAACCTGTGAAGTTCGAAGGAAACTACAATGCAATATTAGGTTAAAAGTGCTTCAGATGCTCAATCCTAAGAACACTTCTCCTCTGGAAAAGCTGGGATCTCAGACTGCTAAGTGTGAAAAAACAACCCTGGCTTTTACAGTACAGCTACTGAGCTGAATGATGGCTAACCCTGCATAGATATATGTGTACAAAAGAAAGACAATTTAGAGTTTCAAAAGCACAGCTAGGATTTAAGCAATAGGCACTGATGTTTCCATTGTTTTTTAGGAAATTGGGTGTCTAGCCACTTCATATTCCTTAAAATCTCCCCCTAAGCAACAAAAAAGTAATTAAAAGAAGATAGTTTCTTTTTGTCTCAAGAAGGGGCAGCTTGAAATTTCTGCTGATTTTAGACAGAATCATATTACAAAGATTGACTGATCTGTCCCAATATGTCTTAAAGTTTAGTAACATGATTATTCAGAACAAAGTAATTTAATTATTTTAATTGCCTTTTGAAATTTGCTGGGTTCTGAATAAGGAAAGATTGATTGTATTGCAAGATTTTAAATTCCACTTCTTTCTAACCAAACTTCTCCTAACAGATCACTGTGTATATTCCAGTAGGACTGGAATATCTGAATAATAATTTTAATACTAAGAGGAGAGTAAATCGGCATAGAGAAGAAGGGTTGTTTTATTTCAATAAGAACATGTTAAATGAACTCTCCCAGTTAGGAGTTCTGGTAAAAGTCTTTCAGCCTCAAGTTAAACCAGATTACAGCCAGTTTGTTGGGAAGTGAGTTCACTTGATAAAACAGCAGTCACATCCAGACAACCAACAACTTGATTATCTAAATAATCATATTATTAATCAGTTCCTTTGATCAAATGTCCTGTCTGTGCCTGGTTGATGAGAAATTCCCACTAATTTTTCTTTTTTTCATATGTTTGTTCATATTTGAATCCTTTGGAGTTGCATGAATCCAAATATATATAGTATAGTTTGTGCTTTTTGACTCCATAACTCCAGCTGTATATCTGGACACATAATTGATCTGCATTAGCCAGCAATGGGAAAGGTCAATAGATAATTTTGATACTGGATTTTGTATAAAATTTTGCAATCCAAATGGTAACTTAAACACAAGAAGGAAAAAAATTGCTTCATTCCTCATTTCACATACAAACAGACAAACCCACCACAATTATTTCAGTATTTTGCTTGTCTGATTTTTTGGAAAGTTTTTTCAACATCAGAATTTTAGAGGGTAAGGCTCAACCATTTATGACAGAAAAAAGTTACAGGCCTGCAGTTTTGCACAGTCAGAATTTGGGTGGGATCATTAGACATTTATCTTTGGTCTTACAGCCTCCCATACTGAGCAAGAATCATGCAACATATATGTAAAACTTCAACAGTATTCAAATTCTTTTAGAACAATCTGTGATTTTATTGAAATTCAATCTAAAAGCTTATGTTCAGTAGATCTATAGAAAAAACCCTGTGCTATATAGAGGCATAATTTTATTTCTTTTTTTACTAGGTAATCTACAAAGTGCAGTTATATCTTAGAGCTTTACTGATATTTTGATTATTGTGATCTAAAAAGTGTTACCCATTGAGTATCTCACCCCTCCCAAAACAAGATTATGCTGTTAGCCTATTTGGTTGTGGTCAAACATGGGAATAGGTTTCCTACAGAGACTGGAGTGTAGGAGAAATCTTTGGAGAAATTTTGTCTGGGCACTGTCCTGGGTAGCCAGTGCTGGGTGACCCTTGATCTAAAGGGTCCTTTCCCCAACCATTCTTTGATTCTGTCCAGTAAGATAATCTAAAGACAAGAGAATTTATATTCCCATGATGCGTTCACTTGACATAGTGGGATTTTTCTTTCCTGTATAACAGATCTACTTTAAAATGCAAGTTAAAAAATTCAGAAAAGATCCAGCAATGGCTCCATAATCAAACTGAGTCCTTCTGGTAAGAGAACTGTCTTTTTTGTAATTAGAGTGCTGGTAATAAAATGTGTCACAGAGAGAAAGGCCATGCTCGTATCCCCAGTCTGTGATAACAACTGATAATGTGATCCATAGGTAGAAAACTCTTTTTCACTTGCTATTTCTGCATCATTTTTAACCTTGCAATTGCCACCAAAAAAAAGAAAAAAAAAAGGCCAGAAGAAATTGAACTGAGGAGCACAAGAGGTTAATAAGTAGAATAAAAAGGGTTGAAACATAAAAATCTGGCCCAAAACTGACTAGAATATCTGTAAGACATGCCATGATCAAAATATTCCAAGAGCCTCTGTGTATGTGGCCTTACTGCAAACCATGGCTGAGTACCTGGTGGTTGGAAACGCAGAGAAGTAATGGCAGTGCCTTCTGAATCTTCTGACAGTGAAGCTACAGTCTCAACAGACAAAGAATTAAATGAAGCTTCCTAGTGTCCAGAGTGTTGGATGTGGGGCCACCCTGAAGGTCTGTCCTCTTACTTTCTGTCTGTCAGAAGGCCTCCTTTACTAGTGTGTGAAAGCATATTGCAGAGGATGTGTCTATAAAAAATAACTGTACCTATATGCAATTGCATTGTTTGGTTCCTTTAACCCATTAAAAAAAAAAAAGTAGGCTTACTTTCTGTGGAATAAATTATCCATTATCAACACCCTGTGGCACCACCCAGGTATTCTGATGTGCTGGAATGTGGGAGCTCAGCTCCTACTGTAGTCATCAACACCTCGAGACACTTGGCTTGTGGTTGTACCAGCAAAGACATCAGTGCAAGTCCCTGTGCCACAGGGGCCTTCCTTCCTTCCCTGTGTCCGTGAGATTCTCCAGTGCAGGGCTCCACTTGTATCAGTGCAGAGCAGGTTCAGAGAGGAGATTTATTAGTCAGCCACCAATGAACTGCCCAAATTCTGGAAGTGAGCATCACCTGCCTTGTTACACTGGAGTGCTGCTGAGATGCTGTGAACAGCTCAGCCTTGCCTGCAGTGCCTGCCTGCACTCGGGTTCACAGTTGCAGTCTAGACTTGACATCAGATACTGCTCTAATTCTTGTGAAAACAAAGTGAATTTAGAAGCAGCTGGATTTTTGAGGAACACTTTCTGTGCTGCAGATCTCATTTTTTGTGAGGACAAACGAGTAAAGACACAGCCTGCTGTCTCATTGCAAAGCAGAGGAAATCACTGGCATCAGATGAGTGCTGCTACCACATGAGAATACAGATAAACAGGCTCAGAAAAACTGAGACAGCTGGAAAGATGGAGCAAAAACTATACAGAAAGTACAGTATGTAATAGCACATACAGCTAATGGAAGAGCAGCTCCAGGATGCAGCCAAAAATCTCTTCCCTTGGGACTGCACTCACCCCAGCTATTCACACTGGATCTGCCCTGTTGTTGAAGATTGCCAGGCAGGTGTGGAGAGCATGAAAATGACTGTCCAGTGGAAGGTGGCAGCTTGGAGCACTGCCCTTTAGTCCCACTCTGTCCCATAGAAGTAAGGCAGGTACATGATGGTCCCTTTTCCACCCACGGAAACAAAAACGTCATAGAAAATCTTTCTGACACAAAGGAGTCAGGAAGAATAAAACCATGATAATGGAAAAACAATCCCCTCTTATGCTGTGACTTAGGTTACCTGAGCTGTTTACTACTCAGGTTCTCTGCAAGTGAGTTACCAAGTGCAGAGGTGTGTTATTAAAGCCCTCCAAACTCTCCAAATGAAAAGCAGATCATACTGCCCTCAGGCATTTTTGCTCTGGAAGACTGTCCTCTGCTAAAGTCATCTTCAAGATTAGGGGACTATTGCTCTGCCTTTCAAATTGTTCCTCACATTCACACATCCTTGGCATTGGGCAGTCTTCAGTTCTCACCTTGTAATCTTCTGGCTGGTTCTGACAACTCCCAATTTCTCATTTCTTTCATTTACTTGAATCAGTTCTTTGAAAAAAGAGGCCTTTCTGCAGACCTCTGATGTATTTCTCCCTTCTTCTCCAGGGAATCCTAGACAAATTGCTTTATTCTGAAGGTCCTCTTTCAGTACTGCATCCTAGATCCTCAGCTTTTTAATCAAACAGAGAGGTTGTGCTCTGCCTCCACTGCCAGATTTGTTTACCAATAAATATTCAAAAATTATCAAGAACGACCATTCCACTTTCTCCCAAATTGCCTTTTATGCATGGGAGGAATTTCTTTAATTAATTTCAGCTCTTAAACTCTTTGCTGTTATTCCAAACAGCTGCTGTGCTGTCCCCACTCTTAATGAGCTTTGTCTTCATATGACTTGGAGAAGGACAGAAGGGGCTGTGCTGTCTAAAATTGTTTGAAATTGGTTTTCAGCATGCAGAATAAACTGGACAGCTCCTGTGTGAAATGGATTGTAGTGTCACTCTCCCCTCTGTGGAAATTTAATATGTCTGGCTAGTGAGAATGAGACACACAGCAGGGGCAGAAGGTATTGACTTTGCCACTTTTTTAAAGAAAATATTCTTTTTTTTTTTTCCAAATGCACTGAGGCTGTTTCATCTGAATTGTCATTCTTAAATAATTGTCTTAGTGGAAGCAGTTCGTTTCAAGCTCCTGCCATCCTTTGAAAATTTAGGCTAGCTGTTGGCACAGAGAGATGCAGCCTGACATTCTGAACCTACACACAGTGTGAAAAATTGCTTTGATCAGCTTGTGTTTGTAATTTAAGGCAGTAAAATAGAATTCTCACTAATTGTGTTTAAGGCATGATGTATTGTGTAATCCACAGAGAGACTCGTTTCAAAAACACTGTAACCATAAAAACAGCTGTTCCACTGAGTCATTTTCCCAATGTGCAACTTAAACCAAAGCAAAACAGAGCAAAAACCTCTCCCAGTTGTAACTTATTTGTGTTGATGAAGTAGGATAATGCTTGGAAACGTGGGGGAAAACATCAGAAAATTCATCTCCATGTTCCTTTTTATACCAGAAGTTTGGAAACAGAAAAAGAAGCCTTTGGAATGAAAAGAAAGAAAAGAGAAAAAAAAAAAAAACCAGAAAAATCTCAGTTTCTAAGATATGTTGGTATCCTTATTAAATTACAAATAGCAAGCCATGTATTGATAGTCAAAAGTAATTTGCAAAGACAGGAATGAGTCTAAAATTAGAAAGAATGGAATTAAAGTAATAAAACAGGATCCACCAGTTGAATACCTAAAAAATTCATGTCACATATGTGCTTATGTGCGCATTTTCATGGTGTTGAAGTATAGTACAATCTGTGTAAGAGAAGGTGGTAAGATCTGGTAAAGTAGGTGGAGGAAACTACACTACATAAAAGGAAAACAAAAAAAAGACAACATGTACTGCAGGCACAGCTCTTTCATCAGCAGAAAGTTGAGTGAGCAAGTGAACAACCCTTTTCATGTTTAGAATGACCTTTCATACCACCCAGCTTTTGGAGGCAAAATATAAGCCAAGTATCAAGGTAAGCCTTATATTGAATTCCTTATATGGAATTCTAAACATTCTAAAATTTCCTTAGGGGAAAAAAACCCCAGAACTTTTAATATGTTTGTATTTTATGACTGTTGTGGGGACCAGAATTTAATTTTTGTGGATCTGCAATCCAGAGATCTTCTACTTCCCATATTGATGCTTTGGAAATGCAGAACTCCAAAGAGCACAAAGATGTGACATGGCTGTGTTTTTCTTGTTTGCAGATATCTCAATAAGCTTGCTCTCCTTGGTTGTCACAGCGTGTGGTCTTGCTCTGTTTGGTGTCTCTCTGTTCGTATCCTGGAAGCTTTGCTGGATCCCTTGGCGAGAGCGTGGTCTGCCATTTGGGAACAAAGACAACAAGCAGGAATCGCTGAACTACACAGACACAGAGACCAATGACCGTGACTACAGTGAGGATTATCTGGGTCAGCCTACAGCCTATCCGGAGTCCTCCATGAAGATCAGCCACACCTCCCCTGATATTCCATTAGATACTCAGGCGGGAACGAAGGAGAACTGCGTCCCCAATGTGCGAATGCATCGTCAGATCACTGAACCAACCTCTTCTACTCGGTCAGTAACTCTGATTTCTCTCTCATAATAATGAATACAGATACAGTCCGAAAAGCACAGCTTGATTATCCAGTACACTGACCGAATAAAAATGTTTCGTATACTTGCCACAGTCTTTTAAAGAAAAAAATTACACAGAAGTTATTCTTTGAGGTGCACAAACCTCGTAGGTTGAAGGCACAGGATCACAGTCCTATTCCACTCTTCTATAAATTACTGTCTCATTTGTGCTTCTCCCTCAGAAGCTGGATAACACAGAGCACTGTGTATCCTTTAAAAGCACCAGAACAGCCTAGATTTAGCTTGTAAAGCATATTCATTTGCACTTAGCACTGATGCTGAACTCTCAGTAATATCTCCTCAAAGATTTTTAAAACAACCAAAGAAGAAAAGTAGGGCAAGCTAATGAAACACTTGCAAGAGTTAGAAATAGGATTAAAAATCATAGATGTTAGCCACAATCATGACTGGGGGGAAAAAGGGACTGAACAAGAGTCAGTGAAGTCTCCAGGGGAACTGGAGAACCAGTACATGAGGGAAGAGGAAAGGGGGAGGGTGAGAGTGTGTGCAGGGGCAGGTGATAAAAGGTTTGTGTTTCATACAGTAAGAAAAAGGATCAGCATGTGAAGAGCCAGTAAAATATCTGAGTCCAGGCAGATGCACTTCAGCTGGAGAAGGAACAGCACTAGCCCAGTGGCTCCTTGCTAGCCTCCTTTCTGTCCATCTGGGAGAGCAAACTTAGCCAAGACTATTGCCTGCAGGCACACCTGAACACAGCCTGTTCAGGAATTGCCAGTTGTCCAGAACACGTCTCAGAATGTGAGAAATTCTCAGAGCGTTACTAATGCTAATCTCAAGCTGTAAAAGAACTGGCCTCAGCATCCTGAGTGTACAGACAAGGCCTTCACTCCTGTGCAGGTCTTTCTTCTGGCCATGTTCCTGGGCTGGTCCTTTCCAGCACATGTTCCACTGGTTCTCTGCCCACAGGGGCATCCTTGTCCAGGTCCCACCCTTGCCCTGTGCTGTTTGGTGACACGGCCTTTGCTCCTTACCCCTCTCTTTCAATGCCCCTCACTTTTGCCCATGTCTTCTCCAAAAGACTCTTTCACTGAGCAGGAGGGGCTTGTCCTCCCTGTACTGCATCCTTCAGCAGAGACATCACCTTTGTTCTGCTGCTTTCTGCTGTATTTGTGGAGCCAGCTGTGCTTTCTCTCTGTGGCCACAGAGACCAGGCACCTGCCCCTGCTACAGTCCCTGCTAAGATGGCTCTGCAGTGCCCTCCTTTTTATTCCTCCACAGGATATTCTGCACCTCCCACTGCTGTGAGGAGCTTAAGGGTTGAAAAATACATTCTTTTTGGTGATATGATGATATTTTATCCTGGAAATGACTAATGTATAGCTGTAAGATTATGTATTTATTATGCAACAAGAGAAAAAAAATAGGGTAGTGCAGGAGAGGCTGTTCCTGTTTTAAGCATGTGTAAACAGATATTTACAAGGAATGAATGAACAATGATAGCAGAGGAACTATTGCTGATTAGGTTCAATATAAATAGCTTTGGACTAATCCTGTGCTAGCATTTTCCACGTGCTCTTTCTGTGTTCAGCTGCAGCTCATGGTACACCAATAACTGAGTGACTGCTGCATATGAATAGGACAATGAAATGGAATCCCACTCATGTAAGGTTAGGATTTTACCTAATCCAGCTTTCACATCCCCCTGCCCCAGCAGGATTTGCAAATTTGGTTTCTGTTACCATTCATGAAGGGGAATGAACAATAAGTGAGTGACTCCTGGTAATAAATTTCACTGGACTGAAGATAAATGCAACTTTTTGTCTTTGAGTACTGAATCTAAAGCAGCTTTTCAGCCAAAGTACCACGGAGCTCATTACATCAGGTATGAGAGAAAAAAACCCAAAACAATTGTTGGGGTGGTCAGCAAACCATTTCAGACCAGAACATCTTACTTGTAAATGAAGCAATCATAGAAATCAACAAGTAGTTAAAATGCAGAGATGTCAGGAAGCCTCCTCCTCTGTGCAGCTTTACCTCTGACCCAGAAATCAGCCAGCTCCTCTGATCCTGCTGCCATTTGCATAATGCAACTCATTTCGTAGGCATAAGCTTAAAGATTCAGTCAAAACCAGCTACTGATAAAAACAGCTACAGTCCTTATATCACACTATACTTGCCAATAAGATACAGATCCTTTGGATTTGCAGTGGCCATGAATTTCCATTTGTCACCTTCTTCAGGCAGGTTTGGGGCGTGCGTACCGTTAGCTTGAGACATGGGAGCAGAAGGGATGTGACATGAGCAGTGTGATGCTGAATGTCTGCTCTCCCAACTGTTGGGTCTCATGCTTTATCCCCTCATGGATTAAAAAGCTGACCCTGCTGTACATTACAAAACAATATGTCAAGTGAGAACAGGATCTTCTGTGTGTGTGCACAGATTCTTGTGATCCTCACCACAGTCTGTTTCAATTCTTTCATTTCCACTTAAGGCATAATTCGATCCGAAGACAGCTCAACCTCTCCAACCCTGACTTCAACATCCAGCAGGTGCAGAAACAAGAGCAGCTGACGGGGATTGGCCGCATAAAGCCAGAGCTGTACAAACAAAGGTCAGTGGACACGGACGATGGCCGGAGGAGTAATAGCAAGGCCTGTGGGAAACTGAACTTCATTCTCAAATATGATTGTGACTTAGAGCAGCTGATAGTGAAGATTCACAAGGCCATCAACCTGCCAGCAAAGGACTTCTCTGGAACTTCAGATCCATACGTGAAGATATATCTACTTCCTGACAGGAAAACAAAACACCAGACTAAAGTGCACAGAAAGACCCTAAATCCAGTATTTGATGAAGTTTTTTTATTTACTGTCCCATACAATGATCTGAACACAAGGAAACTCCATTTCTCTGTATATGACTTTGACAGATTCTCCAGGCATGACTTGATTGGCCAAGTGGTAGTGGATAATTTTTTAGATTTGGCAGATTTTCCCAGGGAATGTAATATATGGAAGGATATTGAATATGTCACCAATGTAAGTATTACAATTTTTCTTTTTGAATTTTTTTTTGTTTCTGATTTCATTTTCTTAACACGATTATAACTGAAATTGTCTGTTAAATTTATGAAGAAAAATACTCTATTCTCTCTCTTTCTCAGGCTTTGACCTTAATCCAAGGAAATTGACAGTACATTTTCAGTCCTCGTTTCTTGTTCTTTGGTTATATTAAAGCATGTTTTTTGTAGGAGACAGAGGGTTTAGTCATTGCCCTGTTGATAGAGTAGAAATGCTGGAGAATGTTTTTCTCTTAATCTTACTTAATCTAAAACTTACTTAAGAAAATACTGCTTTTCTTACTTTGCCTGTCCTTCTGTGTTTTGTACAATTTGTCTTGCAAATTACAGCATACTAATCAGCCAGAAATGCAGATTCAACATTTCTTATGTAGTGATTTTCAGTCCTTCTCATAAATTCAGATAACCCCACAGCTATAATCCAGTCAAAGACAGTTCAGACAATACTGTTCCATGTAAGCAATGAAACACTCTGAATGGGTTTAACTCTTTGGCATCATTTTGTTCTTAGGGAAATGGGAAACTATACAATAAGTCTATATTTCTGTTATCTCTGCTGTCAAATTCTAAGCAGGAGTCCAAATTGATTAGATACAAACCCACAGAAACTGCTTCTGAAAAAGAAAGAGCTTTCTTCTCAGAGCAGGAACCAACCTCCTTGTACTGCCATTAGAAATGAATCCCGCACATCCCTTGGAGAGCTGACCTTCAATGAGAATGATACATTACAGAAATCCACAGAAGTGAAGGTACCAGTGCCAAGTGTCAGTAAATATTTCATTTGCTATGTCAAACCACACTCAAATGGAGTGCACATTTTAGAGTCAAATGAACCAAACATCATTAAGAGTAAGATCAAAGTGTAAGTTTGTTAGACCTTGGTTCAGGAAAGCATTTAAGCATATGCTTACCTGAGAAGAAGAAGCCATTAAAAAGTAAAAGATGTTCTGAGACAAGTAACTTTCCTGAATTCAGCTCCTCATCTTGTACCTCTGTGCTCTGGTACCATGCCTGCATTACAGACCAATTTCATTAAATCCATTTTTTTGTTTGGGATTTCTTTTTGAAAATTGCTGTTTTCCTTGTTTTAAGATGATTTCTCAGTCTTCTTGGTCAGTGTGTGGAACATGTTGTGCGCCCACTGCACAATCCTGTCCCACCCTAGAGTGGAAGGGCAGCAGCAGCCCGAGCAGTTCCTCACTCTGGGTACAGGCAGGGACATGGACACTTGGTGTCCGAGAGGAGGAACCTGGCTTTTGTGTGAGAAGTTCCTGCTTTTCCACCACGAGGGAAAAGCAAGAATGTGACAGAGCAGCTGACAGTCATTCCAAGTGAAAGGCTGCCTTCATACAGCATTAAGTGTCCCAAGATCAACTTCATTTTTACAGTCAACTGAAAGCTGAATGCACATGCACTCTGGAGTTACTTTGATTTGTATGAGTCCTTTTTCCCTGCTTTAGCTTAGTTACAAGATTTGCTCTGGTATTTCCTTTTGAATCACTTCCCCTTCCAAATTTCAAAAGCGATGCAGCGTATCGTTTGTATTCAGATTTTCTGTAATCTCTGAAATTAAATTCAGGCCTGAAACATGAGTCATTTATTAATTCCTACTGATACTAATTCCTGTGAGAAGCGTGACCCTGTTTATCCAAACAGAACACACGACCTGCCATCTCGACTTGTCACTGGATTTCCAGCTAACAGAGACCTTTTCAAAGCAAGTGACTCACAGTACATAGGAGACACATCCAATTTGGGGTAATGTGAGCTCTGAGATAAGAGTATCAGATAAATGAAAGTGTGCAGTGCTCAGCTTACCAATTAACATTTCCAAAATTTCAAAGGTTAGAACTTACTCCATGAAGTTCTGAGAAACCCTCCACGCATGATTTAAGAAAACAAGTTTCAGCCCATTTTCTTGTCTGTGTAGCTCAGATATCTCGCAGAGTGACAGCAGAGGCTGAATCCTGCAGGCTACTCGTAAAGCTGCTGCAGTGAATACTCCCATGGCTGCTCTCCAAGCCAGCAGGGAGTATTAGTGAATCTCAGAAATAAATTTTGGCAAAATTTGGAGCAGTTTATGCTTGCAAACCGAAATGGTATCAAATGTAACAGGTTTTCAATCATTTTATCTCTGAGTGTCTTCTTGTTTCACATAGTAATAAGTAGAAAACAGAAAAATTCTGGGCAAAATTACTGAAGGAAGTTCACTTAATGCAGCTCAACAAAGAGTGCAAACAGGAAGGATAAACCAAAGAAACGTGTAAGACAAGGGAGGCTCCACACAAACTGCACATGACGAGTTTGTCATCATTCTGAAAAGTGCATTCGTTTTAATTCCTTGTGCATTTTATTACCCTGCATAACCAGTGAGCCCAAAGGCCTTTATTTTACATTCTTCATTTTATTATGTTCTAATCCAATTTGACACAGTAATATAAAAGAATGTATCAAATCCTTCTCTGCCCAGCAAAATGTCCTACTTCAAGTGAGCACTGCAGATTATGCCTGAAATGTCAGATTTACTGCAAACAATGCCATTAAACTGACCTATTATGCCATGTGCTTTCTTCTGTTTTCTAATAACACTGCAAGATTTATTTTTTTTATCCCAAACCAGCAGTTTTCATTCTTTGGACAATAACATCTGTTACCATCCCAGAGTTAAAGAGAAATTATTTCATAACACAGATGCATGTCAGCATAAAAATTATTTTCATGCTTAAAAGCAGTCTACTGCCAAATTTGAATCTCCAATATGAAGATGATTGTTCTTCTAATCCCAGGTCCTCTGAGCATAAAATCTCTCTCCTGTAACACTGACACTTTCTCCAAGCAGAAAAAAGGCAGTAGTGGGCTATATAATGGTAGAAATAATTAAGTGGATCAGCTTTAGATGAATATGAAATGAACTAGATAAGCTTTTTTTATATCTAGTAGTCAGATTACACTGGTTTCTGGTTTATCAAGGGGAAAAAACATAAAGGATGCTTTTTATTTTCAGCCTGGATTTCTCTTGTTGGCATGTTTTGTTTAACAGCATCTAAAACGTAATCAGGGTTTGGGATGTGGGTTTTTTTTGTTGGCATCTGGAGTTTTCATGGACTGATGGCATGTTTGAAGAGAAAAAAAGTGGTTAGTATTTCCTTGGTTGCCATCTTCAAACCCGAATGTGATAAGTAAAAAAAAAATGGCTTTGTCACAAAATGAAAGGAAAACTCTGAAAGAAGAAGGTGTCAGATATGAAACAGGAAGTTGTCAGTCCATTTTAAATAGAGGAGAACCTTCTCTTTCAGAAGATGCCAAGAAGATCCACTTGCATAACTTGCTGTGCACCCAGAAAGGAAAATCCTTTCTCAAGAATTGCTTGTTAAACATCACCAGGCAGCTACAGGGCACAGAGGGGATTTCTGTGACCTGGAAATCTGGCTCTGGCTCATACTGGATATTTGGGTTCTCAAAGTGCTCAGCCTTTGGCACTTACTAAGCAGGTGATCTTTCTAAAGAAGAGTATTTAAAAGCGGCCTCAACCTAGAGCAGGGAGGTAGTTGGGGTAAGAAAGAACAATGTAAATTTGCATTCTTAACTGCGACAGCATTTTCCAAAATGACTAGTCATTTCAGGAGGCAATTTTGTGACTTTGTTATAGTATATATAGCTTCTGTCACTATGCTATTTTTTAATTGTCAAATATAGTTGTGCTTAATATCTAGGCATGGCACAATGAAAACTGCTCTTTCTATGAACATCTAACTTTATATATGCACTTAAAAAAGATCTTATTTATAATACGCCGTTGGCACCTTCCATCTTACCCTGAGTTTGAACTAACCTCTTTTTGTGAATATTTCTGTAACATTCTTTCTGAAAGGATATTTGCAAGATTTGCAGTGATTATATACCTAATATTCTCTAAAATGTTGCTACCTGATTGACAGCTACCATTTATCCTTATCTGTAGTTCCTTTGAGGCTGCTGGGGGTATCCAGCTTCTGTGAAGGTGTGAAGTAAATTGGAACTGATAAAGGCAGAAAGCAGTTGGTCACATTCAAACCATGATTTATTCTTTACCTGCAAATAACTGGAGGACTAGGAAGGATTCAAAGGGTTACTCTGTTTTGAATATGGCTATCCTAAAGCACTTTGCTTTTGTTTCCAGCTAAGCATCAAAGAGTGGAACATCCAGCCCCCCAAGTTATAAAACAATAGATCAGGGTACAAAAAGAGAGTGAAAATACAGAAGCAAAATATTTCTGAAACTTAGAGAGACAAGATTACAGAAAAAAAGACCCTGGGTAATACATACAGAATTTGAGAAGTAACATGCCACAGACTTTAAGGAATGTGCATGGTTCACTGGAACCCAAAAGATAGTTATGGATAGCTCAAAGCTATGAAGAAACATGAGCTGTACATCAAATTTTTCATTCTGACATGCAGAAAGAGCCAGCATATGCTAGAAGTTTTAAAGCCAAGAAATTGATTGCACCTCTGTAAGAATCTTCAAAGCTCTTTCAGGGTCAAGAATACAAGTGTGTCAGATAACGATGAATTCCTTTTGCACAGAAGCAGGTAACAAAAACATACATAAGGAATTTAAGATGCATATTGGTATGCGTGCTAGTGTTTTGAGAAAGAGCTAAAAACTAGGAAGATTATAAGTATTTGAAATTCTGCATCTTAAAAATGTGAATTGTTCACTGCTGTTGTTCTCAAGTTTGCCCAGGAAAGATAGATTTGAGAATTTATATTTATAGGCATTTATGTTGTATAACTGAGATGCAACTGGAATCATAACACCACCAGAAGGAATTTTCAAGTTCTCTGTTTCAGAGATGTTAATACCAATAACAGCATGTGTGGAAGAGAGACAAAAAGACCCTGAATTTTTTCAATCAGTAGTCTATGGAAAGCATAATAAAAGTATAAAATATTGAAATCTGACCAAACCTTCCAGATTTTTTGCAGTTCAAAACTATTCTGACCTCAGACTGAAAAAAAAACCTTCCTCAAAGGTTGCGTTGCTCAGGACCAGGCTGTGAGCAGTTCATTGTCTGCCAAATGAAGATGCATAGGTGCAGGTCATAATCCTTAGGGCTTAAACCTTCAAAACTCGAGGGAAATAAACTGCCTTCTTTGAAAGAAATAGGTAAATACTGTCCCTAATTCACAGACAGCAGAACAGACTCGGACAAAAGGGATGTGACTTGCTCAAGACACAAGACTACTAATAAGCAAAAAGGAGACCAGGTCCAGGATCTGCAGATTCCTGGCACCAGCCTTAATCCACTCCGTGTAGCACTGCTTATCTCCTTCGACAGTGTGCAGACACTGTAGCTGGCAGCAAGTCAGCTAAGTCCACCTACTCCAGTTCTAAAACTGTTTAGCTTGTCAAGATGCTTTAGCTAGTATTTCTGAAATCCCTCTTCTGGCAAGTTGCAGGGTTTAGAGAAGGGATGGCATCGAACAAGAGCTCAGAAAAGCGTTTAAAATATTTACAGTGCTTAACAAAATTTTTTGAGTTAACAGTTTGAGGAGGAATAGAAACAAACCAAATCTCTGTGTATGAATTCAAATCCAAACCATCAAGGTTAAGTGCCATATCTGGTTTTGAGGACTGTGGCAGTAAAAGAGAAACACAAGCTGATATTTTTTTTCCTTATTTGTAATACAGAAAACATAGCTGGTGTTAACCTGGTGTTCCACTTGTTTAAAACAAGTAGGCTTTGGCATCAGGGGATCAACCAGTTATTGATGTGGAGATATACCAAAATGATTTCCAAATGCAAGTCTCTTTAGAAGAGAGACATTTGAAGACATGAATCTTGCCCATGTTACAGCACGGCCAAAGCTTAGGAGCAACAATTATTTCGTGGCTAGACAACTTAAAGCAGTAAAAGCAAGAGGTAAGATTCACCTCACTTAATAAATTTGTTTTTTAAAAAAAGCAGAACAAAAAAACAAACCCACTACCAAACCCAGAAGTACCCAAAAATACAGAAAGCGTAGTTACCTTCGACAGGCAGGTCAGTAGATATTCGTCTTCTCCAGTGTCACAAGGTCACCTTTCGTTGCATGTTTTCTCCTGACTATTCTTAATCAGATGTATGAAAAAAATAGAAGTGCATGTGTAATGAATCATTTCATAGATAAAAGATGATGAAAAGTCATAGATCTTTAATGCTTCAGATTTCTAAGGGTCACCACAGTAAGGATGAAATAGAAATTAATTAACCTTCAGCATCAGCATAACAGGTAGAGTACTCATTGTACAGTGAACAACAGCTGCACCAAGTGTTTCTCTTATTATTTTTTAATATTTTATAGCCACATATATAAATAGATTCGTTTTCAAAACTGGGCTTTTCCTTTTGTCTTGTTTTTTAGTCTAATGATTTTACTAATGACTTTGTAGAAGATTTGTCAGAAATGTCATACATTTAAATGATTAGGGGCCAGCACTCAGCATGGCTAAACAAAGAACAGGTATGGTTATGTGCAATCATGTAAGGTAGAGATAAAATACTAACAAGTGTTTTCAGAAAAGTTAAATACCTCATACACCTAATTCTGCTTGAAACAACTGGGTAACTGTGAGAATAATATGCAATAAAACTTGGGAAGGGTCAGAAGTAAAAAATAAGTCAAATGCCTTGAAGAGCAGTGGTTTGGATGCAGCTCTGTTGGTCCCGAGTCAGTGGTACAAGGACTCAAAGCTTGGCTCTAAAAGTAACAAAGACTATTCTGTGCCAGTGATTACCTAAAAGCCTTTTAACTCCACAGGCATAATCAGAAACAGGATGAATCTTGTAATATTACTGAAGCTTCAGCTCACATTTATTGGGGGTTTGGGAGTAGTTTAAGAAAATGGTAATTCAGAGAGTAGTTTATATGTGTGTATACCACAGGAAGTTTACAGAACCCAGGAGCACAGCCATCAGACTTTCCAAGGCAGCTTTTTCAGTATGGGTATTTCTCTGCAAAAAAACATACAACCAAACAAAAGAAAGTAAAGCAGACAAAAGAATTAATAAGAAACCCTGAAATGGCACCATTCCAGTTAAAGAATTTAAAAGAACAAAAAAAGTTTTAAAGTCAGTGTATTGAGAAGACTGAAATTTCAGAATAAGATGTTTTGATTTCTCATTTGGAATGATGTTCTATTACTATATTTTAAAAGATCTTGAAAGCTGAAATAGGAAAAAAAAAAAATCCTGATTTTTATCAAAGCAAAATGATTCAAGTCAAGTGAAGGAAGCTCTGCTTCAAAATGGAAATAAAATTCTTGCTGAAATTGAAATCCTGCTTTCTCCACTGGTTCTTCCCCTGCTCATCAGTGCTGCCTATTCTTGAGTTGTCTCTTTTGTCCTTGTATCATGAATGTTTCCCTGGTGCAACAGCCCCAGAACAGCAATAGTGGATGAAGAATATTTTGCTCCACACATCAGCTGCATGCTGAAAAAGGTTAGACACAATCCTAAATTCCTGTCTCCTGGTTAGTGGAAGTGTCTGTAATGGTCCCTGTTCTACACGCCCCCTTTCTCCTTTCTTCGCATCCTCCTCTGCCAATTCCATTTTTTTCCCAGAAATCTCTATCAAACAAGGACCTCGGAGAGCTCACAGTAACAAACACATTGCACATAAAGCAAAGACAAATTGTGATCCCGGTCAGCTAAGCCTGTCCTTCAATTATACCACCCAGAATTGTCAGTGGGAGCCACAAACACCAAAAAAAAATACTGCTCTAGTATTTTACAATTCATAGGCAGCAGTTCTTGAAGATGAGCAAAGAGCTCTCACACAGCGCTAAGACTAAAATAGCTGTATTGAGGGGATCTTGGTTGTAACCATTCTGCACATAATTCAGGATTAGACTGTGCCATAGCCTTTTTTCTACAGGGTTATATAACTTTCAATTTAAACATGTATTTAGCCAGGCAGGGGAATAAAATCACTTCAAACAGGCATTTAATTATTAAATAGTTTTGGGAATGCTTACTCTGTCTTTTTTTTATTCAGCAGAGGTCACAGAAAGCAATTCAATAGCTTATGGATTCATCAAAATTTCTGAACAATCCTACTCTTTAAATTAAGTTTCAATATTTGGAACCAAACTTGAAAGTATTCTTCCTTCTGAGCATACAGGGCTTATGTGAAAAGCCTCAAGCCATTTTTAGCCTTTAATCCCCAGTGGACACCACAGCCATCAGGCATCTTGCTCCACCAAACAGGGTATTTCAGGGTTTTACACTTTCCCTCTGTGTACAGCCTCTTTACCCAGCTCTCATGTTGTTTTGCCATGGTCTTATATTTAAGCAGTAAGTGGACTCTTTTGTTGGTTCGTACTTAAGGACTCACTGTAACTGTGCCCTGAACCCTTGGCAGGGCATCCTGGTTATGTGGGCTGAGGGTAGCCAAGCCCTCTGCCATCCTAAGACGCCCTGTAATGTGAACGTGCTGGGGTACAGTTTTGACTTCATCTTTCCTAATACACCTGTGTCCCAGGTAAACAGGTAGAAAAGAAAATGCCATTATACACAGCACCTTTGCTGACCAAAAGATTTGTCTGGCCCCTTTCAAAGTCTTGTTAGAGGATGTGACCTGTCTCATGCTTTAACCTTTTGGGATTCCAGGATCTGTAACACGAGCCCTGAATTGCTGGATCGTAACTGTGGTGCTGGGAGGCCTCGATTTTGTGCTTACTGGTTAAATTACAGAGCTTGGCAAAATTAAGATAAGGCCGTGCTGTTGGCTAAATAATCCTGAGGGCTGTCTTCAGACCTCCCCACTGCCTTTTTGGGGGGAAAACATTAGAAGCTGCAGCTGAAGGTTGAGCTGACTCATGGAGAAGGATGGATTGTTCACACAATATATATCTATAGCTTTTCTAGCTTGTCTAGGAAACTTTTAGCAGTTTGAAAGAAATAACAGATGGGACAACTGAACTGACATAAATGAGAGCAGAAATTTCAAAGGATACACAAACCATTTTGCTAAAATTTGGTTATATGGCCAACAAGTACAATTCCAGGTATTGTGGAGGCCCTAACTGTGTACATGACAGCTTTTCTGTCTTCAGTCACAGCCCTTCAGTGCACAAGGACCATTGTTGATGGTCTGTAGAGAACCCTGCTCAGGTTATTGCAGAAAGATACATTGCTATGCTCCTCCATTCTTTCACTTTGTGAAAAATAGCTTACTTGGCAGCCAAACTATCCAGGGGAAGAGGGACAGAAAGACATCACTCTTTCATGGCAAGTGAGCCATTTTTCTGAGAGCAGATCTAAAGAAACTGGCAAAACTGAGCACCTATAACCTGACTAAAAGCTTTTTCATCAAGATTTATCAGCCCCAAGTTTATGACAACTTTACAGCAGAGATCTTCATTTTAACTCACTATTCTGTGTAATTTCTCCTCACATATACTCATTTCTTTAACCATTCAGAATACATGCATATCAGGAACAACATGCAAAATACAGTGTTTCCTGGAAAAAATCCAGCAGGTCATGGCAGCCTCACTTTGTGCTTGCCTGGCGAAGATGAAATGACAGACAGACACAAATTTCTGAATTCTGCACTGGTTGTCACACACAGTGAAAGGCAATTCACCATGCACACCCAGATTCTAAAATTATGGATGTTGTATATTCTGTAGTTAGTCTCAGTGAACTCACTGGAAGTATTCACAGGGATAAATGAGGCATGTAGGCTTTTGCAGTGTCTGAGCCTTCCTGTGGCTCCCTAGCAGAGAATTAGAGTGAGTATTTCACACCATGTCCTTTGGTGAAGTGACAGGCTCGAATGACGAGACTGCATTGGCAATGTCTGCGGTATCATGACATTTGAGATTTGTGTAGCTGCATGTTCCTGGCCCTTCACTGCTTGATTAAACACCTTGCTCTATTTACTCAAGAAAACAGTGGTCACAAGCTACCTCATACCTCAGTGAATGCTTAATCGTTTACTACTCCTTTCATCAGGCACACTCCAAATTAAAGCTACATACACCATCTGGAAGAAGATTTCTGACTAGTGATGGCATCTTGCTTGTGATGGGCATGGGAGCAGAAAATAACTGACAGCTGGAGGTTTTCACAGTTGATTATATGAACTATAGGGATAAAATTCCCTGCTCAGATACTTAAGCCAAATCCGGCATCCGAAAAATAGCAGTTTATCACAACATCAGAAAACATAACCTTGCTTGCCTGGCAACCAACTACTAACATCCTCAGCACTTGTGACTGAAATCCATCGCCCCTCCTACCTAACATCTCCTCTTCCGTTTCCTGCAGTAAAGTTATTTTAAACAGAGCAGGGAGTAGGAGATAAGCCATATCATCCAATATCACTTTCCATTTATATAGAAGCTGCTATCCAAACATGATGAAAGTTAACTCATAGGAACAAAACAACAGTGCCTCATACTATGTTTTGTATATTTGTTTTCAGAATCCATAGAGCTCTGTGCTTTCTTTCTGAAGCATGCTGGGGTTTTATAAGTATTTTGAAAAGCCAGCTGTGGTTTAATCAACCATCTGATCTGCGTTATGGTAACTCTTCTGAACAACCCCAACAATAAAATAAATATGTGTGCAATAAAGTGAAACAAAAGTGTGTACAAAAATGATAGAAAACAGCAACCTTTGGTTTCGAGCACCCTAGGGAGTTATTTATGATCATCAGGAAGAAAGGAATCGCTTTAAAATAATGAAAATCTTTCATGTCTGTACTCCGCTGAGCACAGAATCTTACAGTAAATGCTAATTTAACAATAAACTTCACTCTACTGGGACCACAACATTTTATGCAGGTAGAAATGAGTAGTGCTCAGAATTAGATCCTGACTCTACTGTAAAGTCAGGGAAAGCATTCCCACTGAAGCTCAGATTTCATGCATATCCTCTTGCTGTAGTTTGGAAACAGTATCTTGTAAACAGTACAAAAAGCCATATGAAATAATCTAAATGGGTAACTTGAGATGTACATCAGAAAATGCACTAGAACAGCACAACAAGCAAATTACCAGCCTATTACTCCTCTCTGAAAAAGAAATACATGTCAGTGACCCATTCAACAAAGATTTGAAGATACTCCTCCTCCCCAAAAATTTGATGGGTAAAATATGAGTGAGCTGTCAACTTTCTTCTTGGAGAAAGCAGATAGAAATCTCTCTGTCAGAAATTCCCGGAGTTCTACATCCACATCTTCAATTTCTGCCTGGCAACAGCCATCCTAATGGAATGAAAACAGATTATTCCCCCCAAGGTTTCTGCAGACAACACTCCTGACCCACTCATTTTGGTAGCTCAGCATTGTTTCTCATTTGCCAGCTCCTTTTTTTACCAAATCCTTCACTTTACTCCATATATATAGAGTATCAACATTCCTGGAAAATCTGTGAAAAAGAGTCCATTCAATACACAGCTTTTATTATGGAATAACATACTAAAAGCTTTTCATCTTATCTATAACAGTAATACTTTTTTCATTAAAATACAGATATTTTTAAAATCAAACAAGTATCTCTAGCAGTAGATGCTCACTTTTTTCATCCCCATCCAGCCACTCTTGTTCTCAAAAGTTACTTATTTCAGGAATCCTTTCAGTGCTAAATTAGCCCACACACAAAAGGATACTATCCTTCTTTTCAGATAGTTTTGCTTCAGAAGTTATGAGTCAGGATAGTCAGACGTAACTACACTAAATTCTTTCAAAATCATACTTCTCAAAAAAATTGAGGCCAGTCCCTTTTAACATGGCAGATTGAGTACCCAAAATCAAATTAACAGATTTCTAAAGTGAACTCACCGTTTAGGACAAGTCAATTCACAACTCTGATTTCATCTAAAACCTATCAAATTATTTAAATTATACGCAACTAACCTGAAAATTTGAGGAGCCATCCAAGTGGCTGTGAGATGCTGTTTACTAAACCACTCACAGGCTGTCTAAAAGTGCTGCCTTTTTTCCTACCTCTTAGGCAAGTGTGTCCTGAATAACGCTATTTATTCTGAGTATAGACATAGCCAGGTATAAGTCTGGGCAGCTCACCACACACCTCACACAAGTGCACCTGATTCTCTGAGGAAGAACAGAACAAGCTGCAGAAAACAATAATTTTCCTCTCTAGGTGTGTTTCACATGTAGCATAGGTAAAGGAAAACAAGTCAGGAGAAACGCCTGCTAGGAGGAGGGAGTTCTGTTGACTCAATTTTTTATGGACTTAAAGCATTAAAGCACTTCTATATTTAGTTCTCTCTTTATCTCACATCTTATGCTACCCTCTGTGCATTCTTTAAGAGAGAAAACATGCTCACTGAAGTGGCCCTAAAATTGCCCCCAGTACACGTCTAAATATAATAGGGTGGCACGAACACGTCTGATAGAGAACAAGTATTGCAGAAAAAGAAGTGTTGTCAGACTCTGCACAATCACATCTTCCCCTGCTCATGCTGCAGACACCTGGATGATACACTTGATTTCAGAGTCTGCAATTTCTAAAATGGATTTCTGTCTTCTTCACCTTCCTTCAGCTTCCTCACGGTCTTTTGTTTAATTGCAAACCTTTCTTTTTTCTGCATAACTACCAAGCAGATGTAGTACTGGGTTGATAAACTGCCTGGGAGCTTCAGGATTAAAGTGTTCTGTTTATTTGTAAGGTACGTGGATGATGCACAGCAACAACATAACTTCTCCACCACCAGATCCACATAGCTTAAGTGTCCTAATGGCAATAGTCCAGAAGTGTCTCTGAAGAAAAGAACATAGCTGGATTTGCATGAACTTTTGGGCATCCTCAGCAATTCAGATACTGAGATGCACGGAAATGTTCCTGGAGATGAGAGAAGTAGTAGAAGTAACCCCATGTTGTTGCATCTCCACAGATTCCACGGCATTCATTCGGGAGCTGAGGCAGGGAGGTTTGCCCTGGGAGGGTGAGATCCCAACAGCATCTCAGCATGTTATGCCGTCAGCAAATTTTACAGAGCAGTTTGTTCTCAAAGTGTCAGTTGCACCTCTGAGAGGAAACAGAAGAGCTTGCCTTCTCTCCCATGTTCTCCTCCTCACCCCCAAAAAAGAACCACCAAACCCCCAATATCTCTCCTCATCCAAATGTGCAGTTTTCTTTGTAGCCTGGCTTGAGAACCAAAGGATGAAAGCAGTCCTCTTTTTCACACTTCCAGAATGATGCTGTCTAGTTACCAGCAATTTTATTGCCTTTCTCATTCTTCCCCCCTCTATTATTTTAATTTCTTTTGTATTTGGAAACCAGAGAGACTTTAAGTTATAAAATGAGGTCATTTTGAAGTATTGAAAACTTAAGGATTTTTCTATTTTGACATATTTAATAGCTGTATTTTGTAGTATTAACCTTAATGTCCATGATTCTATTCTTCCACTTAACTTGCAATTAAAATGGAATGACTGTGCAAGGACAAACAAAGCAGTGCAACTGCACACCTTTGCTCCCCATCCATTAACAGAATATTGCCAACAGTGAAGTAATCTCCTTCCTTTTGAAATTTACAGAGATGTTCTTTTCTATGTGACCCATTCAAATGAATTACTAAGAAGTAAATTAAACTTCTATGGAAATGGCTTTTCTGTTGTTAAAAATGGGTAATTTTATAAGGAAGTGTTGCTAGTAAAATGCATATTGAAAAATTCAGTTGTGCACTCAGTCTGAGGGAAGGTTACATGGAATGCTCTCAGACATGGCTTTAAGCCAGATTTTTCCACTTTCACCTTTTCTCTGGTGGATGAAACTTTCTGTGGATGGTGCATTGGAGTCTGCAGGGCACCAGTGTTACTCTTTATGCAGGTGACAGATGGCGAGCCAACTTTTTGTATGTAGTGGTACCACTTAATCAAGTCAGTTTGAAACGTAACAGGATTTCAGTATCAAGGAACTCTAGAAATGAAGCTGCTTTTTTGCCAGAAAACACATGAAGTATTCTCACTGTTCTATGACCTCGGGGGATGTATGACAACATGACAAGATCATCCTTAGAGAATCCAAACACATGGAGGAATTTCAACAGAAAGATGCTTGATCATTGGCTTTAAAGCCATAAGGATACCCAGGAAAAGTACCTATTCAAAATAAAAAATAACTTTGAATTGCAGTGAAGAAAATCACTATGTAACTCCTAGAAAAAAAAGTAGGAGAAATAGATTCATAAGCCCATTGGCTATAAATTGGCACTGAACTTAAAAGGAGCTGAACTCAGAAAATACTGCTTTTGAAGAGTTCAACGTAGGTAATAATTATTGTATTACTTTTTAGTGGGATGAGAAGCCAAAATGGATCAGAAAGAGAGAGAGAGACAGAGAGAAAAGAGAGAGAGAAAAGGTGCACCAGGGATTTCATTAAACGTGGGTTTGATACCCAGAGATCACAGAATCGTTTAGGCTGGAAAAGACCCTTCAGATGATCTAGTCCAACCATTAACCCAGCACTGACAAGTCCACCACTAAACCATATCTCTAAGTTCCACACCTACACATCTTTCAAATCTCCAGGGATGTGTGACTCCACTGTTTCCCTGGGCAGCCTGTTCCAATCACTAGAATTTTTAAATGATCAGACAGAGCCTGTATTAATGGCAGTACACTGTTCACTAACAGTTACTTTAGTGGTCTCTGAAAAGAGCACATTATCCTGAAGTGGTCCAAATTTAGGGGCAAAGTGCTGCTTTGCTGCCTGTTTGCAAAGAACATGGCATGTGTGCTTCTCCAGCTTTTGCATTCTTTATGAGCAGGATGAGCCCCTCCTGACCTTCCCAGGGCACATACACAGGTACATGTACAGTAGGTCACTGCATCCTCCCTACTGAAATCTCACCTGGGATGGAATTCCACAGCAGATGGAAAAATCTATCAAGGGATATCTGATTAAATAAAAATATATAAAAACATATCTCAGATAAAAGCTGTACAGTGGCAGGAAAGACATGCTAATGCAGCATAGACTTTGACATTATCTTTCTTTATTTCAAGCACATGATACTATTTGGACCATTCTCTTTGTCATACCAACTTCTTCAAAACCAAAATTGTAGAGCAAACTTAGATTCAGATTTGTAGAGGTGACCTTTTATCACCAATTTTGTGTATGACCTGTGCAACAAGGAAGTCAGTCCAGAACAGCTAATGTAAGTATAATGAATACATCCACCACACACTCTAAGTGCTTGCACAGATTGAGAAAAACATCTTTTTTTCCTGATACTGTGACCCTCTCCATCTTTTTTCAGCACTATCCAGGTACTTAGTTTCTCCTCAGTGATGTGCTCGGAATACATGATGCAACAGACAGCTGCTTTGCACAACACAAAATTCCTGCACTGATAATTACATTCATTGCTAAGGGAACCTGAGGAACTGTTAGCAGGGCCCAAAAAAACTCTTAATATCATGTCACCAGCATGATGTCACCAGCAGCACCAGGTCTAATTAGCTTTTCTTGTACAGAATGGCTACTCTGCAAGACTTTGTCCTTAATTAAGCCTGTGTCAGCAAGGACTGGCTGCTCCCTGCGGGCTGGAATGGCAGGAGCAGCAGGGGACCTGGACCTGCTGGGCAGGACCTGACCAGCCAGGTGCCACCCCACCACCCCAGCCAGGGTGACCTGGGGGGCAGCCCCTGGGATCAGCCAGCATCCTAGGGATGGACCAAGCTCCTGGAATCAGGGGCAGGTGGGGGGAAGCCCTGGCAGGCAGTCAGGGCCAGTAAGGGCTGTTGGTGCCCTCGGGGCCCTGACATCCTGATTGCTCTTCGTCCCTGTACATGGGCAGATAATTGAGTGGGTTCAGCAGACAGAATATCTTTTGATATTTTAGTGGAGCTGTAAGTTCACGTGCAGCCACCGTAACTCAAGGTAGGGTGAAAGGCCAATCCATTAATTTGCATACAGATTTAGTTTAAATTGACATTTTCATTTTAACATGCTAGGGAAAAAAAATTAACAGGCAAGACATTTTGGATTAAAATATTTTGATTAGTTAGTTTCTTTTAAAACCAGCTTCCTCCCTTGCAATTTCTCTTGGATCTATTTGAAATTTTCATTATTAGTGGTATCTGGAGATAATTAAATATATCTTTCAACTTATGTTGAATGGAAGCAAGAGGTAACTAGGAAATGGTGGAAATAATTTTTTACATTAGAATGGATTTGCTGCTTCATTTTCTTCAAGATCCCGTTTGCCTAGAGATAGCGAACACTTAACATGTAATTTCTTACAAAAGGAAGGCGTTTAGCCTTGAAACCATGAAGGGTTTATTTTCTCATCTCTTGCCGTCTGCATGATGTTCACCAAGAGTTTTCTTTGAGGTCTGCAAGGTTGGCCCACTCAGATTAGCTTGCACAGCAAGGTACTGCACACAGCAATGCCATTAACCTCTGGTTTACTTTGATTCTTTTCAGTCTCAGTATTTCACAGAAAATGGAGGTCCAATCCAAATCAATTACAGCTTGTGGAAAAATCATGGGGTTTGACATGACAGATACTGATGGACATTCATTAAAAGCTTTGGTCCTCCCTTCAGGCAGCTAGTGCCCAATTTTCCAGATTGCTTGTGACACTGCCCTCTGTGAGGCATCCCCTGTCTGCCTGACCTACCTGTCCTTCCATTTTTACCACCTTCATGTAACATCAGAACTCTTTATTTTTCCAAGCAGCAGCTCTCTCTTCATTTCCTTTTGAGAAAACAGTTGCCCTCCAAACATCTATTCATATAAAGGGCAACTTACAGTTCCTTGCCAGTCCCAAGCTTGTCCACATTTCTGAAGCACCACTGCGTTTCCTGCAGAGGGAAAGGTTTGAGTCAGCTGTGCACTGACGTGCTCTCCCTTAAAGCTTTGGCATTCAGAAGTCATCCCAGCTCACGAGGCTTCCCTTTCAACAGATTTTGGAAGCACAATACCAAAGGTGGCAACTTGTAAACTCTGACAAGGTGGAATGTGTTGAGGTGGGATCCACTGGAAGAAAAGGAGAAACCAATCTGTCCACAGCATCTTGCTTGTGAACTCACGTCTTGCACGTTGCAGCATTTTCATTTTTACATATAAGGTGATAAAGATCAGTTATTCTCTCTAGCTTTCTGGCTTTTCCTATCCTACACACACAGACAAATACACATGAAACCCCTGTCTCCCAGTACCAACCAAAATTATACAAGGCAGCCTGCAATGCCTGGAAAAGAAGAGCCAGGACAGGCTTTTTTGTATTATTAAATCTATACTGAACTTCGTATTTTATAGAAAGTAACAAGTCATAGAAGATTTGAAAAAAAAGAACTAACAATTCAAGAGACCAAAATATCTTTCAGAGGAAGAGTTTAATTTGCAAGGAGAAACTTAAATTTCAATTAGCTTTTGTCTCTGAACTACAATGCCATCTAGGAAGCCTTCAGAGCCAGCTCTGTAGTCACTCTTTGCTCTTCTTAATAACTGATGAGGGAGTTAAGAATTACTTATAATAACTTTCTGCAGAAGTTTGACTTTCAGAGTGCCTCATTTCTGGTTTTTCTGTGAAATGATTTCTGACACAGCCACACACATGCATAAACAGGACAAGTACTCCGGTTTTTCCAGTCGTGTCGCTACTAATTTTCATTAGCTCAATTCAGACTGTCTCCCCAGTTCATCAGTTTAGTTTGGAACAAATTAAGACATTATTTCTATCTCAATAGCTACAGGATAATTCTTTGGATTCACTCTTAGACCCAAACAGCAAATTACTATAGTTATGAATTGAAAATCTGTGAAAAGGATTCAAAGTCAGTAAAATCTATAGGATTTAAGCATGTGTTTAAAAATAAGTATGAGGATGAAGTTTATCTTTCCTGAATGGAGGCTTTTTTTAAAAGATCTTAATACAGAATAACTTATCAATAAAGTCTTAAATGAGTCACTAAGAACAATTATGTTCTGTAAATGCACTCAGATGGCTGAGGACGGTATGCAGGAACCGATTAGAAAGGCAGTTTCAGTTAATCACTCCATCCTATTTATAGGGTAGAAATTATGACAGTGGAGGTCTTGGGCCTTTAGAGAGATAACTACATGGACTCCCTGGAGGAGAAGGCCTCTTGTCCTTGACTTGCTAAGGACGTTGTAGCAAGAGAAAGTTGTGTGTATGCTCTTCTCAAAGACACTAATTGAATTTGTTCTCAAGCATACGCCGAGTGAAAGGCTCGTCCTGTGGCTCCAGCTACCCACTTCCTAAGGTGCCTTGAGTGACTGGCACAACACGAAGTTGTGTCTGGAGGGTCCTTCTTATGTGGCCTGCTGTGACCTGCCTTAAAGAAAAGTAGTCTTCACACAAGGATAATGGAAACAGGAGAGGAAAAAGACCGGCCACCACACAAACTCCAAAAATCCGTGTCCAAAGATCTTCAGGCTCTGAAGTGGAGATCAAAGATACGCTGTCTGCAGGATGCTTTACTTTGGATACTGCCTTCATAGAGAAGTTGCCAAGATGCTCAACAAAACTACGAGTAAATTAAAATAAGAGCATAAACTCCCTGAGCTGAAAATCACAGTTGCTCTCTACAGCCCAGTCTGCAGGAAGGCTTCTTATTTCTTCAGTCCCTTTGAAGTGCAGCACAAAGTGGTTTTATTCAGAACTGTTCTGTGGGGACAGATGTTTGTCTGACTATAAGGTGCTCCAAGTACCATCTTGGCATCACCAATATAAAGCCTAATAAAGTAAAATCAAGGTACCTACTTAGTTAAGCAACCGAGTTAAGTTGAACTTAGTTGTTAGCGGGTTTTCCTGTGGTTTTTTTTGTTTGTTGGGGTTTTTTTTGTTTTGTTTTGTTTTGTTTGTTGTTGTTGTTTTTGGTTTTGTTTTTGGTTTTGTTTTTTTCTTTTTCTAATTAGAACACACAGCACCTTCAGTTGTCTGTCTGGCCTGTGGGCTTTTTCTCCCGCTTTGCAAGGGTTTTTGGCTTAGATTCTTTAGCTGACTTTACTTTTCATGCAAGAATCTCTCAGGTCCAGCATTTTTATCAGTGTTTGCTAAGTACCAAATGCTGTGCCACAGACAAGCCCATGGAGAGAGTACTAGAGATTCCAAGGTACACTTTCTGATCTGCCTTTTTATTCATCCCATCAGACTAGTTTCTTCTATGTATACACCTCATGCAGTTGTATGGGCACAAAAACTGATAGCCAGTCTGTGACTTGACATGAAAATCACCCAAAGCAGTACAAAACCCAGGGAATTGCATGCAAACACATCAGCTTTCTCATATTTCTTCACTGTAGTGAAATGAAGCTTCAGAATTGTTTGTGCTCTTTCCCAGCAAGTGAAATCAGACTCATTTTTGCATACCTAGCTCTATTTCCTTTCATTTTTTTTTAGAAAGCCATGAAAAAAAAGAGACAACAAAATGCAAAGAAAAATAAAAATGAAATCACAGTGAGAAAATTATGCAATTTGCAGATTAACCTAAAAGATGAAATACAGCCTGACATTGATGCATTGAAAGAATAATTGTAAAAGATAGGCCATTCCCATTTTCCACACATACATTTTACTTAATCATATTTCTGTAGGTATAAATTGACTGAGGCATTAATAAATACCTACTTTACCAGAGTTCATTTCTTTGATTTAAGATGTCATGAAAATAGATTTTTCCAGTCATATCTTTTCTATTCATCTTAAAATGTGCAATGAGAAAGCAAGTGGCTCTCTTCTAGTCACATGCAAATTCAATTAAAATTGAACATTTCAAAAGATTTGGTATATATTTCTCATAGATATAATTTAAAATTAATTACTTATATGACAAAATAATAAAAAATATAGGGCTAACTTCATGAATTCTTCATGTTAAATACTTTAGATTTACTATCATTTCCAAACAGATCAAAATCTCAAATTTGTTTAGTATGGGATTTGCATGATATTTGTGTCCTGGCAATGCACCTCAACTGAATTAATATCTCATCACTCACATCTTATTTTGGACTTCTCAACACAGATGAACAATTTAATTAATGTATATCCCAAAAAGCAGATAGCACTTCTTAAAACATTTTTAATTCATATAGACTTAACCCATATACCTACTATACTTAAATCAGACTTGTCTTAGATGAACCTCCTCCGAAATAAATCCTTGCAAAACTCACATCCCCACATTATCAAATATTAGAAAGATGTACAGTAAAATGTATCTCGCACTATAACAGTATAATTCCATTAATTCCAGGAAAGATTTGGAAATAACTACAAAGAATTTTTTTTATTTCTTAAATATAACCAATTGTTCCTCAGCTCGGAGGGGAGAAAAAAGAGATACTTTAATTAAATAGTGGCAATCTTTCTGTGCTTCAGAAGCTCAAATGATACCATCTCGTTTGATGAAACCTCTGCTGTTCTTCTGTTTTCCAGTGTCCTTTGCAGGGACATGTGGAACTGCTAAAGGAGATGGTGTGCAAAGCTGCCATTGCCTGAGCTGCACAGCTCTGTCCTAGCCATGGGAATTGATCAAATCTCTAAAATCACTAGTGCCTCGAGACCCTCTTTCAGCAGCTAGGAATTTTAAAGGAAATAAGCAAGGGCGTCCCTGCCTGTAAGTGCTCCCATTAATGGTGAGTTGGTGAGATGCATAAAAATACTCGTGAGCACCTCACAATCCATAATTAGTTTTGCAACAGACCAGAAAAGTGCAAAAGTAGTGTCTGTCTTTTTATAGCTGGAGAGCTGAGGAACCCAGTATAATTGAGACATATGCTTTAATTAGGGTGGCACAGGCCCTGCGTGGTGACAGCCCTATCACAGCTTCTCTGCTCCAGAAATGCAAAACCCAAGTTTCCAAAGAAGGGGGCACGAACCTTAAGAATGCCCAACTCAAGGACAGCATATCTCCTTCCAGACCACAGGCAGAAGTTATAACCCATCATTTCTCTTGTTCCATCCCTTGCTGCCTGTTTTGCATGATTTTACATACCCATTCTCTGCGCTCACATGTGTTTATGAGAAGGGAGAGATCTGACCCCAAATGTCGTCCCCATTTGCCAGAAAATCCCTACCTGCCAGGTAACTTAGGGGTTTCACTGAGAAGGTTTGATCCAGCCTGAGCTGCTTAATGGAGCCTCTAAGGCATCAAAGGTGGGGCAGTTTCGGGGTCTGTGCTCACTGTCCTCCTTAAGGTTACACAGCACGGAGCTGCTGACACACTACTAGGGAGTGACTTACCCTGCAGTAAAATTCTCCAGCAAAATTTAATCATTTTAAGTTCTATAAATACTGTGTGATTATAGACTAAAACCCTGTTAATATTACTCTTAGACGTCAGCATTTTTCAAGATGTATTTATTTTGTGTTAACTTTACAGAAGGAAAACCAGAAATGTTTTCTGGGAAAAGGAGGAGCAATAAAGCTTTCAGTAGAAGCCACTGAAAATTATTCAAATAATAAGATTTTTATAATGCATTGAGTATTTCCACCAGAAATGGAGGAAGTATATGAGATCTATGGCTCCATGCTCCTAACAGGAATCAAATTTACCTAAAGGTTTCACTATGGGACTCATTTTGTTTGCGGTTTTCAGGCAAACTTTGTGATTTACACCTCTGGTTTGAACTCTCCAGCTGGACTGAATACATATAGCTCTCCTAGGTAACACTGAGATGTTTTTAAGGAAGAAACTTTGTGCTCTTGCCCTTTTGAATAAAGGACTGCACAAATAGGACAAGGGCTCAGAGACAAGTCTGGATGGGATTATCAAAAACAGGCTGTGTAGCTTGTTGTAAGGCACAGCTAACAACATCAAGGCACTCAGCCGTCACCTCAAGCCTGGGGCCAAAGCCTGGGGCACTGGAAAAGCAAAGCAGATGCCAGTCATGTTCTACCTCCCTTTAAAATACAGGAGGGAGCAAGTTATAGATTAAAAATAGAAGCAGTGTTTTCATCATGTTCTTATGTGTTTCATGCTGACCAGGAACAAAAAAAAATAATACACAGCATATACATAAATTATAATTGCAGTTTAATTATCTTGCGATTATTTTAAGTTATTAATGAAATTGCCCAGACTTCTGGTTATGTTTGCACTATAGGATGCACCAGTATGGTATTACTACCATGCTGAATGAGGTGAACACAGATCTGGAATGCACAACATGCGTGACTTGATAAGCTACAATAATATGAAATCTTTTCCTATGCAGGAATTTCCAAGTGTCTCTGGCAGTGTAATAATACATCGCCACATGTCAAGCATTGAAAGTAGCACATAAGTACTCGATTCAAACAGGAGCATAATCCTTGCCGAAGATCTTGCCCTCTATGCTTGTTAGTTCTGTTCCTTGAAGCTATTTCTTGCTAATACAGCACACCTTTAGTGACAATCTGGGGCTTAAGCCTTGTAGCTCAGTGATTTTAGACTTGTGAGGATGTGCAGTAATCCTCTCTGTGCTCTGTTACATAGGCTTTGGTTCTGTTAAAAGCTGAATTTCTAGTAAAGACCTGTGTTTGCTGGGTGGAAGGGTCACGCCTGGTACCTCGCCCGTCTCCAGTCAGAGCATGTTGCCTGTGCCACTGCAGTTACTCAGACGGGTGAACACACACGTGCAAATTCTGTGGTGCAGCCACCGTTTCTGGTACTCTCTGAAGAACATCCCCTCATTAAACCTTTCTCATTGAACCTTGAGGCCCCAACAGCAAAATTTGCAATGTTTGGAAGAGTTGAAAATGTTGCCCTTTGCTTACAGAAAGAGGGGTAAGCAGGGACGAATAGCCAGAGCAGGGGGAAAGGCTCTGTTGGAAAACCCTGTCTTACCAAAATTAAGGAAACATTTACAAGTAGCCAGTATGATGGAGTAGTCATTCATTCCCTACAAATCAAAATGAAAGTGAGAGAGGACAGGGCTTGTTTTTCAGACCCAGAGCAGGATTTGCATGCCATAAGGTGTCTCTTTCTTGCTGGTGCCTGCAAGGTTCCCTTCAGTCATATTCTCAGAAAAATTTTATAGTAATACATTTACTTGTGAACTTCTTGAAAAGAGTTGATGAAAGTTTTTAAAGTGTTCATTCAGGATGACCAAGTCTGGAATGAAAACTCTTGTATCTGGTACCAACAGCAGAGCATATACAGTACTCACAGAATGAATTCCTAGTCACCGTGGAGAGCATTGGAGTTGAATTCAGAGTGACATTGCCATGGCTGACCATACTGAAGCATGCCAAAATAGACAGTTAAAACAACAAATGCCTGATGGGTTTCCTTATGGTCAGGGAAAACCTGAGTGTTTCAACAGTACTGTCTTCTTCTAAAGGGTAGTGACCAATTCATGGAAAATAACCTCTCTATCAAAATTTGCCAGACTGAAAACTTCCTGAAACATGGCTTCAGTCAATAATTGCTTTAAAGGGGTTATGAAATCCTGCTCCCTCTGAGCTGCAGCACAAGCAGATTGCACAGCTACAGATCTCAGCACCTCCGAGCTGAGGAAGCACACTTACATGCTGGAAGTTGCTCTTCATCACAGTGAGAAGAATAAGGGATAACTTTGCTTCCTGTTCCCCAGGTTATAAGTATCAAGCTGCAGCTGATCACTGGGACAATTTCAGAGATTAATTATTCCTCCTGTAAATGTTAAGTGCAGGTATCAGCCAAGAGAAGTTCCTCCTGGATGTGCTGACATTGCTTCTTACAGCATCACCTTCTCAAACAGCACTTTGGTCCTCCCACAAAGTGAGTCAGTGACACAGTTTGTTGCAGCAGGTCTGCTCCCAAGAATGCACCATCAAGAGACACCAAACAGGGTGACTCATATCAGCTACCTCGATATTAGCTTTACAGCTACCACGAAACACTGATCTTTAGAACAGAAAAGGTGACAGCTAATGAAGTCAAGTCAGGGTTAAAAGCTGGTTATTCCTGAAAACGGGCTCATAATATCAGCCTTTTCCTTCTTTGGCAGCACCTCTCTTAAATAACAGAACAAGGAAAGGACCTACTTTTGAATGAATGTGCATGTTTTGGTTTTTTTCCTCGAATGAGCTGAGAGCTAAAGCAAAGACGCCTCTCTTGAGCGAGAGGTTGGATCAAGCAACCTCTAGAATCCCCTACATCTCTGTGACAGCAACATTTTTTGTCCTGCTTATCTCGCCTGGTAACTCCTGATGTTGGGTAATGCAACTGCTCAGGCTCTGGGCATCGCTCTGTACAGCGACAAGAGACAGCTCAGAGACAAACTTGTGTTAGGGGCCGTTTTGAAGTGTTTTCACTCACTTTTGTATCATCCCCCACCCTTCATTTTTTGGTGACTGACACAGAAGGACCCAGCTTGGGAAAGGAGAGAAGCTGTTGCACAGTTAAGTTGGCAAGATACACATACTCCACAACAGCTGTATTTCCCTTCCCTGTAAAACCTGGAGTGTAGCTTTGAATTTGCCCGATAATTTTTTTTAAGTCAAGAATGAAATATTAGGTTACAGGAGAGAGATCACTGCTCATTCAAAAAAAATGCAAATCAAATCACAAAAAAATTAATACAATCTTTTATTCATTTTTTTAATAAAAGAGGTGGATTTCTCTTTTTTTTTTTTTTAAGAAAGAAAATAAAGCAATGCTATGTAACTGCAAACAAGGTGGATAAGCTTGCTAAAGGGAGCTTGTCTGCACAAGGCACGGGAACTAATGCCCTTCCTCTGCTTCTGGTGGAGACTGTCCCATTGCCACAGACACTTCAGACTTATCACACCTGAATTTACGCAGACTTGAGAGTTGCCTAAGACTTTTCCCTGTGCAGCTGATGGTTTTTATTAGGAACCTCTCTCTGAGTATCCTCCTGCAGACCAGAAAGAAGGACCAGAAGGAGAGGCACAGACATCTGTGGCTGCTTCTCAGTCATACAGACAAGTCACTACAAAACACAATAGAACAAAGGTTTTCCAGTGCCTCAAAGTACCTCATTGCTTAAATGTGTGTCATCTCCAAGGACTGAGTGCTAGAAAACACAACTTAATTTACCCTTGAGAACTTTGGTGGTCCAGCAACAACCTTCTACACAGATGTCTGTTTTTTCAGATGTTTCAGAATGGCAATTCAGCTTTTGCATGTAAAACTGTAGATCTCCAAAGGTATATATTTATCTTTAGCTCCTGTTATGGGTAGGAAAATTGTTATTATTGCTTCATATGATCTCTCTTTTCTTGGAACAGGATAACGTGGATCTTGGTGACCTTATGTTTTCACTCTGCTACCTTCCAACAGCTGGTAGACTAACTATTACAATAATAAAGGCAAGAAATTTAAAAGCAATGGATATCACAGGAGCATCAGGTATGAATTAATTTATTGCTCAGTGTGGATTTGTGTCCCATTTCCCTCATGAGAGACTCAGAATTCAACTCTGTCAAATCCTAGAATGATTTTTGAGAGGAGGGTTCTTGTGCTGTGAGCTCTTGAGTTACCTGAGTACAGGAGTTTATGAGAAACAGGAGTTTATGAAAAAATATTCTTATTTCTAAAGCCATGGTGATTCAGAGTGGCACGAGTTGGCCAAAATGTATTCCTAACACTGGGAATTTGCTTGAGCAGCAGACTGTTATGGCTGTGGCACAGAGGCAGACTGACCCTCTCTGCCAGTCTCCAAGAGCCAGTGCTGCTTTTGTTGGCACATGAGCAAAGCAGTGACCATCCCAGAGTCCTTTCAGCAACCCTTTCAAAATTAGCTCATGAATATTATAAACTAATTTAAATAAGAATTCATAGATGACTTTTAAATACTAGCAGGGAGTTGTAGAGCTCCCAGAAAGAGGCTACAAATAAATAGCTTTTTCTTTGTTTTACTGCATTCAGGAGTATAAAAATAATTCTCTTGAGAAATATAAGCCTCTAATTGTTACACTTTGAATTATATTTAACCATACATCAGTAAATCCCATGGTGAAAAACATTGTCATCTTCTGTCTGTGCTACAAATCTAACAAGTAATTAGGCTGCTATAAATAGTCTGATACACAGGCTGTTGTATAAAATACTCATGTATAACACGGTTCAGTGGATATTTTAATACCCTCTGAGAAGTTTGTACACAACATGGAGCTTCTTGAACCTAAATTGTTCATTATAAGCAGCCAATCAGGTAAAGCTTTCAAAGCTTCACTGCCTCCCAGGCATTCCGTGGTAACAAGCTCAAATTCCAATCAGGTCCAGAAGATGAATTCTGCAAGCAGGTATGGGCATACAAGAAGTCTGCTCCCTTCACTTGCCATTTATGTTTGCTTAAAAGCATCAAAAGAAAATCAACGTTGTTCTTATGATTCACACAGATCCCTACGTGAAGGTTTCTTTAATGTGTGAAGGAAGGCGACTAAAGAAAAGAAAAACTTCCACCAAGAGGAATACCCTTAATCCCGTTTACAATGAAGCCATAGTCTTTGACGTCCCTCCAGAAAACATTGACCAAATTAACTTGTCGATAGCTGTTATGGATTATGACCGGTGAGATACCTGTAGCTGTAAAATGACCTCAACTATTGGCTTAGAAAATCACACACAGCACATTTGCATCGAGAAAGAAAGTTATTGGTTTTTTCCCCTGTAAGTGGGGAATTAGTTTCATGTTGATCTTGGTAGAAGACTCAAATTTTTTGTCTTGCCAGGCAGAATTTCCTTTCTAAATTTTAAAATATAGATTTGCATTCATAACTGACATAACTAAGCTGTATATATGTTTGCCAGAACTGAAAGAATTGAGCATATTGTCAGACAGTCCACACACTGGTGCTTTGTTGGTGCACATTTGCTCAAACCCCTCACACACATACCTGCTTTTATAAAATTGTGGCGTAGTTTACTTCTATTTGCAGCTAATTACAAAAGACACACAAAGAATCTTTTACATTCTTCATGCAAAAATAAGAGACAAATACACACAGACACAGTGTGTGCTATAAGGGGGGGAGATAATAAGTTGTTCTGATTAGTGGGAAATGCAAAAAGCAAACCTATGTATTTTATAGCACATTATATTTTTCAGGCAAGACTGAATTCTAAAATTCTGTGCTTAATGTTTCTGATGAAATATGTAAATGGTGTGGTTCTAAAGGTAAAGCTTTAAGAAAAAAATATTATGGAACATTTTCACAGTGTAGGTCACAATGAGGTCATTGGAGTATGTCAAGTAGGCAACGATGCAGAAAGTCTGGGTCGTGACCACTGGAACGAAATGCTCTCATATCCTCGGAAACCCATTGCTCACTGGCATCCTCTTGTAGAGGTAAGGCTTTTAGTTCCTACTTCCCCGTTACAGTAGTTGTGAATATTCCTCCATACGGCACTAGAACATTGGATAACATTTTATGAACAAACCCAAGATCTACATGCATGAAGTAAATCCTAGAAAAGGGCTTGGAAACACTGATATTAAAAGTCAAACGTAACATGCAAGTTAAGTCTGCTCCTTTCAATTTTAGGGAGACAGAACAGAAAGTAATTAATAATATATATATATATATGAAAACACCAAACATTTTACACTCGGCTAAGGGTTTGGTTTTGGTTTTTAAATAAGATCTTGGGTAACTTTCACTGATAATTCATAAAAAGAAATGGACCTTGTTTACAGAACAGTCAAGACCTATTTTTTTTATATATAACAACCTAATTTACTTCTTTTCTTGTAACGATATATCATCCATGGCACTAGCACATCTCAAAGGATGCCTAACTGCACTGAAAAAAATATGTTTAAGTGTCTCTGGAGATCTGAGGCGCTGATAAGAAGCGACACAATCAGAAAAGCTTTTCAAGGTTCCTATGGTTTTTTTTGTTTTGTTTTGTTTTGTTTTTTGTCTTTAGGGCCCTATTCAGCAGGAATGTTATGCAGGTCTTCTGCGCTTGGATGGCTGCCGAAGAGGCTTCCTCACCCTTTTAACCTATTCAGCAGAAATTTGGCATTCCTGTTGAACTCTTTCTTAGCCATATCCTCAGGGGCTATTCCACAGAGTCCAGTGGGGTAAAGATGTCCTTTTAATCCCTCTGTCTAATCCTCTCCCCAATACAGGGAACACTAATCCTGATTCATGAGACACAAAAACTCATCAAAGATCTAACTAAACTGCCTCCTAAGAGTTACCATGACTTCCTTCCATTGTTGCTCTCGCTGCCTGAAGTCAGGCAGTAAATCCCAGTGAAAAGAAAGTGTCGTGTTTATGAACAGCCACAGTTATCCCCAGTGTTGAAGGACAGGAAAGATGGTAGTATCCATGCCAAGCCAAGAGTGATGCTGTAAGCACTTCATACTTTAGGTAGCCTCTCTGAGTATACTTTGTGCATCAGAGTGTGGTCGTGTTGCTAGAGGTGCAACTGAAGATTTACCTACCCGGCTGGGAGCGCTGACCCTAGGCAGTGCCATAAATAATTTTCAGGCAATAGGAAGATGCTACAGGCTGGGAGGAATACCACAGTCTTGCCCTGAGTCCATAAGCAAGTGCAGTTACTGGTGGCTGGGGACCACAGTTTCGGCAGGGTCGCAGTGGGAAGGCACCGTGAAAGAAGATGGAGCCAAGTGGGGGAGCTCTGCCTATGTGTTTGTGCCCTCAGTGACAAGCTAGATACTGGCTGAAGTGCCACACTTGAAATGCTGACCTGGGCACTTGGGAGCTGGGTTTAGAAAACACCTCACCAAGCTTTCAGCTGTAGCCAGGCATTGATAGGAGCAGCTTGACACAGCACACAAGGAGCAGTGCAATAGTTATTACTGCCCCGAATATGAGAAGTGTCTCTTAGCAGAAGTTGTCTACATCCTTATATCCAACCTGTCTTCCCTCTTTGATAAATTTCATTGCAGCCAGAGCCCACAATTAGGTTTTGACAGCTCTTCCCTTTTTACAGGCATCCTGTTCTTTTCATACATGCCTGGCTAACTTCTTTAGATTTCATTACTGTGGATTGCTTTTCATGTCACTGAGCTAAACAGAGACATATTTTTTTCCTTCCCAGGAATCAAGTGGGGGAGGGTGTCCAGCGCATCCAGGCTGTGCAGAGAAATATATACACAGCATATCATTTTGGTTCCTGAATCAGGATTAGACTCAGCGAGAGCTTCTGGAACCTCTGTGGCCACAGCCATAGGACCCTGAATATTTGCTGAATAGGACCCTCAGTCTTCTACTGTGTGAAGAGCTATTGGTTTCAAGTAGCGTAATGTTATCCACTTGTAGCATTCATTCTCCAGCTGATACTGTTGCTACTGATAGATTATTTGTATGGTTGTAAGCATTACCCAAATTCAAGTCATCATTTCTGTTCCTTAGAATAACCCAGGTTTTACAAGCAAAATGATAGCAATGAAAACCAACAAATATGGGAAGCAGCAACAAACATGGTCCTTGTATTTGCAAAACGAAGGTGCAGTATTGTGAATGGACAGCTTTCTAAATATTTTTTTTTTCAAGAATGATTGTCATCAAACATTTTTTTTGACAAGTTGCGTCCTCAGTCTCAGTTGGTGCCTCCTTTCACCTACATGAAAACAAATTAATATGGTTGCTTGCAGAAATCCTTCAAATCTGAAAAACTGTAAAAAAGTTCTGTTGGGTGAGAACAAGATGCATATGGTATTTGTAATGACAGTATGTTCTTTTAGAAAGAAGATAACCATCTGTATAACATGGAGGTTGTTAGTCCTCAACCTTTGTAGACGATATTCCCTTCAGTGTTTCTTAGTTGTGTCCACAACACTGCCAAATGTTGGAAGCACATCACAGGAGGCAATGCTTGATCATACAAACAAGCAGACACGTGTGCATGTGCACACACCCCGACCCTATGTCATTTTAAAATGCTGTTCCAAATATATAGTGCCTGTGAAGACTTCCTTTATTGTTTGTGGTAGAATTAGCAGGGTTATTTTACATGGTGATATCTTGTAAATTCAGACAAATTCTGACCATTAAAAGAAAATAAATCTAAGCAATGAACTCTTTCACATAATAAAATCTGTGTCCCAAAACAAGAGACCCTGAGATAATTTTTTTGCCATTTATTTAGCCATGCTAAATAAGTTCTTTCTTCCTCCAAATTTTTCTAGAGGCAACTTGATTCAAATTTTTACATGGGAATTTCTGTTAAAAAAATGCAAATGCAAAGTATGGATATTTTATACAACATAGTTGTCTGTTATGTACTTACAGGTAGGGAGCCCTGGTCTTTAAATATAGTTCAGATAAATTTATGCACACACACATTGCTTCATGTCTTGTATGTGTTGAATGCTCACCAAGTGTTTTGGGTTTACAACTTTGCTGACACAGATATGCGTGCACAGATTGAAGAAACATTTAAAATTCTGCCCCCAAGTCTGAAAAATTGGTTTTGTAACCTATCCATGAGGATCTTCCAGAGAATCAGAATTGCTGGTGGGTAAAACACAGCTTGGCACTTGCAGGAAATCGTGGATCTGTTGCAAATGTGTGCTGCAGCTATAAAGCAGAAGTCCTGTAAGTACAGTGGTTTTCAAAAACCTCATGCCATGCTGTGGAGAAAACAGCTACCATGGGCAAGGGTACTCCTGGCAGATGGGTAACAACTGGGCATTTCCAAAAGAATACAAAAAACAAATACAAATTTGCCATGGCAAAACTACTTCACTGCACTTCCAGCCGAAGCTTTATATCAGCAGGCCAGTGGTGAGATACGTTGTGCATGTCTGTTCCTGCATGATCCTCACCTCAGGCAAAATCCTGCACTCTTTACCCAGGCTCATGTCCCAGGAGTGAACACGGGGAGATGGGCATGAGCAAAGAAGGAGGAGCTCTTCCTTTGGAGTGGAGTGCTTTGATTTCCTGGACAAATCGTTATAATGCATCCCTACCTGGAATGCAGAGCGGGCAGCAACACATTCTCCCACTGCAGCAATAGCAAAAGAGACTTACTTCTGTGGCAAGGAAAGCACCTACGCAGCAGGCTCACTTGGTGTCCATGCAAGAGTGCAGGAGCCTTTCTAGGATTTGTCCCTAGCAATTCAAAGGGGCATCTGCTGAAAAGTAGTATCATTATAATTGCCAGTGGGCTGGAGTCCTTTTATTTTATTATCATACTCTGTTTATTGAATACTCAAGGGTCTGGCACCAAAAGAATTATTTTGAACACAGTTCTACTGAAAAACCAGAAATGAAGCTCTGTGACAGTGAGCATTTAAAGTGGAATCCAGCAGACCTCAAAGGCTTAGGGATGAGGAAAACCCCTTAAATTTATTATATTCTCCTAATTTTTGCTGTCTCATGACTTGCAAACTGTTACTCAGGCTGTGGCATTACTATGTGCTTTTTACAAATATCTGCCTTATCATAGTAGTGCATCTATGAAATGATAGCTGTTTTCTGTAGTTGGATACTTCACTCTTATACTCCACTAAACCAATGATACTCCCTAGACCTGAAATATTTTCGTGTTATGGTTCTGGTCTGCCAGTGAACTGTTGCTGTCTTTGGACTGTATTGCAATAATGCAACAGCTGTTGGAAGGAACAGAAGATAGATACACTGGAAACCCAGAGACAGCTATGGTCCTAATGCTGTTGAGTCCTTCTTTTCTATACTGTGATTCTCAGAGGTAAATGATTTCAAAGCTGAAACCCTCTTTTGTTTTCCTGTTTTCTGTGAATGCATAATTACGCTGTGTGAAATGTATCTTAACTCTGAAATAGCAGAGGAAATCCCTTAGAAGTGCATCTCAGCAAGATTTTAATCCCATCTCACTCATTAACAACATGCTATTAAATTTTAGTTTTAAACTTCTAGTTTTCCATAACAAGCCACGATGTCAGATGTTGTTTTATGAAAAACCAGTGAGTGGCAATGGGAAAGCCTTCCAAGTTACTGGTGCTGAGGCTGAGTGCAATGGACAAGTGTGTGATACTCCCATGACAGAACACTCACAGCACAACTCTCCTGCGGCTGAGTGCTTAAATATTTCTATATCTGTTTCCACTGAAATCACAAGACCTTAAAAGCATTTCTGCTCTCTTTTGTTTTGCTTTTCCCTGTCAATAATCCTGGCAGTGGATAAACAGGCATGGGGAGCTGGGGACTACCAGAACAGAAAGCCAATATGTAGTATAAAAGACCCAGAGCTCAAATTGTTCTTACCAGCCCTTGCACAGCTCAGCTTTCTGTGCCAGAAGATCCACAAAACACCAAAGCAGTGCATGTGAGAAACTTGTTACACAGAGGTCCAATTTAACTACTGGTAGGGGAACTCCTGGTTCACTTCCAAATGGAACAGCAAACTGCAAAATAAGGAAAAAGGTTATTTTAGTCCACCCTTCTTGGCTCGATGAGGTGTTTTTTGGTTGTTTTTGTTCTTTGGTTTGGCTTGGTTTCATTCATGTGTTTTTAAACATGATAGTAGCTATATTATCATGAGCACACAAAGTCAGAGACATAAGAGACATGTTTACATGCTTATCACCTGCCAACATTCGAGCACTGAGGGGAGATCTCTGCAATTGGGGGGAAAAAAAAATTGCTGCAAGCTCCCTTTTAGTTTAAAAGTAACGAACAATAAATAGGAACTGGGAAATTTAGTTGAAAAGTCTATTTTACCCAGCTAGAAATCAATCTGCAATTACTTTACTGTTAATGCATTTTGTTTGAACAGAAAGAAGTGAAAAAAATAGATTAGGTGACTCCATCTGAAGTGTCATCAATTAAATGCTTTTTTCCCTTTAGAACAGTGCATTGTCAAGTGATTACATCTCAGTATCAAATGAGAAAACAATGGCTTTCTTATCTAGAAATAAAACCATGTAGAGAAAGTAATCCACAATACTGTAGAATTTAATAGAAGCCACCACCCGTGCTGGGAAAAACAGCAGCAGGACAGACTTTGTAACAGCATCACCTTGAATCTTACTGCAATTAGTGCCAGGCCTCGCTTGCAACCATAATTCTGTCCTGAAGTGACAGCCTTGCAGTAGGTGAAGTTAATTTCTAATACAGTGGGTTGGGCAAGCAGCTACAGCTGGACGTTCTCCAGGGTCCTGCAGTTCTCTGAGAGGACCTCCATCTCCTTGAAGGTCCGTAAAGTGCACTCATCCAGAGGGCAGTGGTGGACACTGCCCAGGAAAGGTTTCATCTGTGGCCAAAGGCAGCACAATGGCACAGGAGGGAAGATGACCTGAGGACTTGTAAGCATCTGGGCTGTTCATTTGTTCCTTCGTTTTGTCTGGGGTTTTTAGTTCCTCCTTCTTTTGCTCAGATGTAGACATTGTAAAACTGGAATGTTTGACTCAGTTGCATGCTGGCCAGCTGTCATTTTTAATACCCATTGCAAAGGTGCGTGAAGAGAGGTGTGTTGTTTTGGTATACTTTTGGTTTTAATAACACATGAACATTGTACTATACTTTATTATTTCTTGTTCAATAAATAGTCCTGGTATCTCTATGTTTCATGTCTAATTTTGGAGAGTAGAGCCATACCTGTATCAAGGCTCTCTCAATTAGGTGGGCATTTTGTTTGTTTAGTAGAAATAATGCATGATTCCTTTCGCAGTGATGGTTTGAGGGACAACAAAAAAGATCTTAATTTTGTAATACGTATTCCAGTCTTCTAAACACAAGTAAAAATGTACTGTGATTTATTTATATAAATCTAGTCTGAACAAATAAGTTTTGATCTTAATAAAAACTCTGTAAGAAATTGTGCAATTGTAATTTATTACTATTTTGTATTTAATATATTAAAGTTCAGCTCATTATTGACAAAACCAACAAACACTTTGGAAATGTTTCTGCTCTATTCTTCTCCATAGATGTTGTGTTTTGATAAAATAAATAAGGCCAGAGAGACAAAGCTGCTACATGGCAATTACTTTACATCACTCAAACACAATTTGGAGGTTTGGATACTGAAACCTCCTCTTGTTTCATCACATGTCTACAGTCATCACTCCAGAAAGACTATTTGTCATATCAAACATGAATCTCATATATGCTTAATATTAAGAAAAAATTCAAGAAGCTACAGAAGCGCTTCTATCAAGTAACAGTGTGTTAAGTTACCACAATTGCTGTTTAGCATGGCACACTGGCAAAATTCACAGTCCTCCTGTGTCAACACCTGACATGGAGCTCCAGGATATCCCCATGAATCCCCTGGCAGAGCCCAGGAACAAATGGAAAAGAGCACAGATGTATCTGGTATGACCACACAAACTGCACCTAGAAAGGCAACACTTGTTCTTTTTTTTTTTTTTTGTCTTTTTTCTTTTTCAAACCACCCAAAATTACATACCCATCAGCAAGGGTTCTACATGTGCATGACTTCTAATTAAGTAAGAGTCTATCTCTGCAGGGATAAGCTCCTTCTCTCCTCGATTGGAAGATCTAGCCTGCTTGCACATACCGCATTAATAAAGAGCTGCTGACGTGATAATGGCATAAAAGAATATTTCATGCAACTAAGAAGGAATTTAATGTAGTTCTTTTCTCTTCTTGGGTTTGTTTGATGTCACAGGCACGTGGCAAAAAGATGAGAACAGGCCTGTAGTTTTGAAGTTGGTGTTATCCTTACCAATGGGAACACCTCTAAGCCCAGTGTAGACTTCTGGTTTTCAGCTTTACATACAGGTGCCTGTAAATGGTGCTCCAGACAGGTGGTGTGGCAGGGTGACAGGAGACATGGAAGATTTGCAAAGGACACACCTCTAGGCATTTTGTTGCTGGTAAGTAATGTAGTGCTAATTATGCCTCTCTGTCCCATAAACCACTATAAAATATACTCCAGCAGAGGAGGTGTATGAACTTCAAAATTGTTTTTAATGTCTTTCAAAAATACTGGGTTGTGTGTCCCTATTTCTTTGTTAATAAGCAAGCAAAAGCCTCTTCCTCTGTCAAAACAGGCCCACACATCTCTCCTTTCAAGACACTTTTCCAGCAGAATCATCTTTTAAGTATTTATATGTAGCCTACAGACTTGAAAAAAGCTCCATTAAGACTGGGACGGGTGAAAGACTGGTTGCAACAGCCTGTTGGTGACTGAAAGTGAGAAGCCAAAGGTTGAGCTCCTCACTGAAAAAGCCTGATCAATAGCAAATAAGACATCCCACATTGCATTCAACCTGAGAAGCCTCGTAATCCTGCACGGCTAATCAGCAGTGAGATGAAAATTAAGGGAGATGCCTTGTTAGTAATAAGCTTTACTAGCTGCTGACTGAGGCTTTCTGTGGGGGGAATGCCAACATCCAGCAAAGTCAAAAGTGGCTGGAGTGACAGGAGTGGGAGTGCAGAGCGATGTCCCTGAGGAGCTGGGGACATGGGCTGTTACAGTGAGAAATCAGTAACTCAGAAAGGAGCGGAGACACAGAACGGGCCTGCCACTCTGCATCTAAAGATCACATTGGCAAATTTTGTGACTCCAAAAGTAACCTTTCTAAGGAAGGAAATCACGTAGTGGTTTGTGCCACAAACCAGTTCCATTCACTTCTGACAATATTGTCACAGATGGAGCCCTAAGAGAGGTTTCCAGTATAAGCAACACGTGTTTTATCTCCCTGATTGATATTCTTATATTGCCATTTAAACAGCATCAAATAATTACCTGGGTATACTTATGCATTTATCATTTCCATATTAATTAACCACACACTTCAGTCTGGTCCACCACAGCATTCAAAAGGTCATGGCCTTTAACCACTCAATAACTTGCCAAATGGCATTCAGTGAATTTATGTTCCAGTACAAGCACACGTGGGAAAATCTGTCAAAGTTCCATAGTGTAAGAAGTGCCTGAACAGTCTGGTTCAAAGAGCTTGAGTAAAACTGCTTAAATATTAAAGACTCATTTAGATGTGTCAGAAATGTCAGCCAACTAGTGTTAGATCCTTATCCAAAGGAAAAAATAAAATCATTTATATTAGAGTAACCATTCCTAATAATAACAAAATTCTTTCCTGAACCTTTATAAAGTTTTGTAATTTTCAGTTTAGCAGGCAGAATTCTGTTTCGAGAATGTTGCTGTAATCATATCCATTATATCCTGGTAACTGGCACAAAAACATCTTTAAAACAATAGATTAATAGACTTCAGCTACATTAAGTCTTCCAAAAATTAAGTATAATTTAAAGACTGTCTTTTAGAAATGCATCAGTTTTGGATCTTTTGAATAACTTTTGTCCTTTTTTTTTTTGTTGTTAGTTCATTACATTAAAAAAGAATTACTGCATAACATTTGATGAATAATCACATGACTTAGCTTAAAAAAATTCCAAGCTGATCAATCAGTTCCTGGATCCCAGTGAAACTCAATTCCAAATATTTACTGTTCCAGTAGAAATACTGCCTGGCAGAAAACAACCTTTGATACTGTTATTTCCTCCCTCCAAAACCTCAGCTCTCCAAACATGATAGCATTTTACTTTCAGTTCAAAGTTTTAATACAGACCATGTTTCAGGAAAAGAACACAAAGCACTCAAAAAGTCTCTGCTAAGTCTGGCCCTGGTCCCTTCTCTTCAGTTACCCTTGAGGAATCTCACCAGCTTCGAACTTAGGCAGGCCATGTAACAACATACAAAACTGAATAAATTATGTATAAAAGTCCAAATAACCTCCCTAAAGATATTCTGCTTAATTTTGAATTCCATGACTAAAATCTTACAAAGAAATAAAATTTTAAATCTAATGGAAAAGGAACTTGGGAGCTACAGGAACTGCAATGTTCTCTGAGTCTTATCCTGCACCAACTAGAAATATCGGTACAATTTTGGCCACAATAATTAGGAACAAACTCTTTACTGCTGTGGGTGGGTTTCTTGTTGCTGGTAGCAGGAGCTAAGGTTTTCTGTCTTATTTCCCCAAACTAATTAATGTCTTTATCCAGGTATTTGTAAATGTCCCAAGCCTTCTTCCCTTTCTACAGTACTCAAACTACTTGAAGAGTTAAAGTGGTTTGAAATGGAAGGAGGAATTCTCAGCATGACTCTGGAGCTGTATCTTGTCTCAGTAAGAAAGGACAGGAAGTTACTTCCTCCTACTCTTCCTTTAAATCCACTTAAAATTCATTGTTCCAAGCACTGCCAAATAATAGGTTGAGCTTGCTCAAAAAAAAAATTTAAAAATTCCTTCCTTTCATCAGGAGCATCTTTATATTTGGGTGTGGGGCTCTGCTGAATTGTTTTTTCATTTCCTCCAGTCTGACAGAACTGGAGAGCCGTTCTCTCCCACTCCCTTTTCTGCCCTCACCCTGCTAAGGCAGAACAGCACATTTGAGCTAAACCTTCAAAAGCTCTCCAGACAAGATGGAAGACGTTTTAGTTTGGAAACTCTGTTGCAAGTAGAAATAACATCCAAATTGCACCTAGATAATATGCCTGATAGACTTTCGTTTTATTTGTCCTGGTTTTATTTCTTTCTTCGCTTCTGATATCTGCCTTTTCTTCTCCTTTCCTCAAAACCTTTCCCTCAGCATCTTAGTGATTTTTACTAGACAGATGGGTTCAACTCCTCATTCTTCATATATAAGAAAACCTTCCCACATATGTTGATGTCTCCCAGTGAGCCCAAGTCCAAGAGACAAGGCTGGTTAGGAGCTGTTTCAACCTTCACTCACATTTCATCTGCTACTCACCTCACGGCAACATTTTCATTAAAAAAGTGTGCACTTTGTCTTCAGGTAGCAGACCAAAGGTGTAGGGACACAAGGGCTGCTGCAGAATGTCAGAACATGGTAGAATAAGTTGCCAGATAGAAATTTAATGAGTTAATACCAATGGCCACACCTGAAACACTTTTGATGAATGCTGCAAAATCCAAGGTGACAGCAAATCACAAAATCAATGGCTACTCGTGTCTGTTCGTAAAGACATCAAACATTTGATGTCTTTAGGAGTTTGGATAAGTACCTTAATAAAATGTTTGAGGCCATAACACAGCCTGAGATGTCAGCATTCTGACACTTGTCCAAACTAATGTTCAGCAACACAGAGAACAAATGGACAAGAAGAGAGCTGTGTTTATAAGAAGAGTTACTATAGGATTCAGGGGAACAGACACAATACGCTATCCAGCTGTCCAAATAACAACAATTAATGGAAAAAAACCTTCTGGTAGTTTTATTTCAACCAAAGGCACAGCAAACTCTAATGTTACTGTCCTTAAGAGAAAGGACCTCTAAGGAAAGCAGATTTGGATTTACTGCTCTGTATTAATTTCCTTTCCCCTTTGGCACCTTTTATGAACTGTTTCAAAAGGGGTAATTATGTGCGACAAAGCAAAAAAAAAAAAAAAAATTTAAAAAATAAAATCTGTAAATCATTGTTTGTTTTGGTTGCCTGAGTGAAAACCATGTTTCAGGGTGTAAGAGGAGTCAGCAGCACTTCAATGTGCACAGAATGCAAAACATCCTGTGTTTAGTGCTAATGACAGCTAGCTGCTCACAGAAGTAAAGCATCTCGCATTTCTCAGAGGCAGAGTATAACATTATTGTGTCCCAGAATTGCATTATGCCTCTTACCCAGACTCTCCTCATCCTGTTACGGGAACGGTTTTCACAGTTTGTTAACAAGCCTCAATTTCTATCCATGTATTGGGTTTGCTTGGCAAGGTGCTGGCAGCAAGGGGGCTACAGAGGTGGCTTTTGTGGAAAGGTGCCAGAATTTTCCCCCACGTCCGACAGAGCCGGTGGCAGCTGCCTCCAGGGTGGACCCACTGATGGCCACGGCCAAGCCACTCAGGGATGGTGGTAATGCCTCTGGGATAACAGGTTGAAGAAGGGGGGGGAAAAGTAATCACATGCAGGGAAGAGAGGAGTGAGAATGTGTGAGAGGAACAGCCCTGCAGACCCCCAGGTCAGTGCAGAAGGAGGAGGGGCAGGAGATGCTCCAGGGGCCAGAGCTGAGGTTCCCCTGCAGCCCCTGGTGCAGCCCATGGTGAGGCAGCCGTGCCCCTGCAGCACAGGCAGGTCCATGGGGAGCAGAGATCCACCTGCAGCCTGTGGAGGAGCTCCTGATGAAGCAGGTGGATGCCCCAAAGGAGGTTGTGACCCCGTGGGAAACCCACGGTGGAGCAGGGTCCTGGCAGGATCTGTGGACCTGTGGAGATAAGAGCCCGGACTAGAGCAGGTTTGCTGTCAGGACTTGTGACCCCAGGGGGGACCCACAGTGGAGCAGCCTGTTCCTGAAGGATGGCACCCCATGGAAAGAGAGCCACACTGGAACAGTTCATGAAGAATTGTAGCCTGTGGGAAGGACTCAGGTTGGAGAAGTTCATGGAGTACTGTCTCCTGTGGGAGGATAACCATGCTGGAGTAGGGAAAGGACTCCCCTCCACAGGCAGCAGCAGAGACAACTTGTGATGAAGAGACTGTAACATCCATTCCTTGTCTCCCTGCACCCCTGGGGGGAGAGAAGGTAGAGAATTAGGAGTAAAGCTAAACCCAGGAAGGAGGGAGGAGTTGGAGGAAGTTGTTTTTAAGTTTTGTTTTACTTCTCATTATCCTACCCTGATTTTGACTGGCAAGAAATTAAACAAATATCTTCAAGTTGGGTCTGTTTTCCCTGTGACAGTAACTGGTGAGTGACCCCTCCCTGCCCTTATCTCAACTCATGAACCTTTCATTTTATCTTCTCTCCCTTGCACAGTTCAAGAGGTGAGTGGTAGAGTGGCTTTGGTGGGTGCCTGGCCTCCAGCCAGGGTCAAACCACCACAATCAGGAAAGATTTCATCCTGACTTTTCCAAGTGCCCAATGCTGACACATAGTGATTTTTATGCAATACAGTCTGCAAACGAAACCTGAGCTTTCTGACCCAGAAGATTCAACACAAAACTTTAAAAAAATAATTCCACCAAAACCAGTCATGCTCCAGGACAGTGAATCCAGACAGAAAATGTTATAATAATATATACAATCTTCATATGGCAATTCATGTGTGATATCACATTAGCTCAATTTAATTTGTCTTTCTGCCATAAGTGTTCCAACGGTGGCTTTGTGTTTGTTTTGAATTTCAGAATAAGTACCAAGGGTGTGCTGCAGACTGTGCCTAAAATAGCATCTGGTTTGTAATTACTGTCTGGGACCTGAATTACAAAAACCTGCCGTGCCATGAAAAGATATAATTATTGAAAAGATCTTTTATGCATGGTTTGTCGGCATGCTCAACCATCAATTAAATCATTACCACCTAATCCTGCTCATAAATAGAATTTCACAGATTCCCAAATTCCTGAACCTACAAACATTTTTTTTTTTCCAAGTGAAAAATTACCCCATTTATTGAATGCCTAAAGAAAAGCATACCTCTTCTATGGAGATCAGAGCTACAAGCAGAGCCTTTTATCTCTTTTCTTAATGAAAGGATATACAATTGCCAAGTTGTTAATTGAGGGGTAAAATTGTCTTGTTTATCCACTGCAGATAGGTGGGATAAAGGCCAATTCATCCCAAACCTATGTGCAGTGCTGTTTTTTGTAGGGTTCCAACCAAATCCCAGCTGAATCAGCCATCACAACCTCTGTCTGGTAGCACAGCCTTTTTTTACTCCAGAATTTTGTCCAGACTTTGCAATTTCTACTTTCACTAATTTCTGCAAACAGACACACACATCTGACACTCATAAAACTTTTGAGCCCAATTCTTCATTCTGATAAGCTTACCAAGGGAACAGGACAGTAGAGGAGTAACAGAAACACCCCTCATCTTTGTGCTGCCCAGGGCTGTGTGTCAGGCAAACTCAAGGGACTGGTAGATATTTCAAGAGCCTAAAAAATACGCTTGGTGTCTTCTTGATCTCCTTCCACCTACTGACACAATTTCTTTGCCAAGTGTGTCAGCTCTAAAACAGCATTTTGCCAGGGATGCTCAACAGGGAGTCAGCAGAAAACTCAATGTTCTGTTTTGGGGAACTCCTGGAAAGAAACAACAGAATAGAGTAGGTGGAGAAGGAAATTATTCTTCTCTGATGTGCCTTTTAAGCCTTCATAATATTATCAGTGCCTTGAAGCTGATGGACAAGCTGTGTGATACCTTTAATTTCAAATATTTTCCCTCAAGCTGCAATGTCTGACACAAAGACCTCTTTTTCTCCAGTGTAAAGAATTCCTCATGCCTTTACTGATGGCCAAAGGGAGGTGTCTATTATCCAACTGACTCCAAATTTGCTGCTATTAGATTGTGGCAAGAAACCTATCAGAACACTCAACTATGCAGACATTTTATTAATTCACCTAAGATAAACTTAACTGCTTTTTGTTCTTATCAACAGGGTGAAAAAAGAGCCTGCAAAGCCAGCAGGCCAGCTGGTCTGGGTTTTCAGCTGCCTAACCCGTGTTGTGTAGCTCAGGGAGGAGAATAAGTATAAAGGACAGCACTGCTGAAGTCACTAAGTTTCTGTTGTCAGTGAGCTGGCAAAAATGCTTCATTGTCACAAAGTTTCTTTAACAGAAACCGGGGCCTACATATCTAAAGCAATGGTATTCTTATCCATTCTACTAGTTACATCAAATGCTCTCCAGCAATCTGCATAGGTGCTGGAAAACACACCTCTCAGTAACAGCAATGTGAACAGAAATCAGTCAGGGATTTGCTTCTGAAAGCAGCAGTCAGCCAATGCTCACGTCATGTGCATAGCCTGGCCCATGCTAAAAAGAACTGACAAACCCATTTACAGCTGTGTCCTGTTAGTAACAGATCCAAGAAGCTTCAGGACTGTCTCAAACTTCACATGATCACTGTTATTATTCCATGCTTATGTCAGGGTAATTCTAAGAGGCCTACCATGTTAGACATGCACACAAAGTAATGCCCCATTTCCACTAAGCACCAACAATACAGAGACCTCGGGGCTTTGCAGTATTTCCTTTGGTCTGTCTTTAACTATTAATCACAACCTATTCTTGGTAGGTAGTCCTATAAACAAATTCTCTTTACTGTTCTTTTTTCTAATTACATTGGTCATAAATACATTTCCAACATCTTGGTGTCACAAGTGATGGACATCACTCCTGGTTATGTAGAGGATACTGAACAAATCCAGTCAAGGAAGGTGACCTTCTTCCATCATGAATCCTCATGTCATTCACCATGTCTCTGAAAAAATAAAAAAAAGCCCTTAGTACATCTCTGAAAGATAAAGGCTTGTGTTTCACTGAACTGGATGAATGACTTCCAGCATTGCTTTAGACAAATGAATGCAATCTGATATGAGTATTGTGCCTTTGGTCCCTGACATTTTCTTTTGCACTACATACTCTGGGCATCCCTTCTGTGTGCCGTGATTTCTGTTCTGGAAATAAAAGCATTTCCTTTAAGCCAATGAAATGAAAAACACAGGACATATCCCAGGAAATATTAAGAAAAAGTGCCGTGTAGATTTATTTCTCATCTCCAAAATAATCTTACTTCATTCATCCTTTTACAAGTAATTTCCTCCTTTTTCTGCCTCTCTGTAACTCCTTTGGCTGAACGTACTTAGAAGGTTTTCCCTGGGTATTTATATTTTTCATTAGAAGTTTATTTCTGCTACAGACACATATAATTTATTCAAAATGTCTTCTCTAGCAAAATGTATTTCAAAGGATCAACCATTTTTTTCATCTTCTCAGCAAGAAGTATTATCACCCTTGTTCCTGCCTAATGCATCAGAAAAGGTGCCCCAGAATAACACCTTTATAGGATGAATTTTGCATGGCTCATTCATACAAATGTGAATATTCATACACATTCGTGTGAATGCGTTTGAAGCTCTAAGCCTTAAACATAACCAGAGGAATGAAGCTCAAGGGGAGATCATTTCCAAGTGGCACAGCTGTGAGTCTGTCTTCAGTGTTTCCTGCCACTGAAACTGGACATTAGATGTAATTCTGCAAGTTTACCTCTGGATCCAAGCCTATCCATGAAAGTTCTTAGGTATTTATACTGAAATCAGAGCCTGTGATGCCTCACAGGTATGAACTGACATCCACCACTTCAGCTGGAATGCCACAGATGGTTTTGCTTCTGTCAGGATGATGGAGTGGACAGGCTGCCAGTAATGGAACAAGAACACAGGCTTTTATTCCTTCATTTATGACAGCAGTTTCAACACATCAACCTATGTCTCAATTTCCCTCTTTGCAAATCAAGGTTAAACATTTGTATCTGTAAAATACAGTAAGGTGTGTAAATGACAAGGGCTAGAGTATTTTGATGACTGTTTATTCTATAAATAATTAAAAAATGCTATATTTTTGCTTTATTAATCTAAATTACTCCTGAAACAAATTCAGAGAAAATGGATAGAGTCTTAATAACCCATCATTATGTGTTCCCAAGCGTAAACAAGCCACCATTAAATTTCAAAAACCATTTGAAAAGGGAACATTTACAAAACATAATAAACATAATTTAAGAAGTTATAGACTTCAAAACTTTGTACAAGTGTGATCATCCAAATTACTGACAATGTCAAAGAACAGTAATAAAAGTAGTCCTAAAAACACTTGTAGGTTATAAAATCAAATGTAGTGTTTTGTTAGAGAATTTTTGTCGGTTTATATTATTTCCTACATTAACTCTTAAGATTTGAACAAGAGTCAGGAACCTCCTAGAGTGTTTCTTCCCTGTTGTATATCCAGCAGACATCTGGTAAGTTGAAGTCCCTCACAATAACAAGGGCCAACATTCAGGAGCTTCTCCCAGCTGCTTACAGAGCATTTTGTCATCCTTACTAGGACACTCCCACCATGACATCTGCCTTTTTGGTGTTCCTTCTGATTCTTACCCGTCAGCACCACCATTAAGCTCTAGGCAATCAAAACTTCCTCTACCATACAGGGCTACCCCCCTCCTGTCCTTCCTTGCCTGTCCCTTTGGAAGAGTTTGCAGCCATCCTCTGCAGCACGGCAGCCGTGCCAGTCATCCCACCGTGTCTCCGTGCTGGCACCTGTGCCACACTTTGCCAGCTGCACCACAGCTTCCAGCTCCTCCTGTGTGGTGTCCCTGCTGTGTGCCTTGTGTCGATGCACTTCAGTTAAGCTATTTATCCCATCACCTTTTTGCAGGGAGAAGCCCTAAGTGACCCTTCTCAGGCACTTGCATGGTTTCAATGTTTCATGCAAGCAGCCTTTTTGGAGTTAGGATGATGCACAGGTCACGGCTGGAGATGATTCAAACCAGCCTGGCATAAGGTGGGTTTTGCAATAACAGGAGGTATTTACTACCTATAGCCAGATGCTATGAAGAAAATGTGACCTGATCTCAATCAATAGGCCAAGTCTTTTGTAAACAGAGTGGACAGTAGAGCAATAAAAGCTTTGTATAGGATCTACAAGTTCTTTGTCAGCTGGGGATTTCAAACCTGTCAGCTGCCACCTCCCAAAAGAGTACAAAGCCACTAACTAATAGGTTGGACTATAATGTAGCAACAGCTTGTGTGAGGAGAGTGTGGTGATTCTGCCCATGTTTCTGAAGGTTGCAGGGAAGGAATGGGGTGAAATGGAGTAGATGAGTAAGTGAAAGAAGAAAAAGATTCACCTTCAAGGATCTGTCTGTAACTGAAAGTGTCAAACTCATGTTCTGGTTCATGATCAGGTCCAAGGTTGTTTTTATATTTTGTTCGTTGTCTTCTTCATATGAAATATAAGTTGATATCCAGGTCTTTTTCAGACACTCATTCTCCACATGAAGTTTTGGTAGGTCACTTAAAACCTCAGCATCTCACAGAGCTTTTGCAAATCTCACACAAATATATTAATAGATAAAAAATATTCAAAACTTCAGCTTTGGATTTAGGTACCTAAATTCCATTAAAATTCCTATTTCCTGCCTTTAAATCCATTCTGGTTATTAGTGACACAAAATATCACATTTTTTTCTTCAGTGTTAAATATTCAGAATTTTTCCTTAAAATCAAGGTTGAATCAAGACACTGGAAAATATCTCAGCTTTCACTTAGTTTCTGAGAAGGTATCTAGAGAAATCTAAATGCTCAGAATGAGAGAATAAATTAACCCATCCATATCAGTTACTTTTAGACTTCAAGAGATTTTCAGGTGATCTTCACATGACCTATGATTTTTGGATTTGCGTCTGTCTAGTAAATGTTGGCTTTTCTCTTTGCATAGTTTTAAGTGTCTGGTGGGTGTAGAGCTCACGTGGCAGACTCCGTGGTGCTCCTGGCCTGTGCTGTAACCGTGTCACACTCAGAACTTTGAACAGCAAGTCAAAAAAGGCAGAATTAGAGCCCTTCTTCCACATTTAGTTTTTAGAGACCTTCTGGCCATCTGCTGAGAAACCACAAAGTGTTACTGACTCCATCTAGGCTCTGAAGGAAGCTTTCCAATATGTTTTCTAGAAGGCCTTTAGACTAACGTGGAGTCTCTGTCTTTCAAACAACTGTTGCTGCTTCCTAATTGGAATGAACAATTCCTGTCACAGATTTACATTATGTTTCAGAGCACTGAGCTTGCATGGTACAGTCCTTCATTTTGCATATAATCTAACATAGGAAGGCATTAGCACAGTCCCTCAGTGACTCATTAAAATATTTTAGTCAAGTTTTAGTGCACTGTTCATGCAAACAATGACTGCACAATGCTATCTCATTAAAAAAAAAAAAGACCAAATCCCCTCCCCCAAAAAAAACCCAAACCCAAACAACAAAAAAAAATAACAAATGTTTTAAATAGGCTTCAAATTCTTGAAAGAATAATCTATTTTGCCCTCATTTAACTCAGGCACAACCACCTTTCTGACCTATTCTTGCACTCAATAACCCTCTGAGAATATTGCCATTGACTACAATGAGGAAAAACAATACATAGTTTAATATATGCTTCACTTTTCAAAATGCTAAGCCAACAAGTTGCTGAATATGGTCCCTATCTGTTCATTTGGTTTTATACATAGAATACAAGGACCAAAACACATAGGGTAGACAGAATTAGGAAAGTAACAAGACTGCTGAGCTTCTTTTTGTTCAGTATTAAAAACCTAAATCCTTATTTAAGGATATTATTAACTTGTGTAAGCTATCCTTTTTGGAGGGATATGTTACACTCACAGAAAGTTCCTGCCACCTCACAATTTTAACAATTCCACATCTATATACAGAAGGTTTGGGTTGGAAGGGTCATCTAGATCTTCTGGGCAGGGATACCTCCCACTGGACCATCCAAAAAAAGTCCCATCCAGCCTTGAACACTTTCAGGGATGGAGCAACCACAGCATCTCTGGGCAACCTGTTTCAGTGCCTCACCACCCTCACAGCAAAGAATTCCTTCCTAATATCCAATCTAACCCTACTTTCTTAGACTTTAAAGCCATGCCCCCTTGTCCTATCACCACATACTCTTCTAAAAAGCCCCTCTCCTTCTTGTAGCCCCTTTAGGCACTGGAAGGCTGCTCAAAGGTCTCCCTGGAGCCTTCTCTTCTCCAGGCTGAACAGCCTCAAGTCCCTCTATTCTGTTGCCTCAGCCCATCAGAGATTGGAACGACAGTGTTCAATAATGAATTAATAACTTTCCATAGAGCTTATGGAAAATGTGACTTACTGTGCAATCTAGTGAAAACAGCTCTGTTGTTAATGAGAAGTCATTTTACAATTAACTCCTTGGCATTTTCAGGCAACTTACACTACATTCCTATACAAGGTGTGCTGCAGAACCTTCTTGACCATTTATCCATTGATAAATGGAAATGTTTTGCCCATATCTTGCCAAGCCAGCACATGGGCACCACTGAAGGAGCAGTAATTAATACTGTTAATGATTCCTCTTACTAGTCCTGTTCTCTTGTTATGAAACCCCTTATCCTGACCTTTCTGCATTGGAAGCCCCCAGGTGAGGAGGCTGAGAATTTATCAGAATTCCTTTCAGAGCAAAATTAACAGGTTTTACTGATTCAGCATGCTTCTCCTTTTGATGCATACCTGGGAATACATTTAGGGAAAGAGATGAATGTTACAGCAAGGGCTTAGAACAAGTTCCTTTCTGACAGCAGGCTATAGACACTGAACATTACTGATTGCTTCTGAAAATCTCATACCATCTAAGTGAAACAAATGCAGGGGTGTGATTTTAAACAGCTCCCATTGCTCTAGACATCTTACATCTATCGATCTGTCTGTCTATATTATATATAAACAGTATTTATTTGATATATTTCCCAGCTATTCAAGATATCGTGTGTAAAAATATCTAAGTGCTGTGCTTCTGCAACACATGCCATAATAAATACACCCCCAGCTTTTAGCCTTGTTTATTTTCACAAGGCTTTGCTATTAAGGGATTTTATTTTGTTCCCGTGTGCTGCCTCCTCACATCAAAATCAGAATGGTCTTCCCGCTTATCTTATCTTTTCCACATTACTGACAGTCTTTTTAAGTTTGAACCACATTATCAGAGTAGCAATCAGTGTTCTGCTGAAACTACAGGGATTCAGCATATACCCTTAAATCACATTACTCAGAAGCTCTTGCCCACAGTTTGGGATAAATGCCTGTGTTTGAGGAAAGAGGATATCATGTTAATCATGCCTGTGATTCTTCATCATAAGGAGAAAAGTTTTACTTCAAATAATGAGTCAGAAAGCAAAGGAGCAAGAGAGCTGGAAAGAAAAAAAAAAGTAGACAACAGCAAGAGAGATGGAGAGGAGAATATGATGGGAAAAAATGAGACAGGACTAGAATTAAAGGCAATGATGTAGAAAAAAATCCTGACAGCTTTAATGGGTTGTCAGAGAAGATCTGCAAAGGCTCCAAAACAAATGAAACAAACAAAAACAAAAACAAAAACAGAAAAAAAAAAAAGGCAAGACATATAAATATATATAGAAATGAAAATGGAACAAAGTAACTCATCTATTATTTCAAGATGCCAAAATTAAGCTACTCTACCTAAACTAAAATTGAGCTTTATGAAATTCTGCTTTAGTTTATGACATCTGGAGTCTGTATTGTTTCTAAAGATTAACCTTCATCAAAATCTCCAGTCTCTTTCTCCTGGAAAATTCCCTTGGCTTCCATGGTCTCTGATGCTAAGAAACCATAATAATGTTATGCTTTCCATCCTTCTTGGGTTCAGTCAAGTTGATTAATTACTCATTTAAACTACACTACATACAATAAATGTGTGTGCATGTGAGTGCACAGGCACATGTGGCTTCTTATTATTCTGGTGAACAGGAGGAGTAGGTTTTGTTCATATTCTCAGTTTAGTCAATATAGCTACAATACTAAAGAAGAACATTCCAGAAGTGAAAAGTTCAAATCATGAGTTGAGGACTCTGCTGTGGTCCTTAAACCTTGACCTACTTCGCAGTATTTTGGCACCAATAAAGGAAGGTGGGATTGACAGGGTCTTCTGATCCTCTATTTCATCCTCAGGCATACCAGCAGAAATATATTTGTTTCTTTACCGAAGGGGAGAATACACAATATCTGCTTTTATGTGCCTCTGTGGTACAGAATACCCAACCCCAGGCAGGTTTAAATTAGCAGATGATATTTGTAACTAATGAAAAAACAGTATGGGTTATTTTTTATTAGCTTTCTAGAGAAATGCAGCTTTAAAAGGCATGATCAGATAAAGTTTAAGTGGGAATTAATATATGTACTAAATGACTGATGCCATGCTAAAAACCTTTCAATATTAGCCCTGCATTTGTATTTGTATTCACACACACACTGCACCATACTCACTATTGGGAAAAAAATGTACAAGAGTAACTCTTTTCCCAAAGTAATTGTCACCCTTGAAAAGTCCTAAAAATATATCCATAAAAAGCAATCTGTTTCTCTGAGTTCTGTGTTTTCTTTTCTGCTCTTTTTTTTTTAATTGATGTCTTTTTATGGAGACTAGGTTTTTTTATTTTTATTTTTTTAATGAGTTAATCTATTCCTACTGCTCCTTCCCTATCTGGTTGCACTCCCTATGTTACATGGTATTTCTGCATCCATGATTTTCTGGGATGGTGGCAATAATACCGATGATCCATCATGGTTTCTGTTTCCAAGTTAACATCCAGATGTTAATCCACATAGCCACATTTCTCTCATAAACTTCCTTTTACACCTCACATTGACAAGTTTCTTTAAGGTTATTAGTTGGTTAATGGCAATTATATAGATTATCTTATTGCTTTAATATATGGACAAAAGGAATGGAAAACTAATAAAATAGTGAAGAAAAGAAACTGTAACCCTTTGTTCTCCATTTTCTGCCTTTTTCTGTTTCCTTCTTTCACAACTCTCCCACAATTAGTCAACACAATTAGGTAAATACTTAAATGCTGCATGTGAAATCTAGTACTTGGATGCCTGTGACAGAAAACCTTTCTGATTTTTGCTTGTATTCAAGCTCCGTAACAAAAAATAAAACAATACCTACTTATCTTAGACAATACTGACACCATGTTTCTGTGTTCTGTTTTGACTTTTAACAGCTAAGGCCACCTTGGACTCTGGACAAGTTACAGAAAGACCTCCAGCCCATGAATATTACCAAATGAGCATTAATTAACTGTTTGTTTGCATTCCATGTAACTTTTTGCTTCAAAAAAAAAGAAGGTTATATTGATATTTAGGATAATGTTGATTTATTTACTATGTCTAACCTGAATCCCATCAATTTATATTTAGATTATTGGTCAATTATCATTTCCTCCTTGTGCCCTCCTGCATATTTATGTTTTAGTTGGTATCTAAATTAATTTGAGACATCCTTACCTGATGCAAATGTTATTTAAGAAAAAGAGATTTCCATCAACTGCTCAGTTTCTATTAATTTCAAACTAAACGTAAAGGGCTCAAAACAATGTACGAGCCACCCTTGAAATGCTTACTGAAGTCAACATTTCTGTTTCTGAGACAGGACTTTCTCCAAAGAAGTTAAAATTGCCGTTAGAAGAGGATTATGCATTCTTGAATGTTTCTCACTTTCACCTATTTTTTATACAGCTTCATTTTTTCTTTCTTTTGAAAACATCCTCTGTAATATAAGGGACAAACCCCAGCATTTCTAGAGAAGTAGAATCCATTAGGTTCATTAAAAATAACTAAAATGCATATAATTATTGGTTCTGAAAGCAGATTCTCTACTGCTATCTTGCACCATAGGAGAACTGAGAATGCACCAGAAAGCAGACTGACTTTTTCTACCAGGTTTTCTGTCTGCAGAGATGAATCTTTAGGAGGTGTATAATTATGGCTTTTACAACTACCCATCTGACAAATAGTGTGCAATCCCCTTCTTCACTTTGAGCTTCTTAGGAGGCCCAAAAGCTCCTAAAGCAAATCATGCTTCATGTTTTTGATAAAACCAAAAGCTGAAGCCTTAGCTGTGAATGCTCCTCATCTAAAGGAAGATTTCAGAGATGGAGATGTCAAATATAAGAAATATTTTTTTGTAATAAGGAAGGCATATGAACAAATCACAATTAGATGAAATAAATCATCCAGGAGTCTCAAGCAGGGACTGTTATTACATGTTTGTAATATTCCTAGAACATTAGAGCTCACCTCTTTGGTGATATTCAATGCAAACAGCAAGTAAATAACACCAAGGCTGTTGCTACTAGATTTTGGAGAAAGCAATGTCATTATGAAGGGTTTGCATTCACTCTACAGCATGTTCTTGCTTATTACTGCTATTGGGAAAAACAAATCAAAAAAGACTACAATAAACACATTTCAAGCCAATACTTTCCTCTCCTGCCAACTGCTAACAACTAGTTTGTGTTCAGTTTCGTGGCAATGTACGCATTTATAACTGTGCTATTTGTGCAAATAAAAACCACAAGCAAGTTGTTTACCTGCTTTAATGGAAGCGACTGAATGGCTGAATCAATTGGCATTTAGGCATACACAATGCATGTCTAGTCCTGCTTTCCAATACATTTCTCTGGGACTGCAACAGGAGACTGAGATTTCTTATTAGTCCAAGCCAGAATATAGGCTGGCACTTTGTTATTATCAAGCTGCCACTGGTAAATGAATTATTACTATAGCACAGTAGGGGCAAGGGTGTCGTTTGTATATTTCCCATAAAAACCAATTACAAATTCTTTATAGATGTGATCATTACTGGGTGATTACTCTGGACAAACAATTTGTACTTTCTAAACTGCCTGGGAACTGACTTTTCGATATAGGTAGCTGAAGTGTGTTATTTTTGGTCAAGGTCACACAGCAGTTTTGCTGTTGCTTGATTTATTAAAGATTAATTGAAACAAAAGGAAATGTCCTTAAAAATGTTCCTCACTGATGCATCTAAACACACCACAATAGCATCAGGATTAGTCATCACCATGCTGGTCTCATATTTCTCAAGGAGAGGGTGAAGAACCAGAATGGGACACTGAGAGGACAGACTTCAATTTGATAAATCATCTAAATAAATGTTTACTTTAAAGCCTGTCATCAGGTAGAATTTTGCCCTCACAAACTAAGAACTCAAATGTTTGAAATAAAAAAATCTTGTCAATAAAGTAAGAATTTTTTTTTTAAAAATTAATTTATACCTTATTGAAAAGTACCATAAATCTGTAGAAATAGGTTTGGAGGGGACCACAATAGGTTAAATAGATCTGTTAACCATCCTCATTTATACAAGAGAATCAACCATATCTAAAACATCCTTGACAGAACTGCTCACAGGTCTCACTGCCATTGCTTCCCCAAACTCAGTATTGAATTCAAGGGAGTCCTCCTGAGAGCTCCAGAACCTTTACAAGACTGAGAGTCACTCAGTTATCCCTCTTCATTCAGTTCACTGTCCCTTCCAGAAGACCACACACAGAAGACAAAATCCTTCCCCTCCCTTTCAGTTCCCACAGTAGTAGGAGCTATGTTGGCACCAATTTTAGCTGTGAGGTAAAAGCACAGGTAGGAACAGCTGGCCAAAAGCTCTCCATCCAGGTCTCTGTCAAACATGAAGAAATACAATTGTGTAGCCCTAGCGAAAATACTGTCTTGACAAAAACAAGCAGGAAGCCAGAACTGAAACTGCTGAGAGTGTCTCTAGAATGACTGCAACTACAAGAGCTGTGCAGGTGACTGAAATGGCCACAGAGTCTTGGTATTATTCGTATAAATAAACACTAATGGGCAAGAAATTATGATGGCAAAACATTTCCGGAAAGCAACTCGGTTAATATTCTCTAAGAGTGAGAAGCTTTGAGCCGTAATTCATCTCTTTTCAAAAGTGCAGATGTTGCAGTGCTTCGGAAAAACAAATCATTAGTACTACCTGTAGATGCAGGAACAGAGTTACAGAGGTGAAAGGAGTTGTTTGCAGTCATTTGAAGAGTTCATTTGAAAGGCAAATGCATACTCTAGGTGTTCACGTCCTGAATATGCCATCCTGAACAGCAGAGAGAGCTTTTGCAGGCTCCTATTCACTCCCAGTAACTTGGGTTTCCTTTTCAGTTCCAGTATATTCATCCTAATTGTGCACCAGTTTATAGTCAGTGAAATAGCCAAGTACCAACCATAAGGTATGGGTTGAAAAAATAAAACCCAAAAGAACATGTTCTGTCCTGCTCAGCTTTGGTATCGATGCCAACCCACATCACAGCAGTGATGCCTCTGCTACATCAACGTGACCCTTGCCCACAAACTAAGGGCACTTAGAGTCTGCTGGATTGCCACAGCAGTAATGGAAGAAAAGGAGGTATCATTTTCTTTGTTATCAAATAAGTGTTTTGCAAGGCAGAAATAAAATGTAATGACTGCTTAGTTATAACAATCTCGTTGAGATCAGAAATCACCACTGTAACATCCACACTAAGGGAAATACTGCAAAAGGCAAAGCTGCTGAGTGTTATAATTCTCCAGCATCAGGTTTTCCTTATACCTGACAACATGTGAAGTATGATGCATAAACACTTTCCTAAATAAAAAAGTAAAGAGCAGTTGCCATGGAGACATCAAGAGTTCTCTTGGGGCTTGACGAAACACAATTAGCCTACAGGATGGTTTTCAAACACTTTAATTTGAACCTTTTGGAGTTTCAGCAATGTAGTGATCTGATGAAATAATTAGTCATGCTGTCTGTATTTTTGCAGCCAACATATATTACTGTGTGTACAAAAGTAACAGCTATGGAGGAATAGCTTTCATTCTGATATTTTTAAAGTGAAGTTATAGAAAGGAAACCTTCAGCTTTGACTTTTTAACACTAGATTTAAAAAATACATCTAATCATCTGATTGACACAGGAATCTCCTTCTTTCTCTCTTCTTTCTGGTTTTGCAACCATATAAATTAATTTTTCTTTTACACAAATGGTTTTTAGCAAAAAAAAAAAAGGTATTTCCAGTCTTTGAATCACAATCCTTGTTCGACAGGATACACCAAAGGGAAATGAAAAACATGAGTTCTGTAAAATTGTCAGTAAATGCCACATGCTAAAGACTTCATTCTTTGAAAATGTGTGCAACTTTCACAGTTGTAAAACTTAGTGACTTTGTTTTATTTAAAAAAAACCTGAGAGATTGGACTAGATGATCTCAAGAGGTCCTTTCCAACCCCAAGGACCCTGTGATTCCATTCATGTAAATAATCTGACACCATGTCACCTGCACCCAAATTCAGTGAGTTCACAAGCACACATACACATAGGGGGAAGCAAATGATGGAAAGTAAGTTTAAACCAGTACTCCAACAAGCTGCCTTGTCAGACTGACCTTGAAAGTTGGGGATGTGCTTTTCTCAGATTTTCTGACAACTGCAAATCTAGCTGTGAATGCATTTCCTCACCTGCTAAAATCCTGTGCAACTTTGAACCTTCAGCCACAATTCTCCCCTCCACCATCTTGGTTATGTCACATCTTCTGTTAAATTTCTGTCCCTTACACTGGCCACTGTCAGGTATGTAAAAGGACTGTAATTCTCCAAGCTCAGGATGTGGCTGGAGGGGACTATGGCAGCACAAGAGCTCTCACCTTGCGCAGTCTTCCCACATGAAGGTGCAGTGGAATAACAGCAGGATGAAGACGCTGAAGAGATAATAGCACTAGTTCTATGACTGCTGAAGAGTTACCTGAACTTACATCTCAAAATGAGCAAAGGTCCTAAGCACACATTGTACATGGAGACCAATGGGCCAGACTGTCTCATTATTTGAAATTGAGTGAGCCAGGGAGAGGTGATTTACATTTTCTGAGACTGGAGGATAACAGGCTGGTGTTGTCAAGGTTGTTTTGCTTTGACTTGGGCTGGCAATGAAAACCTGTCCCTGGTCACATCCCCTCACAGCTCTGCCATTCATAATTTAATGCTTTAGAAGAAGGGGATTTTGTAAGCACAGAAGCTTTGGTCTGCACAGCATTAATAAGGCTCAATAGAAGCAGCTTTGTAGAGCAAAAGCTACTGCCAAAGATCAGACACCTACAATCTTTGACAGTCATTTGAGTCTTGTTCTTCATAACACAGTTTAGATTCCCTTTGCCCCTGTGTATCACCATTTAGAAAGTGCTATAACATGTAGAATGATGTTCAAATGTATTCCTACCTATTTTCCATTTTTGCAGACAGAGGAGACCATTAGCTGATGTAAACAACATAGAAACACCAGCCAACAAACCAGTAATTAATATTAAAGTCTGATCAATTAAACTATCTGTAAAATGTTAGGTACAAGAGAAATGCACAACTGGCAAAGCATTAATAGGATTTGTGGAAGCAGCCCTATACTGAATATACATGAAAGATTTGGTGGTTTATACTAGCAAAAGTTAGAGCAGAAAAATATAAACAACGGTAACACTCCTGGTTTGAAAGGGCAATAAACTTAAAGATCCAACTCTATTATTTTATTAATGTTATATTCATTCAAAGCATCTTATAAATGATCTTGTTTAGGATAGATTTTCTCATTTTTAGAGAAAGCCATTTGAAAAATACAGACTTAAAGAGACAGAACAATGTTATTCATTTAAATACAATCTTATCTTAGACTACCTTCCTATTTTCATTATAGGAAAATAATCAGATGCAGAGCAAGCACTAAAATCTTAGGTGCCTCTCACATGATTTTAAATTGCATCTTTAAATATGGCAGCTCTGCCTCGATTGTTGTCCTGTAGTGTCTCTCTGCTTTCAGCCTCCCACAGATGATGCCAAGGAATTTAGCTCTTGGAAAGAGCAGACACTCATTTCTGCATTGAGATCACGGCAGGATCACGTTCTCCACAAACGTCCTTGGGAGTGAAAGGCAAGCAATCAAAAAGGACCACCATAAAGGGACTTGGCTTAAGACATTTGCTTTCATTTAAAGTTTCAGTGAAGCAAACAGTAGTTTTCCTTGGCTATTATCCCAAGTCAGCTCTCATTAGAAAAGAGTAATCAACGATTTGTGGAGAGGAGTATATTTCCATCAGACAGACACTCTGTTTCTGATTTGACAGTACTCTCTGCTTGATTATACAGACTGAATCTGAATTCTGAATTTCTGAAGCCTTTATGCCTTCTATGAATGCATCTTTCCTTCATTAACAGGTGCATGGAAGTAATTCTAATAACTTTTTAACCTACATCTCTGTGTTGAGGAGCAGATCTAATGAGGTATTATTATTAGCAAGGTCTTTCGAAAGGATATATGCTTCCAAACAGAAACCTCAAGAGACTAATCACTCAAGCTGAAAGCTGTTAGGTGCTTTTAACACTCCAGATGAAATGAGCAGTTCCTGATTGTTAGATCTACCAAAAATCTTTGTATTTTTAATAATTTACACCTTCCTTTAATCGTCTGAACCTGCTTCTCAAAGGAAGCCAATTAGCTTCAATACATCTTCGCCTATCATTTAGTATAAATAAAAGAAACACATACTTCTTGATAGGTTTTCAATGTAATGGCAACTCCATCTCATTTCCCCCCTTCTTTTCTTTAAAACAAGCTAATAGGTCATATTGGAGACTAACGCTCTGATTTGCATATGCAAAGAACAGGTCTCCAAAATTTATTCTGATTAGAAGAAATACAGATAAACTTTCTATTTGTGCACCAGAAAAATGTCATGTAACAAAGTGCTTTGAGGTTCTACTCAGAAAAACAGCACTAATTTTACTATAATTAATTTTGAAGCACAAATATAATCTCAGTAGATGATTAGTAATTGTGCTACATGATTGTTTGTTTAACAGTAAAAATTATTTAAAACCAGAAAATAATTAACCACACACATTAGGGTGTGTGTTATAAAACAGTCTGTCTTTACTCTGTGCTGCTGTGACTTCTGGTACCCCAAATGGCTGCTTAGAGTCGCACTGAATTCAGTGTTGGCAACCCCAATTATGCCAAAGTCTGCAATTTAAACATTATCCTACTTATTAAGTGAAGTTGAAGAAAGTGTCAGCAAGGTAGCAAATAGGTAATAAACAGCTCAGGAATCCAGGAGAGTAGAGGTTTATGAAAAATTCAGTAAAGAGTAAAAATATACCTCATAATGATCACTACTCGCTGCTTCCCTCTCCGTATCAGACATATGTGGAATGTCAGAGATCAAATATTTTACTCTTTGAGAGGAAAGTTCTGATCAAAACAAATTTCCTCAAGGAAAGCCCAGTCCCCTGACACCGAAGCTATAAACCAGTACATTTGCCATCCTAAAGGAATAATATTTCTTGAAATATAACTCATGAAAAATAGTAAACAGATATGCTGGAACAGAGCTGTGGCTTTATCACTGGGAACAGCAATTTGGATATCCTCTTTAATGGAAGTGTCGTCTTGTCTAAACTGACATATGTTTCCAGATCAATTATTTATTTTAAGATACACTTTTTTATCTCTTAGCAGTTAGACAAGAGAGCTGTCTTCCTCCTCAGTCTACGAATGCATCAGTGTTTTTTGCTCTACAACAGAATTTCTTGTGTGGGACTTTTAAGAAAAAGATTTCCTGAAAACATTGCAATGGTCCTATAAGAAGGTTTCATGCAGTTGAATGGGGAAAGATTAGGTCTGTCTTATATTAATCACTTCTCTGCCCCACCTACAACCATTCAACCACGTAGCACAATTCTGTAACATATGAAAGCATATATATTAAATATCTATTCAATTTATTGTCTAGTCTTTAGAAAAATCAACAAAGAAAGGCCTAACAATGTGAGAAAGAGGAAATTAATTGGAAAGTATTCAAAAGTCTATTAATGTTGGAGAAGGTCAGGACTGTAATTTTAATGGGTGATCCAGTCATACAGTATGATTTAAAAAACAGGTTTTTTACTTTGGTATCAATATATTTCTTTACAGTGTCACTCACAGCTTAAGGCATTCTGTAACTCTCTACTAAAATTTCACATATGAGTGAAAACTTGACTCTGAGACATGTTATTTGCTACACTCAAACCACAGAATACTTAAATTCTGCAACGTGACAATCCATAAGCTTTACTTTATTAGTTAATACAATTTTTCAAAAGTATTAAAATTCTTTGGCACATTTGTAATTTACTTCTGTTTGAATATGTTTTGATAAAACAGAAAATTCTGTGTCTGAGAGTATTAGAATGTGAATTAAAAGGTAATTTTGAATCCTTTTTAAGATGTAGTTAATAAGTTATTACACTTAATCATCACAGCAGTGATGAAGAGTGTCAGATAATTTAAAAGTGCATTTATCATGTTCACATCTTATTTTCATGTGTCTTCCTCTTGATCCCAAATTTACATCTCTTAAATTTTGAAAAGACAATTTGTGAGTCCAAACAGAAAATAATGTGCAAAGAGAACATAGAAAGCAAGCATTAAATAAATTTAATTTCACAAAATGACATTCTGATTGAAGTGAAATAAAACCCAAAACCTGCCAATTCTAGCAGTAATTAATTTTTGAGTACAGCCCAGTTCTTACAATACAGTAATAATAACCAAATAAATAGAGTCCTTTTACACTATGACTGCACATCACTTATCAAATGTGTTTCTTGTTAATAAATTAAGCCCACAGTACTTCTTGATTTTTCAATGATTCTTTGATTCTCTCAACCTATTCTTTTGGCACATGTAACTACATCTGCCACCCACTGGGTCTTTCACCATTCTCAGTGCCACGGACTCACAGTTTATTCCTTTACTGCAAAGCTTCATTGCAGAATCTCAGCCTAAAATAGAAGCACTAATAATAGTGTGAACCAAGTGCAAAACAACACAGGAGGACTTCTGTGAGTCTATAAAAGATCTGAAACAAAAAGTGTAGTAGACGTGCCCTATTCATCTCAGCAATCCTTACTGAAGAACACTACAGTGGAAAAGAACTACCACTGACTGCTTAGGAACTACCAGATGTCAGTCCTGTACCTTAAACTGAACTAGACATTCTGAACACTTACTGTGGGCATCATTAAAAATGTCCTGAGATGAATGAGAGTCTTGCAACACCGTGCAAGTTCCAGCTTAACATGCCTAGTGGAAATCTGAATTATTTAAATGCTGTGCCTGCCAAACAACAGCACGTGTACAAAGAGTTGCCTCTTCATAGAATGTTCTATAGAATATTACCTTAGCAGAGGGTTGCCCTGATCATGACAAAGCTGGTCTTTCTGATTTTAACATGCCAGGACTGCCTGGGGAGGAACAAGCTGGCACCAGGCGCTACCATAAGTGGTGTCCTATGGCAGCATCGTCATCAGCTTCAGCTGCTTTTGAAAACTGGGTTTCAATACTCTTTCAAAAACTGTTCTAGTAGTAGCAAATGCTAATTGAATAAATTAAAGGTAAAGTCTCAAAATACACTGAGAATAGATCTTAGAACATAACAAGCCATAGTTTCGAATTGGAAATAAAATTGTGTTCTCTCACAAAGGATATCCATTGTTTAACTGTCACCAACAAAACTTTTTAAACAGAAACCCCCTGAACTAAGGCACCAGCTATGCCACCTGTCTAATCTGGCCAAAAATCACTGCCAGAGAAGTACAAACAAAAAATGCCCCTAACTGAATCTTCAAAGTAAGATTGTTAATTAAAAGACAATGCAAGCAGTAGCCAAAAGCATAAAAAAATTATGATATAGCCTGCTGACTTACCAACAGGCCCGATCTTAAATCATAGGCAGCTGATTGCTAGACTTGGTGACAGACAATGTCACAGATGAGAGGCTTACTAAGAAATTGCTCTGTAACATGTAGATCAAGAGTTCTGTAGACTAATTCTTTATTAGAGGCCTCGTCAAAAAATTATCCCTCTGTGTTTCTGCTCAAGTCAAGTTTCTCAATGATGCTTTGACAGCGCTCCCTGGAAGAAACATGGGAATTTGCATGCTCTGTGGGAACTTAGCACATCAGTGAGAAAATCCTGTTCTGGAAACTTTAATCTTTCTCCCTGAGTGACAGTCATACTTCTAAGCTATCATCTGCAAACCAGCTTACTGGTGTTCACAGTCCTTCCCTTTGGGTTTGTCACGAGGGGCTGCCAGCTGTGAGGGGCTTGTACATCCCTCCTCCAATGATTCCCCACACACTCCCTGCCCCGTCACAGAACAATGAGTTTGGAACAGATTTGGCTGGCCCCAGGTTCCAGCTCCGTCCCAGGGTATTCCCTGAAGAACACACACCATCACAGAGCTCGCTCCCTGCCTTTGGAAGAACCCAGGAGTGTTTGCCAGAGACACTCGTGCTTTGCCATGCACGGATGAGTGGCCGCTGTAAAAACGAAGGAGCTGCTTCAGGAATAAATTTATAGAAAGCTTTGGAAACAATGGTGACTCTACACTCAAAAACAAAAATTACAGGTCTCCTGTCAGATAACTGTGACCACCTCCAGTCCCCCATTTCTTTTTCTTCTTTTTCTTTTTGGCTTGTTTCTTTGTTTCTTTGGTCTGGGTTTTGTTAAATATGACACCAGTGGAGGGGTGAATTTAGTGTCTGAGCCTCGTTGATCAGACTGTGGAACTCTGAAGTTATATTAGCCATTAAATATAAATTATTATAATATTATATTACATTAATATACTATCATTATATTATTAGGCACATGATATACAATCCTCTTGAAGCATACAAAATTTATAGGTCAGAAAAAAGAGTCAGGAAAAGCTTGCAATAGGATAGAAATCTTGTCAGTTTTGGGTTTTTCCCCTGAAGTGTGTAATGGTGTTGTACTGATAATCATTAGAACTCTACTGAAAGTGGATTCAATATCCTAAATAATGAATAGAGGCACCTTGGCCATTACACCGAAAATTGATTTTTTTAGCTTGGAGCTTTTTAGCAATGCTGCTTTACATTTGCAGTTCTAGTAAACATTTTTATATATTTTTGAAATATTCTGCTTTGAATAAAATGTATTGGAGAGAGTTGCAATCCCACCTCTTTTATGCGGTGTCAGGGTACTTTAGTTCAATAATACACTGGTTCTTCCTTCAGATGAAGAGAAAAGGTTTGACTTTATTTTGTTTCTTCTGCATTTTTATAAAAAATATTGCAATAATCTCTTCAGAAGATCTACTGACTGCAATAAAACTATACCATCATAATTATGATGCCATATTCTAAACAATATTAAAACATCTGCTGTGAAACACAACATACTTATATAAGAGAGGACCTAGACCAGTAGAGGGAGATCTTTGTGCTTTTCCAGTGTGTATGTTGGCTTCCCACTGACTGCAATTGTCGTTATTTACAGGTATTGGAGGAAGTAATAAAGGCACAGTGGGTCATAGCCATAAAACTATAGTTTTTCCAGACCACAGACAGACCCAGACAAGCACTGTGATGAATCATTAGGGATTTGATCTACAGCCTCCTTTAGTATTTCACACATGAGCCTTCCTTCTGCAAGCTGTTCAACCAGAGAGCGAGCAACAGCAGGACATGAAAAGTTTTGCTCTGTAAGGTAAACATCTTTGAATTAAACACCTCCACAAAGATCTTAAACCTCTCTGAGAACAACAGGATTCACCCAGCTCAAAGAAACCCCCAGAGGATACAAAAATGGCTGGGAAAAGTTCAAGACAGGCATTAGTACAGTAAGAAATTAAGGAGAGGGTAAAGTATTTGGAGCCAGGAATGGAGCAAATATTGACAGTTCTCCCTAAACCAATACTTTGGAGGCTGTGCTTATGGATACCTTTAATTCCAGCTCATGTTAACCAGGTGCTGCTGGTTTTAGTCTTCAAAAGAAGTTCTGAGTTCTCCTCAGAAAATGTAACACAGATAATCCCAAAGCCTACTTCCTTTTTTTCCAGATGCAGTTTAAGCTGTTTCAAGCTTTGCCACAGATTAAGTACTTATATATACGATTAGACCTTTCAATCTCTACTCAAATTTCTTTGTCCTTAATACTTTCCTTGTAAGTTATATTGCTATTCTCTCAGGGTGGTTGTGCAGTGTTATTGAAATGTGTGTCTCAAAGAGCAATTTAGCCCCAGCTACCTTTTTACACTGCTCTAATAGTTTTAGTCCCTCATCTGCAATTTAATCATATCCATACCATTTAAAAAGACAGGAATTCTATGCCTCTCTTCTGCGAGTCTTTTTTATGCTGTAATCCCTGCTGATATTTTACAAATTAATCTCCCCCAGGCTGATGGAATGTGAAAGAAAAACACAGTTATCTGTGCAGGAAATATTAACATTATTACTCTTCTATACATTCATTTCTCTTTCAAACAAAAGACAACAAGAATTTATCTCGGTGCCACAATATTAATCATACTTCGGTTATTTGATTCAATTTAATGTAAAGCATTCCAAATCATTTCAGACTTGGATACTGAGATTTCACATGATGTTAAATTACTGCTAATCATGACTGCTTTGAAGCAGAAACCTTCTCCTTCCATCTTTCTGTGTGGTTTTAGGAGAAGAAGAACCTACATGGTCCAATTTTTCTAGCTCCGAGTAAATCAGGTTAACAAATTTCTCCTCCCATTTGGCCAAGCAGGCAGGGAAGACTCACAACTTTCCCACAGTTATACAGAAAGTCCATCACATGATGAGGATTTCAATCAGCATGGACAATTGGGGTGGACAACCCTTTTAATCAGGACAATTGGGCTGGACAGCCCTTTCTCTTCATCTGTTCCCTTGCAGGAGGGAATGCTCAAGCCACAGATGTCTACACAAGGAGATTCTCCTCATCCCTTTCCGGAGTTCTCCTTCAAACTCACCCAAGTACTACAAGAAAACTGAGCATAACTGGGGAAAAAACAAAATCAGAAACCAAAAACCCATAATTAGAATTCTTGGGTATCACCTTCTGAAGTGTTCAGTTGAAAACCATGCTTATGAAGTAACTCAGCCTCTCTCCTGAAAATGGATTTCATCTCTTAGTTGAAAATTTAGGTAAAGTAATACATGCTTTCTTAAATATGATCTTTTAAATCTAAAACACATAAATTCTACTTAAAATAACTTTTATATCCTGAAGAACATGAAAAAGATGTTATGAGTAATGAAATGGCCTAAAGCAACCAGATAAAGGATGCATGAGAAATGTATTGCTTCCCTCAAAAATGCTGCAAATTTTATTTGTATCTACAGCTCTTTCACAGAATAAATTTATTGCCCACAGTGATCTTTTTTCCCCCGTCAGAAGTTATCTATTGAATTTTAAGGGCTTCATGTAATGGATCTTCCATCATTCTCCATGAGAAGTTGCTCCACAAGTCTAATAGCTGAAGATCCAGAAAACACATCCAAGTTCAGAATGCTCTTAACTTGGTGCCTGCTCACATAACCTAGTAATCATCCTTTTTCTGAAGTTTAATCCTCAGATGAACTTATATGTGGCCTCAGTCCCATTAGAGGGTTGAAACAAACCTTAAAAAGATGACAGGAGATGACAGGCAACATATTTCTTTTCACAGAGAAATATTGTATGAATTATTAATCTGACCCAGAAAAGATCATAATCAAAGACTAGCAGGGGCCCCTTGAGCACTGTTAGTGCATAATTCCACCCTCTGAACCTTGAAAGTGTAGGGAATTGATATGTGAGGGAGCAGAGCAATAAAGCCAAAGTGTATGTCACCGAGAGGAATTTTAAAGGAGAGTTGTAACACCTACTGTACTCTTACTTATATTTAAGGATGTACTTTCAATTATTCCTCCACTAGCATTTCTTTTTAAAAACAGAGGGAGATACTTATAATCACTTTAAAACACCACTGAGCAATTTCATAACTTTGAGGAACGGGGAACCCAAAGAAAGTGCACCAGCAGAATTTGAAATTTATTTCTTAATTACAGAACCAGTTTTTAAGAAAACAGTTACAGCCACGTAAAAGAAAGACACCAAGAGGATCTTAGCTTTATTCAGTGCTGAACACCATTAACACTGTGGACATCCTCAGGGATGGAAACTGCTTTTGAGTGAGTGAAAAACTAAGAAAGGAGGTAACCAAAGATTTTAGCTCAAGCATATTCAACAGCTGCAGTACAGTTGTATCTACATCTGCCTGCTACAAAAATAAAATGTTGATATGAGTTGCTGCTGCATTTCTATTGCTCCTGGAAAACAGCTATCTTTGATTACTATCTTTATAAAATAATCAGAGAGCTCACCTAAACTAATCCTGAGTTTCTGATCTTGCTCACCTGTTCTTAACACAGCAGATCCTGCTAATACAGGGCAATGAAAAATGCATCAAGTTCTACTGATTGCATGGACAAGTAAGCAGGAGAGAGCAAAAGCAGGACACTATATTCTAGACCTTACAGTGCTTGACAGACCTTCAGCCCGTGTATTAAATGAATTATTTCATCAGCTGCCTAAGTGCAGGACATGCTATCTATAGCCTCTTGGATGGGCAGAAACAAACAGAACAAAAGGCATCTTTATCTACTTTCTTCAGAGTATCACCATTCTTACACCTGACCCCTCTCAGTACAGAGCAGGGCTGATGATGCCTTGTAGTGCATTTGCTCAAAGCACACACGAGTTGCCAGCTGCCTGCTCATCCGAACATGAACATCCAGTATCATGGAAAACATTTGGAAAACTGCTGCCAAAGAAACGTGTTTACACTACATCTCAGCTGAGGAAGTCATGTAAGGCCAATCTCTTATCCCAGCAGGCCTAAGATCTACAAAATTGCCTGAAGTTCTAATGAAATGTGAAACCTCTGCTGGTTTCTCCTGCTCCCATGGGATACACAGAGAGCATAACACTTCCAGAACCCCCAGGCTAGCTCAGTCTGATATACATTATTATTATTTATACAACAGATATAGGATTAATTATTTACAGGACTTATTTAGTCAGGTACACATTCTCTCATCTTTAAAATAAGCTTCCCATTTAATTAATTTCTCATTGTTTTCAACCACATGCTTCCCCATAACCAGAGTTTGAAAAGCAAATTTTGCTCTGTAAGCTCAACAACAAAAAGCAGAGGTATGTATGTAACAAGGCTGAAGCCCTCCTTGTCCAGAGCATGGAAAAATCTTATGAGCCTCTGAGTGAATAAAACACAAATTACTAGAGAAAATTTCGGAGCAGACAGCAGTTTTGAGTCAGCCAAAACTTAGACACCTCAGTACTTATTGCATTAATATGAAACTTTTTTCTGTGTACCTCAATCATCCCCACATTACATGTGGTTTCGATCTGGAACATCTCAGAGGGTGTACTTATCCTTATTACAGTAGTTTCTCAGCACTTCACAACCCTTTTTGGTTGTCATTTTCTAAGGAAGTACTTTCACAGAGGGCAAGAGGCTCAAAGGAACAGAAACTTAGAAAGTGCAAGTACATCACTGTCCTCTTGAAAGTGGTTTCTCCACTTTCCCACTTTTCAGACCTGCAGCTTTAAAAATACACAGCACACCAAGAGTGCAGCACCCTTGTGAGCATGGCTTTCACTTTCCTCTCCTAATCACTTTTTCATAAATGGTACCAGAAACTTTTTAGAAGACAGGATTCATGAACAGATGTAGACGGTGACTGCTTCCTGGATATTTTTAATTTACTTGCTGCAGGCTGTCATCAATGTTTTTGTTGGTCTAATTGCTTAGGAATGCTCCCCACAAACACAAGGACTGATCCTGGAAGGTGCTGACTGGTCCAGATCCAACCCATCACAAAAGTGCCAGCAGGTCTTCATACAGTCTGCTGCTACAAAATGTGTGCTCAGCTGGCACAAAAATGTTTAGCATCCTACAAGACTCATCCCCTGTGTTTAAAATGTCTGTATGGACATTTGTTTCTGATGCAGAAGTCTCTGGTTGGTAGGAAAAGAAAACTAACCTAGATAAGACACCAACCTGAACATTCCTGGCACACAATTCCTGTGCAAACCTTCCTTCCCAGGCCTTGCACAGCCTCTCTGTCTGACAGCCACTGCTATTTGCTAGAGCTATTAGATGCTGAAAATTGGAGTTCCAGTCCCAGACATCGATTTCCAAAAGGGTTTTGTGTAGAATTAACTCTCAACCATGTTATGAGGTTTATTCCCCAAGATTGTTCTGACATAAAAGGAAATTATTTTTAAAGGAATCTTCAGCAGATTGTATATAGAGACAACACAGCAACAAATGCAAATTAAAAATTTGGAGGAATATTCCTTGCAGAGGTTTAGAAATTCTAATATAACTATCACTTCTAGCACATGTAGACAGGGGCAACAAACACCAAGCCAAAAATCTTTGCTGTTGATTGCAACAGGTTCAATAGCAGTGGTAAAGCTGAATATCCCAGCATCTTTACAGTCTCCAAAATATTCAGAGACCATATGAGTTCCAGTGATTACATAAAGCATTCTTTAAATTTGGAATCAAAATCATCTGGGCACTTATCCCTGAAGTATCTAAATATAAGTTTCCACTGAGAACAAGAAGCATTCCAGGCAAGGCAGGGGAATTGGCTACCCTGGCTTTATAATCTAACTGTAATAACTTTTGGATCCCTCTTTATTATTTCAGATATCAAACATTACTTTATAACACAGGCTCACTTCAGCTATTCCTGCCATGCTGGTGGAGCTCAGACCAGCTCTAGGAGAGGTCTGCAATCACAGTTACAGCTGCCTCAGGCCTCTCAGGCATGTGTTGAACACAAACCTCAGTATTCTCTGAAGGTGCACAGGCTCAAACTCCCAAGAGGCCATCTGTCATGCCTCCCTAATCGAGCCTGTCACCTTCCATCTCATCTCAAGAAGGCTTCTAAAAGCCACTATTTGTTAGCTTTGCTGCAAAATACTCAGAAACCACTTTGAACCTCAGACCTTGTTTCCTGCACCCAATTCCAAATTCAATTTCCCTGAGCTTTGCCCAGATGGACACGTGCAGAAACATAGCTGCTCCTAAGCTTTTTCTTCCACAGCCTTTGGCAGAAAAGGCTTACTTTCTCTTACTATCACCTTCAGCAATCAGCTAATTGATTTTAGGAGCAGCTCTTCTAATAGCAATCTGCTACCAATCTCTTCCAGGGCATCTAAGAAAACCGGCGTGACTGAATAGTGCCCTAATTTAATTACCTGTTTCCTGCAGCACAGAGCCAAGCACAGGCAGAGGCAATACCGCTGTTTGCTTTCCTGCAGTCGCTCACAAAACTAACCTTCTCAGTTTCCAAGTGTTTGCAGCAGCACACCTGCCCTTGCATTCGTTCCCCCAGAAGGTCCCGTATGGCCAGAACATTGCCAGCAATGCCAATCCCCACGCTGGTCGTGTTTTGCAGGGGCTCCTGTCGAGCCACCGTGAAGTTTACAGTGATTGACATCAAATTTGCCAAGCTGCACCTTTTTCTTGTGAGAGAATGGGAAAACAAATGAACTGACACATGGAGCGTCGCAAAGCCCTGCAGGTAGAGACGCAGGTGAATGTTGGGTAAGTCAGCTGGAAAAGTGGTTTTGAGGTAAAAAGCCCATGGGAAGAAGTTTGTTAGCTTGTTTTTCAATTTTTGCTCTCAGTCTACATGTTCTTTGGTTTCCTCTTTGTCTCACCAGAAGAGAGATAACAACACAGTTATGCAGGGAAAGACAATGTGGTAACAGTTCTGAAAATGCGGAGATCGTCATCCAGAATTGCAGAATATTCTTCTGTGATAGCTCAATTTCCCTCAAAAACTCATTACTGAGAACATATTTGCAAGGGAATTACTCATCATCATTGAGACATTATATAAAGAACAGAGTAAATAGTCGTGGCCACTAAAGTAAAATGGTGTGAACTACACATTTCTAATAGACCTTCAGTGAACAAAATTCAGACAGCATAAAAAGCTAAATAATCATTAAATTATCAATGGTTTATGAATATTATCTGATTTTGTAATGTTCTCTTTCTTTCTGCTGAACAATCATTAAATGGAAAACATTGACTCGCATCCCTGCCACAAAAGCAGCTCTTTTTTTTGTGCCCAGAGGCAGGTTATCTCAAAGGGTGTGCAGAGGCAGAGACTGTCTCACATAGGCACATGCTCATTGACTTTTCACAGAACCCTTTAATTTAATTCATTTAATTTATTTTCATTTTGGCCTCTTTCATTTGTTGCTCTCACTAACAGTAGAATGCAGCCTCCAATCACTTCAATTTTTCTGTTTATTGCAAATACTGGCCTCCATGCAGTCTGCCCAGATACTTTAAGCACCATCTCTGGCATTAAAATGGATTGAATTGAACTCTTGAATATAAACCTGTGTGGTTGGTTCTGGTTTGCATGCTGGAAAACAATGCACAGAAAGAAGGTGTATGGATATATGAATACTGTGAGGTCTGATGTATTCATCAAGAATTTCAGAGATGAAGCTGCTCATCTCTAACTTTTATACAGCTGGTATGACAACACCTTGGCTTCCAGCCTATTTATTAATCCCTCAAAATCTGTGAATTTCTGACTGGAATATTTGGTCAGACTCTGTTGTCACAGCCCCTCTGACTGTCTGATCCCTGGGACTTTTTGTGCCAAGATTTTTACAGCTAACAGCATTTCTGTTACTTGCGTAACCTCTTCTGTCTTTGTTTATAATATACACTTAAGTCCCAAAAAAACACCTCATCACTTATGACAGTGTCGAGAACAGCTAGAACAGGAAATCATTAACTACATTTCTGTACTCACAGGTGAACAGAACTGAAGACATATGTTTCTGCCTCTTAGATGAAAGTTAAGAATTGCCTGATGGAATTATAATTTGATTCATTAAGAGTCATTAAAATAAAAGGAGGAGTAGAGTTTAATGTTGTTGTGGAGTAGTTTTCCTGAAAGTTCACAGAAAAATTATTTTGTAAAGAGATTGTGGAGTTTATGTGGGAAGGGAATTAAATTACAGAAGTCACTTGCAGACTTGCAGAAGTACACTAAATTGCTGCACTTTAAAATAAAATCTCAAGTGCCATTTCCACTACAACACTCAGATTCACGATTCTAACTTACTCTGGAAGTCTCAGTGGGATGCTGGAAGTACATAAGAACACAGATGATCAAAGCTGTTAAATTCTCTATGTATTTCTAAAGGAAGTACTGAAAACCATAAAAAAGTTCATGGCACCGTATCTTTTAGTCTGACTGGATCTCTGCTTATCAAATAGCGCTAAAGTTTTTATTGATTTTGTCCTGAAAAAGCATCAAAATCCTACCAGCTGCAAGTTTGCTCCCTACCAGTGGGGTGGGGGAGAGAATCAGAAGAGTGAATAAACTTGTGGGTTCAGATAAAGAGAGTTTAACAGGGAAAGTAAAAACTACACACACAAGCAAAGCCAAGCAAGGAATTCATTCCCTGCTTCCCATACCAAGCAGGTGTTCAGCCACCTCCATGAGAACGAGGTCCCATCACACACAGAGGTGACTTGGGAAGACAAACACCATCAGTCCAAATACCTCTCCTTTCCTTCTCTCCTCTCTGTATATTCTCCCCAGTTTTACATATTAAGTGTGCTGCCATATGGTATGGAATATCCCTTGGATCACTGGGATCTGCTGTCCTGGCCGTGTCCCCTCCCAGCAGTTCTTGATGCAGCTGTGTTTGATTATTTCATAGAATCACAGAATGATTTGGGTTGGAAGGCAACTTAAAGATCATTTAGGTACAACTCCTCTGCCATGGGCAGGGACACCTTCCATTAGATCAGGATGCTCAAAGCCCCTTCTAATCTGTGGATCACTTCCAGGGATCCACATCCACAACTGGAGGTCACAAAGATATGAGCAAAAAAGTACATTTGGGAAAGAACTTTAAAAGTAGGTTTTGGTGGGTTATTTTCCAAGGACTACCATAAAGATAAAATTATTATGAACATCTTTAAAAATGCTGAAAGTACTACTCACCAGCACTGCACCCAGCTGTTTTAAGCAGAGACAAATGCAAAAGCAACCTTTGTGTTAGAGTCAATGGGAAATCTGAACCTAGAACAGGTAACGGAAATTAGTTTTGAATCAGCAGCTTATTTTAAAAAGCCAGAAGCTTACAAGTATTTAATGCTTTACACTGATTTAAAAAAACCCCAAACAAACAGAAAAACAACAAACAAACCCAAAACAGTGGGACTCCCTTGCACAAAATTCCAGCTTCAGCCATGGCAATGTGAAGTGTAAGTGCCTGACAGTATTTCACAAAGGATTTGTCAAAAAACCCCAACTTTCCTTTTGCTCCAAACAAACTTTTTCTTAAAATCTGTCAACATGTTCTAATGAAACAAAATAGAATTGCAAGCACTACTAGGACAGGACCATAACTCAAGACGATGCAGATAAATTGGATAAATCATATGAAATTAATAACATGACATCCCGGGAAGACAACTGTAACTGATTTTGGAACTGTTAACACTTGATGCCCCAAAGCTGAGCTAAATCTCACTCAACTGTCTCAACAGAACATCAAGTTTTACTTTTGAAAAACCGAGGCATTTTGCTAGTCTTTAAAAACATTAAAATTCACAGTCAGCTAGAAGTGCTTCCAGCTAGAACTGGAACTGTGCAAGGAAACCTTGCAGGTCCATTTATTTTACCTCCAAACAAACTTTAAAATCTACATATTTTATGCTTATGCAGTGTTTATTTCTGCAACATCCATTAGTTTGTCTCTGCAAGTCATAGTCTGAATAACCAAAATCTCTTCTTTTTCCACAATAAGCACAAAGCATGTCCTGATGCAATTTCTATTCTGTCTAAATACTTGGATTTTTTTCGTCTGGGTTCAATAGTGTCAACCTACAACTCTCTCCCCTTCTCTTAGAATCATGAAGTGAATACTCAGAAACATTTTTTATGGTAAATAAGATATACAATGTAGTGCATGGTAATCAAATAAAAATTCATTATTTTCTCAGCAGTGTATAAGAGATTGTAAATGAGTGAGACATCCTGAAAGCTTCAGCACTTACAAATGTTTCCGTTGTGACAATTGCTGTCTCTGCACTTGATGATGATTCTACCTTATATAAAGTCTTTTTATTTCCCCTGTTCAAGTCTCTTTTATTCAGCACTACAGGAGAAACTATTTTCTGCTTGGTTTTCAGTCAGCTCGAGGGATTTTCAAAGATCATAACTACTGAGATTATTAATCAGACAACACTATTTACAACATGAACATCGAACTGTTCCACTGCTGTAGCACACCAATTACTGGAAATCTGAAGCAGTGTGACAGATTTCTATTGCACTGCACTGCCTTACTAAGTAATGCTTCTACAGAGATTGCTTCTTAGACAGAGAATATTGCAAAACTAGGTTTCCCCTCTGTGAAATGGAATAATTTCATTCCACAATCCACACAGAGGCTCAGCAGCACCCAGCTCCTCTTCCTATATATAATTGGGCTAAAGAATACAGTGACATGCACACAATAGTTTAAGTTGTATAGTCTAAAAAGGGATAGTGTCTGCGTAATCTTGTCTGCTACCTGTTATCTGTCAAGCAGCATTGTGCCTGTGTATTTTCCAATTTATTCAAAATTAATCCCATTATTTTCCTTCAAAACTCTCATTCAAATCTTTTTTTACTGCGCTGTCTAGAACAGCATGGCTGAGCTTTGATCTGTTTTGACTTGTGCTTATCAGACTATTCGGAGCCACCCTATCATGACTTTGTGCCTCCTGCCTGTTTGCCTGTGCTTCAATTATCCCAGAAGCTCCTCAAAAACAAGGGCTATAATATTGTACCATTTAGAGAGTACCATATACATAATTTCATAAGTTCAATTGTAAAACACTGATAAGTGAAAACAATTTAAAAAAAAAAAAAGGAGCAGTGTCACAACTGGTTGGGTTTAAATTTGCCAGAATTTATCCATAAGAGCATGGTGAATTTTGTGCTTATTTTTGGGCCCTAGAGATTTGTACATCTTTTCTGTAAGTATTCAGTTTGTAAATAAGAACATCAATCTGGGCTGGAGCTTGGAGACAAGACTGATTTATTGCAGGTTCTCAGTTAATTGCAGTAATGGACTGTGAGTAAACAGATCACTTGGAATGTCTGTCACTGCTTCGACTAAAAGCACATACATTATCTCTTACAGCTGGCCAACTGACATGTAACTTAATCAAGTACCTACATGCTTAATTTTGACATTACAGAGAAAATTTCAAACATATAGGGGGGAAATAGAGGGGAGATGGCATATATTTTCCATTACATGACTTTCTTTTTAGCTTGCCATCCACTCTGGCTGTATATAGTGGGCTGATCCAGGAGTACATTGTTCAGCTATGGTGCATATGTCTTTCAGATGTAGAGAGTACAGCATGATCCCTCTAGAAAACACTTTCAGTCACCTTAAAAAGGACAGGAGACACTCCATATGTAAACTACTAAATACTACATTGAGGTGCTAAGCATTAGGCACTCACATTGAATGCATTTTAGAGTATACACAGTGAAGATCTGAGCTCCATGGGAAATACTCCAGAGCTTCAGTTTAATTTACAGAACTGTAAAAATTCTGAAGTTATCAAAACTAACCATCTAAATGGCTGGAAAGGATAAGGCTGAGAAGCATTAAAAATTTGCCTGGTACCAAAAAGGGCAAAATTATACCACAAGTTAGCAAACTTTGGTTAGCTGGACAACCAAATACTTTCCTCTCGCCCCTCCCTTCTTCCTGGGCTCAACTTTACTCCCAGTTTCTCTCTCCTCCCCCCACAGCAGAGCAAGGGAACAGGGAATGGGGGTCACAATGGATTCATCACACATTGTCTCTGCTGCTCTTTCCTCCTCAGCAGGAGAACTCCTCACATTTTCCCTCTGTCCCAGTGGGGAGTCCCTCCCACAAGAGATAGATCATGAGCTTCTCCAATGTGAGTCCTTCCCAGGGGCTGCAGTTCTTCCTGAACTGTTCCAGCATGGGTCCCTTCCACAGGGTGCAGTCCTTCAGAATCCAATTGCTCCAGCATGGGTCAGAAGTCCTGACAGCAAACCTCCTCCAACGTAGGCTACTTTCTTCCTGGGTTCACAGGTCCTGCCAGGACCCTGCTCCAGCATGGGCTTCCCACGGGGTCACAGCCTTCTTTGGGCATCCCCCTGCTCTGGTGTGGGATGTCCATGGGCAGCAGGTGGGTCTCTGCTGTTCCTTGGACCTGCCTGTGCTGCAGGGGCACGGCTGCCTCACCATGGGCTGCACCAGGGGCTGCAGGGGAATCTCAGCTCTGGCACCTGGAGCACCTCCTGCTCTTCCTCCCTCTGCACTGACCTGGGGGTTTGCAGGGCTGTTCCTCTCCTCTCTTCAGCTGCAGCTGCCCAGGCTTTTTCCACCCTTCTTAAATCTGCTATCTTGGAGGTGCTACCACCATCAACGATAGGCTCAGCCTTGGTCAGTGGTGAGTCCACCGTGGAGTCATCTGGCATTGGCTCTGTCAGACACAGGGGAAGCTTCTGGCAGCTTCTCACAGAAGGCACACCTCTAGCCCCCGCTGCTACCAGAACCTTGCCACATAAACACAATACAACTGAAAAATTAATATCAAAATTTTTATATTTTGAGCACTCATATCTTGCTTTCTTTTTTGTGTAATAGCTTGAGCTTTGGCTAGCTACTTCTGTCTTCAGTGTATTCTTTGGTAATATAAAGCCACAGAAAATTATTTCTTCCTTCATATGAGGTTTCCTTGCCTCCTTGTCTCTATATTTCTTCCACACAAAAACTGAAGATTTCAGAGGTGGCAATACCAGAAATGGGTAAGTATTGTTTCAAGTACAGAATTAGGATCAGGAAGAGAGAAATTCCAAAGAGAGAAAGATGCTAGCATTGCAATGGAATGGAAAGACTGGCTCTTTCCAAAGAAATCAATGTCCCTTCTGGTACCAACAATTGTCCTTTACTTCGTGCACAGTACCATTAGAGGACCATTATCCTTCAGTGTTCATTCAAATTGAAGAAGACACTGAGCTTACATGTGGAGCCCAAGCAACTGTAAGAAAATATTTATGCCAGTGATTTTATGATCAACAATAGCAAAAACAGTAATTTACATAAGTAGCTTAATAATGTTGAAAACTTTGCAGATGTTATTCAAGTTTCCAAGAAAATGAAGTGTGACCACTGGAGGTATTGAGCAGATCTAACTACCAAGAGCTTCATGGAAGTCTCAAGGCTCCAAGTTAATCTGGTGGCCAAGATTCAAAGCAGGGTGAATTCAGAGGCCG
>JAWWTY010000156.1:6510604-6574255 GCA_035222235.1 Margarornis squamiger
CAAGAGCTTCATGGAAGTCTCAAGGCTCCAAGTTAATCTGGTGGCCAAGATTCAAAGCAGGGTGAATTCAGAGGCCGTGGCAGTAATCGTGAAAACATCATTGGCACAAATAAAGTGTGAAAAGTGCAAAAGCACAAAGATGAGGCCACAGTGCTTGTAATGTGCACACAGCCCTGACCTGGAGCAACCAAAATAGCACTGCTCATATGTAGATTACAAAAAAGCCAGAATCACTAATTAGAAGAGAGTTGCAGAGCATATTTGAAGTAATAACCTGAAAGAGAATAGCCAATATGGATTTCAAAGGGAAAATTTTCCTCCACAAAGATGGTTATAAAAGGTTATGGAGCTGATTATGGCAGCTCATTCAAAGCGTTTGATATTCAAAAGGCATTTGATGACACATCTCCTGCTGAAAGCCATAGAAAAAATAAATTTGGGTCACACAGAAGGAAATATCCCATGGTGAGCACTAATTGCATTCATCTTTTATTTATACATGGAGACCTCATAAAACATTCCCTACCCCAGTGACATCCAAATACTTTCCAGACTGAGCTATATTTAGGACTCTGCTCCACTCCCTGGAGAGGGAGGTTCTGCCACACTCTAGGATCTGGCTTACTAAAAATCCTAAAATTCTAAGAGCAAAGGGACTCACTGGTTATAGCTATAAAAAATGTAAATGAGCGGAGTTTCACCTTACCTAACCCATTGCATCTTTCTACCAATTCTTGCCTGACAGAAAGCAGCATTTTTGGGATAGACATGGACTTTTTATTCTGACTTCACAAAAACAGGGTCACATTTGAGGACCTGGAAGTCTGCACGTGTTTGTGTACATGCTGATGCTGCGCTTCAAGTCATGATTTATCATCCTCAATTACCAACAAGTACCAATTCCAGTGACTCCATCCTTGTGCAGTGTGCACCCTACCTAGGCAGTATTGGCAGAACTCCAGTCGTTTCAATGTCATTCCCCCTCACAGACATTGGTTTAATCAGATGCAACCTCTGTTTCTGTCATGTTCTTTCAGAAGCTCAGCTTTTGCTGCTTCCCTGCAATGTGTCTGTTTTTTCAGCAGACCATTAATACCTTTCTGAATTTGTCATTTTAACAAGGATTGATGTAACATAAAATCATAGAAAAGTTTTGTTCTTTTTTTTCAGCAAATTATGAACAGAAAGGATTGTTTGATTCTGATATGTCTAGTTACAGGCACTCACATATTGTAGCTATATGCAAATACCTAAGTACCTTAATTTGTGGAGATTATAATTAGCACCTGTGACCACAACTGGTCTTCTCTGTGAGTTCTGGATAATATGCAATTTTTGTTAGCAACAAAAGAGAGAATTAAGGAGATGGTGGATATCTCAGGAACACAGATATCTTAGCACAAGTCTGTTTTAACACATTTACCATCCTCATACTCTGGTGAAATAGAGAAATGTCATCAGTTTATACAAGAAAAAGTCTAAGAATAAATAAGTATCATAAAACTTATTATGTAAATCCATTAACTAATGCTGTATTCCCTTTTCAAGTTAATGTATTTTTTTCCACAGATAGTTGAATTAGAAAGAGGAAAACAGAAGATTGTATTTCAAAAAGCCTAATCCAAAATATGCATTCTCTCAACTGCAACTAATATTGTATCTGTTATATTTGAAAACCCAGAATTTTCTCCACATCTATTATTGCACTTACTGGTAAAGTCAAAGTTGTGAAATTAAAGAGCAAATTAAAAAAAAACAAAAAGGGGGGGTTGAAGTTAGTAACATTTTTAGACATTCAGAATACTGGAAAAGATCACACACGCATCTAACTACCTAACTGGCTGTCACTGAAATCAAGGGGGAAATATTGCATGTTTGTACTGGTAGAATCCTATCTGGCTACTGTGGGAGTTGTGGGTAATCCACACTTAGAGCTTTAAGCTCTAAAACTTGAGGACTTTTCCTAAGCAATTTCAGAGAAAATGAGTTTTTATTTGCACACAAATGAATCTTTGAGTGATTTCAGCAACGAACAAACAGCTGCTGTGTATTAATGCTGAAACATTTAATGCTGGCATTTTAAAACCAAAGGTCTTGAACTTCTCATCTTCAAATGAAAATTTGAAACTGAATTCCATGACAATTAATTTTACAAGGAAAAAGATAATTAAAACCCTTTAAGCAGGTCTTTGCCATGCTAGTAAGTTAATATGCAGAAGCCTGTTGGTTTGCCCTCAGGGCACCTGGCATGGAGTGGCTCATGTCACACTGCTGAAGTCTCTTCCCTGCCAACACAGGCTGCGTTCAGATGGCGTGTTGGGAAGACTCCTGATGCCTGAACCATGCCTAGCTCCTGTTTGTGAAAGTGGCAGTGAGCTCAGGCCAAAACTGAGCAGGAGGCCTTTTGAAAAGTGTGACAATACAGGCAGCAATGCTCTGTTAAATTCCAGCATTCCCTGGCATTATTTAATTCACTAGAATCAACATATTCTGAATGTTCTTAAAATGAAAAATTAGTTCCTTGTAGAAAAATAACCTGTACCTTGTGCACCAAGATCAGGTATTCTATACATTTAAGCACTGCTAAAATGAGACAGTAGTTGCACAGGAACAAGTAGCTTTAGTCAGGTTTGGACTCAAGTGGACTAATACTTTCATTTTAAACACCCTGTCTCGTGATGAAGGCTTAAAAAGGGGACAATGGCAATGCAGCAGTTCTCCTACCTTACTTCCTCACATGCTAGCCCTAGCAGTTTTATTGCAGTGCATTTTAAGGACATGAGGAAAAAGTCATCTAAGAGCACTGAAACTGTTGCACCAATTCTGTTAATGCAAATTATTGTGTCTATGCTAGTGATCTTGAGCCTCAGGTCTGATAGCCTACGAAGGATGTTCTGAAGTTGGGCTAAGCCTGGCTTTAAACTGTAGAAACATTTTCTTGTTCACTGAAGGTAAGAAAAAACATTTTAGGTCGCATTTCACCCTCCACAAAAGCTGAGACTGTTTCTTGTGCCTGCCCTAAGAGAGAATGGCTACTGTTTCTTGACTTGGCTACCTATAAACCTGACTGTGAAGGCGGGATCCAGTTGTACACTTTTAGGTATTTCAGCATTAATACGAACGCACTGAGGTTTTTGAGCTGTTGTCATGGCCAATGCAATGCTAGTTCACTTCTACCTTTGCAAAAAGTACCTACATCATCTCCAAACTGTCGCACAATCCTTGGGTCTGCTTCTATAACAGCCACTTTCAACAGCAGATAGAACAGCTCATTGAAGGGCTGAAGCAAGACCATTCATCAAGTTTGAGCTTAGACCCTTCGATTTTCCACGCCCATGGACTCGAATGCCGCACAGTGAGAGCCTGTGATCAGTAAGTGATCACAGTAAGTGAAGTTCCTCATGTGACTTCATCACACAAATGCTTTAGAGGCCCTGCATCTCTATTAAACATCTGAGATTTTTGAAACAAAATATCTGAGCACCATATAACCTTAACCATTTTTTTCCCAACGCTGTGCTATGAAATATAAGACCCCTCTTACTCTCACCTCAGAGAATCCAAAAATAATGGTAGTCAATGGAGAATGAAAAAGGGGTCCTTCCAGAAGATGACTGAGAATAGCTAAGCTAGGCTTTTCCTGTGAAATTACCACTGGAGAAGCCTCTCTCTTTCCAAACAGTTACAGACCTCCAGAGACTGCTAAAGTTAAACTTCTCTAGTCAAAATTAACCTTTCTGAATACCCTCAAGTCCGTCTTTACCTCTAAAATGGATAAACTGTACTTTGCTATTTCATACCAGTGCTTCAAGGATGAACACACTATAGAGATCACACTAAGGCAACGTTTAAAGGCAGGATCCTCTGCCATTGTAAAAAAAAATAAATCTCCATTCAAATATTACAGTTCTGTTTATGCAGCTAATCAGAAGTCTCCTAGATCCATCTAGTTCTCAGGGGAGGTCAGTGGCAGCATCCTGCAGTTTTGTCCAGACCTCCAATTACTGGACCATTCGTGTGAAGTGAACGTTCTGCAGAGTATCAACACAGGAACTGGGGTGCCTAATGTGCAGCATTTCAGCAAAAGAGGGCAATCCAACTGCAGCCTGCAATTTATAACAGCTCCCAAATTGTGTACAACTTGAAATAAAACATCTCCATGACTGGAGATAAAACATAAAGAAAGTTCGTGGTGTAAATAACAGGTAAGAGGATAGAGAGAGTTTTGCTTTCATAAACACCCAAGCAACCCACTGATACTATTTAACCTTCAGTTAAATTTTACTCTCAACAATTAAATCTTGCTGTTTGTGTTAATTAAACTTTCTCTTTGCTCATTAAATAAGGTTAAAAAATTATTTCACAAAGCTCATCTTAGCACAGCAAAGGATTTTTCCGTGCTAACAGCTCCAATCTTCCACCTCTTTAGAAACAATTTTTGCAGTTTTCTGTTTTCTGTTGAGCTTTCTAAAAGCACCAACTCCAAAATCTTCCCTTCTGCAATCAACTTTATGCATATATTACACACTGCATGTATGCAGTATGATCACTTCACCCACAAACTCAGAAGATTTAGAAAGCTTTCAGCATCATAATTGGAACCCTACGGGCCTGAAGGATAAAGTCAGCCTGTCCCTGAATGGGACAGGTAGAGAAAAGAATCTCCTGGCCCAATGTGGTGCATTCAGGACTCGGTGCATGGTCTCGATCCCCAGATCCTCGTTCGGTAAGCAGGCAATTATTGCTGTGCTCTGTGGACTGCATCAAGGAATTAGGTGAATCAGGCATGGCTGGGTTAGAAGCTTCCTGGGAAACCTGCCAACAATCTCCTCCTGAAAGACGATTTCTTACCCAGTTCTTTCACTCTGACATGTCTTGTAATTGCTGTTCTATGACCCTGCTCAGTTTTCTGCATCAACTGGGATGATAATATTACCATAACAACAAGCCTCTATGTAATGAGACCAATTATTCAAAGGTTATTTCTTGTCTTGTGACAAATCATAGGCTGTCACTGCTTCCTTTTTCTCCGGTGACAGAACAGCAAGAGTTTCCTTATCTCAGGAAGTTTCCTGTAAACACTAAAGGCAGAGGCACAGCGCTCTGCTCCAGCAGAGAACAAAGGGAGAACTTCTGCTTGCCCTAGTGAAAAAGTCAACTAGTAGTCATTATGATAAAGAGCCAAATGACAGAACCAACAGATTAAGCCAAGTGAAAACTTATTTAATTCAGAAATAATTTACGGCCTTGTCAGTTCTAGATATCAAAGACTATAACAAGATCTACCATAACAAAGCACATGCCTTTGCCAGCCAAAGCCCTGATGTGTTTCCTGCTCTAGTATCTGACTGTGATGCACACAGAGATCTGTGAAAGGTGATGAGAGGTCAAAATGAAATGGCATGCCAAAATTATAAGAAAGCCAGCGTGCAAACTGAGATGACAATGTCAATTCTTTGATTTTATACTGACTCCTCTCTCTAGCAGCCTGCTTGTTCCTACAGGAAGGGAGGTGCGTGCCTCATGGGTTACAAAACTCACATCTAATGACAAAGGAAGATATTTAAAATTTATTAGATGGCTTGCTAGACAAGTCAAAGTACTGATAGTGATTGGCCTGATATGGCTGTGCCTGAGAGAAGGACTCTAGAGAAAATGTGGGCTTTGGGCTGTTCACATCTCAGTCTCCCATCACCCTCCAAACAGGCATGCTTCTCTCTGCATGAACAATACACCCTCTAAAGACCAACTTCAGTGTCATTTACTGCATTAATTTACTTCAGCTGTATCAAAGCTGAGAAGGGATGTGAAATAACAAAAGAGGAATAATAAATTGTATAAGTGGTGTTAACACAGAAAATTAATGAAAAGAAACTTCGTATAACTAAACTTCATTTCCATTTATACTGAAGTAAGGGCTCTGAAAAGAGACACAAAAATATCTGGAGAGGGATGGAAGAGGCTTACTGAAAGAGGATTAGTAAATAGCAGTAGAGTAATTTTGGCTTGGTTGTCTCAATCTTTAATCATAAAACAGATTTTTTTTTTTTTACACTGATGCTGAAATTCACAAAAAGCTTTTATCCCGAACAATTTCACCACCAGAATCACTCAGTATTCAACCATGCTTTCATTGGGCTTTTCTGAAGTCATGCTTTCCTTCACATTTCCACAAAAGTAACAGTGCAGATATTTCTGGGTTAGTAAATTGATTCCATATTATTGTAGATGTACACCTGAACAATTTCACTCCACACAGCCACAAGATGGATAGAGATGCTCCTTGACACACACTGTCACCTGGGCTGACATGTGCCTTACCTGTCCTCTGATCTTTATATGTGTCTCCTTCCCATGGAAAGCAAGATAGGGAGGAGACACAAAGCAGTTTTGCACTTGAGTCTTGTCTTAACAGCGAGTCATGTAAATACCTGGACACACAAATTAGAAACAGCATTAGGAAGCCTATTGCCTATACAAGTTAATTAACACTCTGTTGGGTCTTGGCTGAAGAAAACACTTATGGGTGTGTCTAAATCTACCCCTATTCAAAAGCTGAACAAAGCATACATTTAAACATATGATCCAACTGTATAAATTCAGCTAGTCCTAGGTGTATATACCTGTATGTTTTCCTGAATAGGGATGTTTTCTTGCATCAGAATTTTTTTGGGGTTTAGTACATTTTGCATTAGCTGTGTACATTTGAAATACAGAAATATTTCATATTGCAAGGATAAAGGGGACAAGCTCACTATTTTTATAGCAAAATAAATTAATTCAACTTGACTGTACAGGAATTTAAAGTCAAGTGTGTCCCATAAATCATTAGGGTATCAAAGACAAGACAAAGCAGAAACTCACTGTATCAAGGTGGGAGAGCAGTTTTAGCATAGAAAGAGTAGGAAAAGACATAATATTCAGATATTAATAATGTTTCTAGAACCTTCCATGAAATTCCAGTCCCAGTTATGTAACTGAAAATTTTGCTGCAAAATTTGGTGGCTCCAGATTTAACTTTCCCTGTCTCCTTTCTCCTCCTCCTTAGTCTAACTGGTTACCCAGAAAGAAAAAATTAATATCCATAATACTTGACCCAGTGAACCTCAAAGAAATAACTATATGCATTGAAGATTTGCTACAGGGTTTTTAATTATTATTTTATCAAATAATAACAGTGTATAAATTTCTGAAGTGTAAGAATAAAACCATTTAAGCATTTGACAATATCGCTCTTTTAGCCTGATAAATATTCCAGAGTAGAGATAACCTATTCCAGTGACACAGAGTTTAATTAAAAATATACTAAAAAAATAAATACTTTGGTGTAAAGTAATGAAAACTGTTTCTTCAGACAATATATTTTATCTAAGATTTAACTTCATCACAGGAATGCAACATGCTTGACCTTTGAAAGAATCAACCCATAAATACTAATTGGAGTAAGCTGTGTGTCAGGCTGAGATTAAAATTACCTTCCCAACCACATCCTGACCTCTCGTTTGGGATTTTGACATCCTGGGTGACATGCACTAATCCTTCCTCAAATGTGGCAGTAGCACGTTTCCAAGGTTGAAATACTGCAGACCTAGATGATAAATAAATCAACATTATTTAATCACAACCATGAACACAAAATGATGTGCCCTGTCCTGCCTTATCAACCATCAGCCTTATACAGGGTTTGTCAAAAAGATTCTGTGATCTATATGAGAAAAAATTGCTGGAGACTAGAAACCCGAAACCATTAAGTATTAAACAGACTAAAGGTAGCTTTAGTTCTTTCTGCATAAAAAATATGTTTGCCTGTTTTATTGTATCCTAACAAACTCCAACAGCCCTGCTAAAGCCAGGTGGCAGCTGGAGTTGGTTCATGAATATTAGTGCAGAAAGTACTAGTCACATACCATAACTGACTTCACATCATTTCTATTTTGTTTAGTTTAAGGTCTACTTGCAGGGAAAGAAATGAAACAAAACAAACCCAAGCAAACAAACAAACAAAACCCCCCAAAACCCAAACAAAACCCCCACAAACAAATAAAAAAAAAACAACAGAATATAATTTTCTTGTGATCATCATTCCATTGTTAGCAAGTTATTCAGTAACACTAACAGTGCAACCATGGCACTCATTTTGTTAAGCTTTTAGAAAGATAATGAAAAAAAGATATGAAAAAAATTTCACACTAGAGCACGGGAATTTGGAGGAAAATGGTTGTGGTTTGTCGTCAAAACAACACTATTATAAGTTTTTCTGGTTACATTAGCTTTACGTAGATTTAATGTGATATTCTGACCCAAATATTTGCATTTCTAAATTCACCTGGTGCTTCCTTCAGCATATCTCCTCCCTTTGGAGATTTAGGATATTATTTCTTTTCTTTTTCTCATTTTCTCTGTACTTTGCTGTTGCACTGCAATTAGGCACAAAAATTCATACCTGCTTTATACCTCCCTTTATACTGCCTTAGACATGGAGTGTCTAGAAAAGAGAGTGAGCTACATTTCTTTCTTCCAAGGGAGGATACTGGTACTAAGCCTTAACAGAGGTACTATTTATTCTTGTAATAGTTATGTTGTTCCTGGTACCCAAATGACACACTTTTGCTTTCAGGTTATTGTATTCTCAAGAAGTCCATATGTAGAAGGTCCTAGAAGTGTGAAAGAGACACCCTGATGAAGACTTAGTATATTCACAACCCTACACTTGAAAATGCTAAGAATAATTTCACATTTTCATCAGAGGGCAGTGTAAGTGATCCAATGTTGTTGATACTCAGTGATTCCTAAAAACAATTTGTCAAATATCCCACCTTAGTGTCTACTTAAAAATAAGTGCAAATTTTTAAAAGTTCTTCCATAACCAATACAAGCTTTTTCCTCACAGATATTTGGGTACATCTATATCTGCCTTTTTTTTTTTTTTTCACTTTCTTGTTCTTTTTCTGAAGAAGAGTCGACGTTTATGAGTTTTTCCTGAGGGAAAAATAACAGTGCTATAAATAACTATTACAGCTACAACTAAATAGCTATCTTTTTCTTTTTTTTTTCAAATTGTAATGTTTGGTTCATGATAACCTAACAATGGAGGGAAGATAAAGTTTGTGGGCAGAGGTAATATCTTTTATTAGACCAAGTAACACAGTTAAAAAAGACAGACTGCAAAAAATGGGCGAGTTCTGCATGATTGGTTGTTTATTTTCTGAAATGCATCAGCTACTGTAATACCTTCCCCTGCAAGATTGCCATCTCAATTAATGATTTCACTACCAGGGATGATTTCATGAGTTTGGCACCTGTCTCTTCCATCCACTGCCAATGAACCCTCCCTAGGAAGTAAGGAAAGACTCTGGGCCCCGAAGCAACCATTTAAATAAATCTGTCATTTTTGTTTCTATGGAAACATACATCTGGCAGCTTTCCCAAGCTAATAGCCAAGTTAGCCTCTCACTCATGTTCTTTTATTTTGGCATCTTCCTCTTAACCATCAGAAGATATTTAACTCTCATATTTGTCTGTTTTGGAGAAATTATGCTACAGCCACTGTTTGTCTGTGATTGGTATCAGTTTAACCTTGATTAGCAGGTTTCTTTCTGATTGACAGCCACAGTTCATCACAGAAACCCCACACAACACAGTTCCTGCCCTCTTGTCTCACTCAGCCTGTCAAACCCCCATTCATTTTCTACCTTAGTTCTCAGAGATCCTCTGTGACATTGAAACTTTGTACTTCTTAATTTTTAATAACTGCAGGCTCTCCATTTTCAGTTTTAAGTGCTCCAGATCTTTTTGATTAATGAACATTTTCTGTACGTTCTACACAGGCCTATTCTCCAGACAATACCTATCCCAGCAGTCAGGCCAGTCTCTAGAAGTCTCTTGCCCTACTAACCACAATGTGCTCCAGTAACCAACTACATCCATTTAGGTACCAACTGTTAGTCTGAAAATTTACAACAAAATTTCATTAATTTTCCTGCTTTCTCTAGTTGAAAATGTGCCAAAAGAGATATTTTCTTACTTATTCCCATACCTAATGGTTCCATTTCTTAAATACAGTCTGCAAATCATCTGATCTTCTAATTCCCATTACTTTATTTCCTGCATGACTGACCATAGGAGGCTTACCATGAATTTACTGTCTAGGCCCTGCAGAAAACACACAGAGGACCAGGATTTCTAGAATTAGAGCTGGTTTGAAAAGCTTTCAAATAGAATTCAGCTAACAGAATAGTCCCTGTTGCTTCCAGTGAAAGACGAATGTTGCTGTCCTGCATCTATCAACCTGAAGTACCTCTCCCTCTGGCCTTCAAAGAGTCTGGCTGTGCCCACCACGAGAAAACATGAAGTGTTCTCCTGCCTCACCGAGGCTGAAATTTTCAAGTAACTACTTATCTGAGTCACTTTTAATTATCAATACATACTGGGAAGCTCCTGCAGCTCTCAAGCAGCCAAGGACACTTGTCCTTTGCAGCACACCCAGGAAAGTGCAGCAGTGGACATGTGCCTCCCTCCTCTTGGAGTTAACATCCTTCTCCTCTTGGAGTTAACATCCTTTTAATAGGGCCAAGTGGGAACAGCTTCTCATCATACAAAGCCTCTGATCCTACGGTCACGCAGCAGAGAAACCTAAGAAAGGCTTGTCTTTCAAGGCAGTTCTACCATTCTATTACTCTGATTCCTGCCTTTTCCAGATTCTTCTGAGGTTTTAAAATTCTGTTAGCAACATAGGAATACTTCCTTCATCAGAAAGTATACAGTCCCCATAAGAAAGGATCTTCGCCCTATGGATCTTAGATGCTGCTGCATTAAACATTAAAAATAATGAACATAACCACTGATACAGCTCTTCCTAACTATGTATTCTCTCCATACTTCCCCAAAATGCATAACTAAAACAGTAGCCTGGAATCACCTCAGAAATTCAAAGTATTTTGCTTCTGTTTTAGCAGAGAGAAAGCCAGGTTTCCTTGGCTCACTCAGCTGCAGCTCATTACAAAGGCCTTTGTAACTATATTAAAAAAAATCCTGATTTCATATCATGATTTCACATCATGATTTCATGGTGACTTTCAATCACAAATTCTATCATATTGGCAGTGGATGTGAGTGCAAAATGGGTGTCCTAAATAGTTCAGATCTCCTCTACTATACTTACAGCTCCTTTCCCTGAAGTATGTCAGAAACTGTTTTCAGAGCTCCTCAAACAAAATCTTCCAACTTGCTTTGATTGATTAGTACAGTCAGAATGCTCGTGCAAGTCTAGTATTATAACTTAATTAATTGTTTGATGTTTCTTTTGCCTTGGGAAATTTGATTAATGGTCTTCAAATCAAACATCTGGTCATACACAGAAGCAATCACTTACTCCTCTAATGGAAGACACAGATCATAGAGGCACCAGGATTGATGCAGACAACATACATACAGCACACCCTGCTGCTGCTGTGCCTGTTGTTCCAGCACACAGTATCCATTTTAGGTGACGTACAGACAAATATCTTTGTGTGCTTGATGCAGGCAATCAATCCTGTTCTTGGCTGCACATGTAAATTAGTGTAATGTCCAACTGGCATCGGACAAAATATCCACACATTCAATGTTGCCTCTTCAGGGCTTGTACTAACTTCTCCCTCAAACAACCACAAGAAACAAACAACAGACCCACATTCTTCAAGCTTGACTGATGCTACCCTTCCCTTAAGGATTTTCTGTCTCTGCCATCCTGGTTTCTTTCTCTTCAGCCAGCCATGCCATCTCCATACTTTGTGCATAGAGAAAAAACACCGAGTTACCACAATATGTCAGTAAAAACCCCTCTGGCCCATTATAAGAGGCCCTATCCCTTCTGCAGAGGATGCTTTGGATGACCCTGGGTGTCCACACAGGGCAATTCCATGCAACCATCTGTCACTGCAGGCATGGCCCGCTCACACAGGCACACCTGGGAGTCAGCCCATTTCATAGTTCCAGCTCAACAAGAGCCATTTCTATGCGCTGCATGCCCAAGGCAAGTAACAGGTTACTCAGCTCAGCGTGAAAATCACACAGAACATTCCTCTGCAATATTCCAGAGGATCCGATAGAAGGTCTCTAAGATTGTGCAATGGAAGTATCCAAAAAGAGTCAGTACAGCCCACCACGGGAATGTCTTGCTAAGACAACTTCCAGAACACTTCCAGTCTCTCAAAAGCAGTTTCCATCACTGAACTGCAGCTCTAATCCCTGCAATTTTGAAAGCATTTCCAGAAGACCACTTAAATGCTCAGACTTCCTGCCAAGGAGGCGTATTAGTGGAAATTTTAAACTGTTGTGGTTTTATTTGAACTCTGGCATCTTTGATGAAGTGCCTTAAATTAGGAATTCAGTTTTGATATTCTAGACCAAATAAGAGGGAAAAAATTCCTTACTGTGAGAGTGGTGGGGCACTGGAACAGGTGGCCCAGAGAAGCTGTGGCTGCCCCATCCCTGGAACTGTTCAAGGCCAGGTCAGATGTGGCTCTGAGCAACCTGGCCCAGTGGAAGGTGTCCCTGCCCATGGCACGGGGGTTGGAATGAGATGATTAAGGTCCCTTCCAACCAAGGCCATTCTATGATTCTTTTTGCCAAGGAAGTATATTACTAGAAATCTAAGAATATAAAATGATAAACTTTTACTTTATTATTTGAATTCTGGCATCTTTGACAAAGCGCCTTAAATTAGGTATTTAGTTTTTATATTCTAGATTTTAAAATGAGATCTGAGGGTCAAGTCTTGGGCACTGAGTTTCAAGTTAAAAGCGAAGGTGGTATTAATGAACATGTCAGTCACTAGAACTTGATCCTAATACCTCCAGATGCTTGTGAAAAAAATAAAAGGCTTCTCAAACTCAGAGAAAGATGAATTAAAAGCAGCATAAAATTTCTGTAATTGCATATTGTTCACTATTAATGGTTATAAAATATTTTAAGATCCCTGGCCATAACCAAGGCACATGGTACATTTGTGTACAGTCTGTTGTGGTTACTAAATACCATGTGAGATTCTGAGAAAATAACATACTAACTGCTTTTAGGTACATTGTTATGCATTCACCTTCTGAAGGAATGGGTTGCATTTGCATATATATAATAGTGAAAAGAACAGAAACCAAAGATCAGTACTTCACTTAGTAGCATCAATATATTCACTTCTTTTCCATGCCAGACACTGAAAAGAATTATCATTCGCTTAATGGGTGGTTACTTATGCCCCCCTCCTTGGTACAAATATTTAATGATTTATAGTGATGCATTTCTAAAATAGTCTTTCAGACAGATTTGTGGGAGCTATTCTGGGTACAGGAAGGCACCTTCATCTTCTGAGGCTGCAAATCTGAAACAGTAGTCAACAGATGATAAAGATAAGGTCATATTTTGGAATCAAGACAAAATGAAGAGTAAAAGGTACTGCCTAAGGTAATGGCTGTTAAGCTATTTAAAGTGCTTTCAATTGACAGTACCCATTTTTTATCCTCCTAACTTGAAGAAGCCAAATGACAAAATACCCATTTGAGGTAGTCAGTGAGAAATCACGTCTGAAGCACTCAGGACAGAAAATTCCAGTGTTTATTTTTGTCCAAATTAGTTTGAAGGGCATCTGAGAGGTAAACAATCATCAAGATTTATCCCAAAACAAGTATTCTAGTCCAATTTATCTATGGCATTCCCTGAACAACGAAAGAAAAGAGAAAATTGTTTGGAGATTTGTGGTAACACTTCAAAAAACGAGAAGAAAGTGGCTATTCCTTCTGGCTCAGCAGCAGAAGCACATTTGTTTAGCAATCTAAATCCCTATGTGGGACCACTTGGATACAGCAGGTTGGTCCAACTGGCAGCCGAAAGAGCCCGTAGGACATCCCAGCTTGGCTCATCCCTGTCTCAAAGGAGGAAAGGCAGCAAAAGGGCTGAACAGAAGGCGCAGAGGCAGCCCCTGAAGGAGCACTCAGACCCCGGAGGTCCCGGGGCTGCCCATGCCCTGAGCCCAGAGCAAGGTCCAGCGCCACAATTAGGATGGAGGATGGCACGAAGCAATAGCCAGCTGTGCAGCCAAGCCAAAGCAAAGCCATCCGAAAGAAAAGCAATTAGGCATCCAGCCCTGAGAAGGCAAACACAATCTTTTCTCTATTGTTTGGTTGTCTGCTGTCCGATTCCTACATCCTATATCCATCTTCCCCAATAATACATTGGAAAAAAAAAAAGGTTGAAAAATAATGCAAAAAATTATTGCATTTCTATAACTTTGAGAACATTTCCTGCCAAAGTTCTTCACTGTTTGGCTACTGTATGACATCCAGTGCTGTTAACTACATTTAAATTCATGTGATATAAAAATCTTGGACAAGATTTGGTATTCCTCATTTCAGCCAATAATGGACTAATAGTATAAATATTGTGATAAATGAAAGCAAATAATTAAATTCTATTCTGTCTTTGTCTTCAGGGACATCACGCCTAATACCTGGGTAGGCTTCTGTGTTATTTCACTGTAAAGGCTATTAGTAAAACAATAAACTGTATGTAATATAAAATTGGAGCTACTGGCTGCCTTTTTAATTTCCTCCTGGTAATTTTTATTGTCAAAACACCATATAATACAGCCTTCACTGAACAGCAGCAGGATGTAGCTTTTAACTGGAATTGTTGAAATTGTGTTTAGCAAAGGGTGAGTAATAAATTATTCCGCTTATTTATTATTCAGATTAAGCCTTCCAGAAACATTTCCTATTCTATTAAATAATAATTTGAAAAGTACTCAATGCATAAAGCTGTGAAGTGACAGGGTTTTTTCAAATTTGATTTTTTCATGTGCACAATGCAAAACTAAAATTGTGGAAGTGCACATTCATTTGCTAAGAAGTAAACAAGTAGCCTTCCTACTCATCACTTCTGCTGTGCAGCTTCCCCAGCTATTCCTGCTTTGTATTGTCTACCAACTCTTTACAGGAGCCAGTCTAAAAATAATCTAAATACTAACATGTAGTGGATTGCCTAATGTATCAAATTCTGTCTATCCTACTTTATACTTCTCCGCACCGTGGCTGCAATATATGCGCAAAAGCTGGCAAATTAACTAATGGTGCTGCAACTACAACAGCCTAAGGATAGAAGTCAAGCAAGATTTATTGGGACACCTGATACTTTTTATTAGATCAAGTGATGCATCTGGGAAAAAAGACAAGCAAGCTTTCAAAGACACAAAGCTTACTTCTAAGTTGGTTATTAGTGTGCAAGCACAAGTAGGCACACAAGCCAAGCACATAGATTTTAAAATCCACAGAACACAGATCTATGTTCAAATTCAGTCTTTTTGTTCTAATTTTACTGTAAAATTCATGTATTTCAGGGCTACATCAGATGGCTAATAAGCAGTTCTGGGAGAATTGGGATTCTTTAGCTCCCATAGGCAGTGCTGAGAATTAAAAGCCACAATCTGTCCAGCTCCCTCCGTTTGCCAGTTGTAATTAAATAGACCTTCACAATTTATATTTTCTCCACAATATTTTGCATACAATTAAGGTTCTTTTAAAATGAATTTATCAAAACATGTTTGCCTTCCATTTATAGTAAGACAGGTTTTCCGTTTATTTTAGCACCCGAGAGTTCACGCTCAAGGCTGGTGTTTGAGATTATAACAAACTGTTTGGAAATTGTAAACTGGCAGACATTCCTGACATTAAGACAGATGCACCAGAGGTACATTCTGCTTGCTGTTTTCTGACAGTATAAAAGGTACGTTAACTTATAAATAAAAGATTTAACCACGCTTGCAATTGCAAAATTTATGACTGCTCCTGCAAGCGTGTGTGGTCCAGTGGAATTCAAATCCCTGAATCAATCTTTTACAAAAACACAATAAACTTCCTTCAGGCAAGAGGAGCTGGAGGCTTGGTGGGGTTTTTTTTTCTTATTTATGAGCATATGCTTAATATTACAAACAGCTATGAAAGCAAAGAAAAAGGAAATCAGAACATGTGCAGAATCAGGACATTGCAAAATAGGTGAGTATAAATTTCAAAAGGAGGCTTTTAAAATTCAACTGAAAAATCATTCTGCATTGAATACTATTCAGAAAATGTGCTGCTTTTGGATGAAAAAAAATACACTTTAATGCATTGGCATAATAATATAGTTTACAGCCATCAGCACTCTTTTCCATGCCATTTCTAGGTGCATCATTCTCATGAGCCTGTTATGTGAATACACAAGCAAGTGAATGATGGAAACCTGGGCAAGTTTGCACAAGTTTCTTACCTTGGTTGTCAGGATACTAAGGGACTGGAGAAAGTGCAGCAGGGGAGCACCACAGACATCAAAGCAGGCCTCCCTAAACTGCACCACCTAAAAAGGTTGAGCACAAGCCAAAAGGAAAATAAAACTGAAAAAAAAAAGTGCCAGATGGGAGTGTTTGCAAACTTTAGGCTGTTCTTTACTTAAAAATACAATTCCATGCAAAGATTGCTTACCCTAAGGCTCTAAATCCAGCACAAACTGTCTGCATGCTGTTCTATATTAAACCACTTTGTGACATATTTTCCACATGCATGCGGATTGTTCAAACCACAGATCAATCACTGTGTACATACATTTATGATATAGAACCATGCTTTATGAATAACTAATCCCCTATTAACTCCCATAATCTGCAATGCTACGCTTAAACCAGAAGAATTCCATTCCTATGTCGTGCTTGACTGTGACCTCAACCATGAGGCTGCAGAATTTGCCCCCACCCACAATGCTGCTCTAAGCAAATCCCATCTGATACAAGCAAAAGCAGCTCTACACAGTCAGCCATCACCCATATGTCACAATCTGGAAAAAAGGGCAGTTTGCAGCTATTTTACAGTACTAAGGATACTGCTGCAGAGCATGGAAGTACACCATGCTAAGCATTTAGTTGTGGAAACTAAATTTTGAAAAAAATTTGTTGAGCACAAATTGACACTTGCTACCTGGAGGAATCACCCTAGGAGTTCTGGAGTAAATTAAAATTCCTGCCTAAGAATTAGTCTGTGCAAAAGTCCTGCTGGGAAAACTGATTTTTCCATGTTTATTTTCCATTTTGCCTATATTCAGTTAGATTACAGAGGATTGGAAATTTCTCATGGGATGATGCTCATTGTAAAAAAGGTAATTGGGATAGCACAGCTTGTGAAGCTTTGGAGCAGCAAGAATAAAGGCAAATGTTCTGCTTGTATCACTAGCATTGTAAAATCCTCGCATGGCTTTTAAAGTTTATTAGCCCAGTTGTAGACAGAAAAACTAGGTAATTAGGTAGGTAAAAAAGACTCTCTGGAGTACAATTACATTCCCAGTAACTACTATGGAAACAAGTCCCGTAATAGCACTCTGTGGTCTGTGGCATCTTTCATCCAAGGTGTATTTCCCTTACCATGTTCATGACTGAAACGCAGCAACTGTGAAAAACACAACTGCTTAACAATGCCAAGAAACCAGGCAATGTTTAGAGGGAGAAAGGAAAATGGGTTTCGACTCATTTCAGTCAATGGAAACTTCAAGAAGAAAGAAATTATCGAGTTCACTTTTCCCACACCATCCAGCCACTCTCCATGCTGCAAAGCATGTAGTAGGATCTGTAATTACCACTTAGTAGCCAGCTAGTATTATCCAAGAGCTCTCTTTTGATGTCACACCATCCCCTAATTGTTGCCACAACCAGTTCAAGATGAACAGGTGTATATCCCCATTTAATGTAACTGTGATTATCCACATTTTTGTTTAGGCTGGATTTGAGACCCCAACTCACAGCACACCTCAGCAAATATGCTTAGTGCACTGAATGGCTTCACAACAGCTTGCTCAGGAGAGAGCCAGCATGACAAATTCAGCAGAGGTCCATGTGTCTATGCAATAAATAGGTTTTAAGAGGCAAGGCTTTTAGTTCCTGCTCCTGTGTGCTCTCAGAAACTGTTTCTGTTTCCATTTCAGTCAGGTTGGCTTAATTTGTGGATGGTTTCCATTCCTTTGTACAGTGGAGCAGAATGAAAATGGAGCTATGAAAGCCATTACCAGTAGCAGCTGAGAGGCCAGGATAGATGTCCAGGGCCTCCTACCTCCCTTCTGAAACAAATACCTGCCCATCCTAAACTGGAACACCTGCTGAAGGTCGGGACCATTGCTGGGCCAAAGCTTAGATCTCACAGCTGGGTCACACATGCAACATAAGCAATTGCTAACAACTTGACATCTCATGGCTGGATATTCAAGAATTTGCTGTAATCCTGTTTAACTGCTGAGAGCCGCTGGATCACATTCCTATTTTTCTACACTTGGCAGAATTATCTGCATGCATTACAATATACAGAGGGCACAGGTCTGACCATCTGGCCATAGATGTCAAACTGAGACATTTTCCAGTGGCAGCATCTGGTTAGTCCACAAAAAGCAGTGTGTTTGCAGCTTTGGGCCTGTTACATAGTAGGGCTACAGATGCATTTTCTAGGCTGCCAGGTCTTCTTCCATTGCTTTCCTTCAAGCTGCTTTTAACTCCCTAGTGTTTTCTTTGTTTGTAAGACTGTGGACAAGCTTACTTGTTTCATAAAGGTTTAATAAGGAGCTAAAGCTTATCCTATATATTTCTCTGCCTGTGCTATATCACATTCATCCACCTGATACCTGAGCCAAAACTATTACATAGAGATGGTTTGGGAAGCACTTAGCACTAGAAAGAAGGGCTTGTTAGCTTCCAACAGGTTTGTAAAGCAACAATTCCCATACCAACATCACTTTCTCGTTGGTCCAAGGGGTCTCTTGTCTGTATAATAGATATAGATACTTCAGACACATGGAGAAAACTGGGATTCAACATGATTCACTTGTTTTGAAATGGAAAGCTATTTCCAAAACTGTCATTACATAAAAGAAAAAAAGAAAAAATAAAGAAGAGAAAGAATAACTAATTAGAGAGAAAAGCCAGCTGAAAATTATGATTCCTGTTTCCTGCATGAAACATAGACAAGCAGGAAATGTGCATGGAGGCAGGAAAAGGCAGTCTGAGAGGCTAATCTATAATTAACAGGCCACGGAACATCCTCAGCTAAGAACAATCCAGGTAGCAATGACACAAGGATGTCATTCAGACGGGTTACAAAGCTGTCTGCACCTTCTAACACCTGGCTCATGTCAAACATGGACAAAGTTACAGTGTTTCCTTAAGAGGAAGTTCCAATAAATGGATGAAGCCCAGAATTAAAGACTGAGGGCTCTTTCTGTAAAGTCTCTGCAGAAACATGCCATAGGAGTTTTTCCTACATCCTGTGCGATTTCATTTGGTGTGACAATAGTAAATGACAGATGTACTTTAGAGTTTGAAGGACCAGCAGCTAGATTGTAATGAAAACCAGGAAGAAAGTCAAAAAAATAAGCTAGTGGCCAGATCTGATGTGTCACTTTGATGCCATGTGAGGCAGTAACATCTTTTTAAATTACCTTTCAGGCAGACGTAAATAGATAATTTTGTCAAAGGATCTAAAAGAATCCACATAACACCTGCACATGTATTAACACTAACACACACAAATTCTCTACCTAACTCTGCCATGGCAGCAGTGCATGTAAGAATGACTGCAGGGATTGCTTACCTGGGACTGTTCTCAAAATCAACCCAGCTGTGTTCCTGGGCCCAGTACAACGACAATTCCACAGAGACTGTACAATATTTCTGCCAGAGGCAGAAGTACACAGAGTGAAATTGTGGTAGAACGTTTGAATGTGATACTCACGTGTCATGTGCAGAAAAGGGAATAATATCTTACCATTATACCAGCAGGCCTAAAAGATGCAGTAGTGTGCTAGGTCCCAAGTGTCAGAAATAAATATCTCCCATTGGAGGACTATGCTGATTTAAGTGCAGAAAAGATATCTCTTATGTACAGATGCTGCTTGTCCTCTGTTGCAGAGAATCACAGCAGGAATTTTATGTTTGAACATATGGACGAGTTAGTCATGCCCTATCTACTCAGAGAAACAAACAGAGCCAGGTTGGATAGCTTGCAGGGCAGAACAGCTTTCCCTTTTTTTTTTCCTACAACCCAGTAAAAGGCCACAATGGTGGCACTGAATTTCTATTTTAATCAGTTAACAGAAACAGTTTCTGATTGTCTGGCCAACTGAGGGCTAGAGAGATGGAAAATTTTACCACATATTCTGTATTACTGAATGAATTCAGTCCTTTTCGTCTCTCCAAGACAAGTGTTCTGTTTTTTTCCTAAGAAAGGACTCTATAGGTTGCATATTTTTATGACAAGATTAAAATGTTTTCAGCAGAAACTCACATTTCAAACCATACAAATTCAGTGTGCACTAAGCCCTGACAGGTCAAAGGGAACAGATCAAACCCACTTGATACAGCACTGCACTATGTTGTACGCTGTGCACAGAAATATGCGACCTTTTTCCTGAACAGAGATAATTAATTTTGGTGATACAACAAAGCTTGAGGAATGGATTCAGTATAACAATGAGAGCACTGCTAAACAACATGCTGACTTCTGAAGAAGAATTAAAGAAATGGTTATCTATTATTCATGACAGCTTAACATGTTTATGTCCTTTCCAGTCAACATGGTGCATCTGCTTTATTATTCATCATAAACCGGCACTAAGACCACTTCATCTGATACACTGACTTTCAAATGTGATAGCTCTAACCTTAGAGAGAGCATACAAGCCACAAAATCCATTTCTTGCATATGTGTCATGATTAGAGTTCACTCTCTGCTGGTTTGGAAGACACCCTTTCTAATCTGGAGTCTTTTGTGAATGTCTAATTTTTCATTCACTCTCAGAGATTGGGTGCAGCATAACACAAAGCATACATTAAATGGAAATATGAAAGTATCTTGACATGATGGGGCTTGGAAAAGTGTCAATTTGAAAAGCTGTACAGCTGACTGCTCTGCAGGTCCAGTGGATACACCCTCTCCTGACCTGGGGCTTGTATGCCAAGAGACTTCTCTGAACTAATGCTCAGATTAATGTGCCTCAAAAGAAACATGCTCTCTTGTTATGTACTTATTCTATGCTTATTAGCTCATATCCCCCTGCTTTGCACTACAATTTATAAGTTTATTTTGTTTAGATTCTCTGGCGTGCATTGAGGATAATTTTGAGATTATAAATTGGTTGGCAGAAATAAAAAGTTAGAAATAAAAAAAGACTGAAGTGATTAAATCTATTTTTCATACCAGATTAGAGAGAGACAGAAATCTATACCTGTGGATCTCCATTTAAAATTAGAGTATGTCTCTTGGGCTCAATTCCTGAAGGCAATTGTTAATTTTGAATTCATCCAGAGAAGTATTCTTGAACAGTGTAAAAATTTAACCAATTTTTCCAGAAGAAGAAATCTCAAGACTCCCATGTAGAAATCTAAGAACACAGCAGGTCTCATTATTCTTACCTTCAGACCAGGATTTGGCTGATAGCAAGCAGCTATAAATAGCAAGAAACATAATCACAGATATTTTCTCCTTTAATCATATTCTAGTCTTTCTTTAAAAATTTATTAAAAAGTACTTCTTGTTTTTAAGCATGACTCTCAAGTTCGGGCTTGACCTCCCCCCCTCCTTTATAGGACTCATTTTTATTGGCAATGTGAAAAAAACAACACAACGAATTTCAACCATCCTCATCAGCTCCTGCATGGCCCCTTCAGGGCCTTTTCTGTCCTAGTTCCCCCAGTTCATAGACATTTTCCTATCTTTTAGGGTTTGGGTAGATTTAATTAGACACTTGCTAGCACAACTCCATTCTATTCAGCTCAAGTTTCTGGTCCCATAACTATCACCACAAACTCTGAACATGTCAGCAGCAACCACTTGGAAATCTCATGCAGGGTCAGAGTTTTAGGTTTAAATAATAGAATTGGATAGTCCTGAATTCACTGCTGTAGTCTCAGAGCACATCACCCTGGTACAAACTCTCCTCACATCTGCCCATGGCCTATGAACGACTGCATTATTCATCATCACTAAACATATTCCTTCCACCAGTTAGTGGCATTTGGTCATCTCAAAGGGAAAGCTACTTGGTAAGTTTTAACAGCTTTCAGAGGTTTATACAGATCCCCTCTAAGTTCTTTGCAACATGTAGTACACAGGTTATGAATCCATCTCCTCATTGCAACATTAAATGAAATAATACTGAAGTATGTCAGTCTCTACTACCCCAAAAGAAAAAAAAAACACCCCAACACAAACAATTTAAAAAAAGTAAATATATCATCCTAGGCTTTTAAAATTTTAAATAATATCTTTACAGGTTTTCAGAAATCATGGCTCTCGCTTAAAATGCCTGTTTCAAAAATAAACATAACCAGAACACTACAACTGGCATTCTTAACTGAACTGGGCCGGGCAATTGTCATAATCATTTCCTGTAAATACTCTGAATTTAAAACAGTGTCATTTTGACTACTGTACTCCTGTGACTAGGTTTAATGAACATGAACATTCAAGCAAAACAAATTTTAGTGACAATATTCATGAGCAGATCTCACAATGGAAAACAAGCCAAAAGCAGCAAAAAGTTTAATATCGGTTTATATTGAATTGTGCAATTCAAAGTTTGTTTAGTTTTAGGGTTATACAAATTTAAGCTTCAAGGTACAAGGCATTGTCTTTGATCAACAGAACATCTGATTCTGAGTTTGGCAACAAACAAACAGACCATTCAGAATTGATTTTTATGTCAGACTACTTCATGATCCGTGTACAGATGAAGTTCTGTGGCTTAATTCAATATTTAAAGGGGACTTACCAGAAAGGTGGGAACAGGCTTATTAGTAGGGCCTGTTGCAATAGGACAAGGGGGTTTAAACTAAAAGAGGATAGACTCAGACCAGATATACAAAAGAAATTTTTTACAGTGAGGGTGATGGAACATTGGAGTAGGTTGCCCAGAGAGGTGGTAGATGCTCCATCCCTGGAAATAGTCAAGGTCATGTTGGATGGGGCTCTGAGCAACCTCCTCTGGCTGAAGAAATCCCTGCTCATTGCAAGGGGGTTGGATTAGATGACCTTTAAAGGCTCCTTCCAAACCAAACCATTCTATGACTCCATGACATACCTACCTCCACTTGTAAATCTGTACAAATACAGTGTGCCCTTATGGTTTCATTTTCAGAGCCACACTCGACAAGGTCATTAGTTCATCCTGCAGGTACTGGACATCCCGAGCTCTTGCCAATTCCAGGTGTGCAGTTTTGGTCACCATGATGTAACACATTAAGCTGTTAGAGACAATCCAAAGGAGGGCAATGAAACTGGTGAGGGACCTTGAGGGGAAGTATGTGAGGAGTTGCTGAGGGCACTTAGTGTGTTCAGCTGGAGAAGAAGAGACTGAGGGGAGACCTCACTGCAGTCACAACTTCCTTGTGAGGGGAAGAGAAGGGGCAGGCACTGATCTCTGCTCTGTGGTGACCAGGGACAGGACCTGAGGGAATGGCCTGAAGTTGTGTCAGGGCAGGTTTAGGTTGGGTATTAGAAAAAGGTTCTTCCCCCAGAGGGTGGTTGGGCACTGAACAGGCTCCCCAGGGCAGTGGTCACAGCACCAAGGCTGACAAAGCTCAAGAAGTGTTTGAACAATGCTCTCAGCCACATGGTGTGACCCTTGGGGATGGTGCAGAACATGATCCTTGTGGGTCTCTTCCACCTCAACATGTTCTGTGGTTCTGTGGTGGTCACTGTTTCAGGGGATGAGGACCCCTAATGCTTGTGAGCAGCTCTGCTAAAGCCTGCAAGCAGCTGGCTTGGGAACAGCTTTCCATTCGTCTGTCTCCCTGTCATTTTGCACCATCTGCACCAGACTTGCTTCTGCATTCCTTCTCGCTCAGAGGGTTTGGAAATGGTGTGGCTCAGTCATGTTGGCCTTTCAATTCTAAGAACTTGAGAGCCATCTAGTGGAGGCCTCTGAATCCCAAAATTCGGTCAAACCTCCTTGTATCACAGTGCATTTCATTCCTCATTGATGTCATTCGCGACACTGTTCTTACAGCTAAACACCATATGAGGCTTTCCATTTGATTTCATATGTTTGTCCTTTTTACAGAAATGTGAATTGCTTTCTAAGATAAAACACTGAACGTGGTTTAAAAAGATAGAGTTAAAGAAAGTAAGGCAGAATTGGAATTGTTTATTTCTCCTAATGGCAAAAATCCTTTCTAACCTCACAGATCTCAGCATTAGATTAGTGGCCAGCACTAACAAGGACATTAATTCTGTAGATCCAGGTCTGAACAAATCAGAAAATACACAAGTAGGCAATGATACACTCTGTATTATGAATATGAAACATCAGTCTGATTCACCAGCATCAAAACCTATGAAAGCAGGCAACCATAAACTAAAAAAAAATTGTAATCTCAAACAAAATCCCATTCTTTCAGATAACTATCTCTTTGCCTCTTGTTTTGCCTATACCACATTTCATTAATGACCATGAGGTGCAGAGCTGCAAGGCACACGTGCACTGGTGTATCACTTATGCACCAGGCTGAGCAGAAATTATTCTAATGCAGGTATGCATAAAATCAGTAATGCAGAAAGCTCTAAATCAGACTATGACTCTGATGTTTCCTTTTCATCTATTGTTGCTTTGCATGTAGAGGTTAATGAAAGTTAAAAACATAATTAACTCTTTTAAGCCAGTCTGGACTTCAGAAGTAAAATCTGATGTATATGTACATGTGTATTACTTAGATCTAAGTGACAGAAGTGGGGATTTCCTACCTTTTTTCGTGTTGTAATAACACAGGGCACAGCATTAGCACAGCATCCATTGCTCAGTAAAAGCCAAAAGAGAAAGGTGAGGGAGCTTGGGAGTCAGGGATGTTCCCAAAGCTCAGAAAGAAAAGTGTCCAGATGGGTTTACAGAGCACACTGGGAATCTGTTGGAGTCACAGCCATGGACAGAACCAGCAGTGACACAGTGGGGTTTGTGTGTTTTGGCTGTGGTGAGACAACACTTGCATCTCATGATTCCTGTGAGGAACTCAGACGTGTCTACAAGAAGCCAGAGTGGGACTGGAGGCAAACCAAAGAAGTGAGGAAGCCGTGGAACAAGAAGCTGTGGCAGTGATGTGGAAGAGTTGGGAGACCTGTGACAAATCACAGAGCCCCATCTGAGACAAGGCAAGGAAGTGCCTTGAACAGCACTCTCGAGGTCCCATGGCTGAGGCCCTTATGGCATGATAGATGAGGTTTCTCCACCATGAGCATGATGGAGAAATTAGTTTCTGTGAAGAAGTAAACTTACAGGTCAAGGACATTCCCCTTGACAGTAACATATTTTGCAGGCATCACAGAGGGCCACAAATTGCTGCAAAGAGCCTGATTTATTGTGGCACTGGTCTAGTTTCACCAACTGAACTACCAGACAGGATCTGACTTTTTAAAAAAAACCAAGAAAACATAGAATTCAATCATTAGAGTGAAATAATATCTTAAAGAAATGTCCTTTTTTACCCAAATCTAGTATCCACTCTGAACTGATTTCAACGTCACTTTTAAAGCACAGAAAATTCCATCCAGCATCTGAAATCAGAACCACAAACACGGATGAGGAGCTGAAAATGCCTATTTTTCATTTGGAAACCTCTAACAGCTGTCAAAACAGACACCAAATGGTAAAAAGGTGGAATAAGTGCAGCAAAGAAGTGGCATTGTCAGGAAAAGAATATCATCAAACCCAGAGAGAAGACAAGAGCAGTGATCACTGACATCAACACACCTGTGTCCTTTCAGAGCTTTGAGCCTGCCAAATCCAGATAATGACGGTCAGGAGAAAAAGTGTTCCTTGAGTTAAGAATAAACTTTCTGATCTGTTCATTTGTAGCACACTGTGCGCTGAGACCACTGTCTTCCCAGGCACTCCAAGAAATCCTGCTTCAAATCATTATCAACCACACACACACACACACACACATACACACATATTATATATACACATAGCTGGAGAAAAACTCCTGTTTCTGTATATATCTAGGCAGAACAGAACTGGAATGACAAACAAAGCAAAAGGAAAATAAAATAAAACCCCCAAGCAAGCTCAGTTCTATACCAGATGCTATAACATGCCTTCCTGGAATGGTGCATTTGACATGGAACACTCATTGCCATTTACCATGAGATTATGGTTTAATAAGCATGGGAATGCCTCATTAAGAGAAATCCTTGGAAGCTTCTGGTCTTTCAGCTCCTGGTAATTCTAAGAAATGACTGAGCAACTTTACAAAATCCAGCTCCGTATACAGCAAGTTTAAGCTTATCCAGGGTGTTTAGCAATTCAAGGTATTTTGCTCTGTGGGTAATTTTCCCTGTCTTAAGATGAAGGAAAGAAGTGATATATCTATACCTTGACTTTTAAGTATGCTTTCTCGACAGTTTGCTTAGAGTATATTATTTTCTTAGGTGTCTGGATTCAAGCGGAAATAATGTTGCTCTGAAACTCATAAATGGTATTGCTCATCTAGTGAAGTCTTTAATTATAAAAAATTCACACAGAACCTGTAATATCCTTTCTAAGGAAAAACTTTCAGTAAGTTCTTCCATGACAGATGCTCTGACGTACTCTCATTAAATTCTCCAAAGAAACTCCTGCCTTATTTTAGATGGCAACCTAGACTACAGAGTGCTATTAAAAAGAATATTAAAAGCCATAAAGTTAGGTTGTTACTTCATATTATCTTCAGATAGAGCTTGCAGTGATAAATAAAGCATGTTTCAAACTGCAGGCAAACTGTGATATGATATGTATATGTATATGTATATGTATATCTATATCTATATCTATATCTATATCTATATCTATATGATTCCTTTCTCCACTAAAGGAAGACATTAAGGTATTGAATTCCGTAGCCTTCACCTCCTGATTATTGTGATAGACACACTAAACTCAGAGAACACTGAAGGATTCCAGGTTCACCTGGGAGGTTAGAAAAGGAATAATTGTGTTGTTCTTCCCCAGTGTTGTAGCTGATTATTTTGTGGAAAAGAAGTCAGCATATGATGCCAAGATGTTGCATAGGACATAACGAAGGAAGGCATCACACTTCCTAGGGTGTCTGTTCTCAGCGGGAGGATCCAAGCAGGCAAGCTTTCTGTCCTCGCAGGCAGGAGCTCTGAAGGAAAGGGAAATGACACTGCAGTGGAAAATCAAGTATGAGCCTCTCTGTGCACCACTGACTTTGTCTGTAAATAGGAACTGGCAAATTGCATACACCTCTGAGGATGAATGCAATACTAAAGCACAAAATACCTATCTGTGCCCTTCTGTGAAATGTGTCTGCAAAGCACACATAAGCGCCATGCAAAAAGCAAGCACATGGAGGTAAAAACCTGCCTGCTGTGACACACTGGCATGAATTCTGTCATAAATCGTGTTTGCACACAAGGCAGTCAGAAAGAAAAAAAGCTCTGTAAATGTGAGGAGAGAAAAAACTGTAGAAAAAGAAAAAGGGAGGGGGAGGGAAAGTGAAGAGGTGGAGAATTCTGAGAAATGGAGACGTCCAGTTTGGCTTCAGACACAAAGGGAGCTTTCTAACCTTCTAACACATGGTTTCCTAGCAAATACAGCATTAGTATAGCCGTGGATATTTCCAGACAAGGAATTCAGTCACGGAAATAATGAAATCAAATACATAAATAAATAATAAATCCTCAAATGCAATTGACTCATGTAAGTCAACTATAATTCATTTTTAAGCCATCTTAAGCAGCATTATTCTTTCAAAAAGAACTCCATCATGGACTTAACTAAATTGACACAGAACTGTGTTAAGGATATTGATTTTAGCTGGGAAGAGAAGCGGAAAAGGAATTTTTTTAAAAATTATTTTATCTGTGGTTTTCAGTCCTACTGTAAATAGGCTGAATACAGGAAGTGAACACAATTGCTTTTGATCATTTTCCAGTAACAGCTGTGGCTGCTGAAATTGCTACAGACGTTAAGCATCAGATCTCCCTGTAAAAGGATGACCCGTGCTCTGCTGACTATGAATCCATGCTGACTTACACCAACCACACGCTGCACAGTGTTGGTCACACGGGAAAGCAGATGGGAGGAGAAAGGAGGAAAAATAAATTACTTTTATTTGTATTTAATAAAATTTGGCCTACAGGCTTTACGTGACTCAGTACTGAACATCTGGGATTGATCACAGGATCACAAACCGAGAAGCAGTCATCTGGCTTCTAGAAACAAACACATTCAGTCCCTCTTCCACAACATTATTTTCTTAATGATCAAATGCAACAGCCATTTTAAGTTTTTTTCAATTTAAGTTTTTTTACTGCAGCCACAGTACTTTTTAGTTCTTTTCAGCACTACTTTTTCACATCGTGGCATCAGACAGCTGTTGCGTTTTGTTTAATCTTGGACTGGTGGCGTTTGGGATTGCCCTCCACCCTCACACATACAGCTAATTCACTACTATTTTTATTGTATTTTTTCAAACTCTTCTGATACAATGGGAGTCTTGCAACTCCGATTTTTGTTAGTTCCCCTCCTCACAAGCCTCACGGGAGAGGGCCAGTACGTGATGCAGGATGCAGCACTGATGAACTACATGGACCAGCGTTTCGTGGGTCTAGAGGTATGTGCTGTCTGCACCCTTCTGCAACTCTGCCTAACTGCAAAGGGCTTGGGACATGTAGGGATGCTTTTCTTCATGTGGGAATGCAGAACAGTTTGGGTGATGTGCAATAGCAGGAGGATAAATTTCCACCTTTTTCAAGTAAATAAGGAAAATCGTAGCTAAACCTTTTGCTATAATGATTCCAAATTACAGCATCATTTATTGCAGGATATAATTTCATAAGGTTATATTTTTATTCTCTTATCACTTGTATGGTTTGGGTTTTTTACACCACCAATGAATTTAGCTAAAAATGCAAATGCTTATATAGTACTGTCACAGTCCATACGAGGGAATGGTATAAAGACACTGTTATCAGTAGAAGTGCTGTCAAATGTTAATAAGGAGATAGAAATTCATCAGGTATTTTTCTTATGTACAGATAAACTACTCTTCCAGGTAGGTTTAAGCCCTGCTTATGCAAACTTGAAGTGTATCTTCACTTTTAAAAATCCTCTTACAGCTGGGAGAGTGAAATAAGTACTTCCTTTCAATTAATTATACAATTGTACCGGTTCTTGCTTCTTTTTCTGCAGTAAAAAAACTACCAGTACTGCAAAATACCTCTTCAGTATTGGTGTGCTGTAATCATATATTAATTACCTTACATCATTAACATGTTCTTGGCTCCTGACCTGCACTGGCAGACTTTTAGAGGAGCTCTAACTTGCCTGATCTCATGTCCTTTTTTATATAAAACTCACACTAGTCTTAACTTCACAACACAGAAAGAACTGAAGGATTATCCTGACATTCTGTTCCCACTGTTTAGACTGAGATTTCAATTTTCTTAGCCACTATAAAATTAACTTCACATGGTAATTTCTATTCTTTTGGCACACATTTAAAATTATGCAACTCCACCTCTGGCACCAAAGAACAGGGCGAAGTGTGAGGCAGATGCTGAAGACAGCACTTGAAAATATTTAAAATAAAGTTCTTATAGAAAGCAATTAAACTTCCTGGGGATTTATGGTCATGTATAAATGGGGGGTGGGGGGCACACCAAAACCACAGCTCACAAAACAAGCAAACAAACAAATCATCACCACGAAGTTTACATGGAAGACGTGCAGACTGCCCTAGTGGCTCAGGAAACTTGGATATCCTCTAGTCAAACACCACCTTAAAACCAAAACACCTGAAATCTGTGCATGAAGCACCAAACCAGAACACCCAGTCTAGAAGTTAGATCTAGTATGATTGTGTCTTTGGGCTTAAAGATTGGCTCAAATTCCTCATCTTCCCAGAGTGGCAGGGGGGGCGGACTACTCTTTTCAGGACTCCTATGATCTTTACAGAAGCAGCTGCATTGCAATAGAGAAATCACATTCCTCACCCTTGGAAATATTAAAATATTAATAATATGAATTTAGGTGTAAAGAAATATGTTTGGTTTTGATTTTTAAATATAGCAAATTTTTTGACAAAAAAAGAAAAAAATCCCAACCACAACCACAACTTCCTGAAATATGGCACGTCAGTATTTTCATTTTCCCTCTTAAATGGATGAAAAATAGCCCCACTAGATTCTGTCTTGGCCAGAAGAGGTGTATTTATGTGAAATGCTCCTGCAGAAAACTCTTTGGGACTGCTTCACCAGTGGTCCTGCAGGAGGAATTCTGAAAAGTTTCTGGAACACAAAAGTGTTTCTGAATCACAGATTATGCACCATTAAGTACCTCTAGCTGTTCCCACTGGAGCACTTTTCCTTCTTTAGGCAGCAAAACAAAGTCTCTGGTTGTCAGCAACCACTTCAGGGCCAAAAATGTGGGGGTTTGTCCAGACCTTTGAATGTTTATCATATGTTCTGTTCACACAGACATCCAGCAATAGCCACTGGTTTGAAATAGGTGGGGAACAGGGCTGGAAAGGAGAGAACAGAATGTGTTTTTAAAGTAATCATGAATGGCATAACATATACAGAATATCCACGTATATCCATGTATTTTCTTCCTGTGTTCTAACTGAAGAAGAGGCTGGAAAAATGCAACCAAGACATACTGGATTATGTGGAGGAATTCCGAGACTTTTCAAAGATGGTACTGTCACGCCTGGCAGGACTGAACACTTATAAGGCTGAGGTTAAGAGTGAAGTGCAGAACTTGCTAACAAGAATTGAACGGGCACAAAGGGACATTGACTATTTTGGATCTGTCACAGATTCTAATGCATGTATAGAAGTACACGAAGACCTGATGAAACAGCAGCTACTTGAAGAGGCAGAAGCAAAAAAGAAACTTAAACTCATGCTCAATGCAAGTAAGAACATTTTGCTTTTCAGAACTTTGATGTGAACTAACCAGTCCCCTACCCAATGTGTGCGTGCTGATAGAGGGATAATAGATTTTCATTAGCTATGTGAATACCACAGATAATTGCAAGGGGGTTTGGCTGTGTAAATACTAGACTTATAAAAACTATGTATATGCAAAAAAGATATGGGTGAGGGAGAGAAGAAAGTACAATTCAAACATTTATTTTGCAGATATCCCACTGCATATCAGATTGATTCTTTGGAAGCTGCTTTTTATTATAAAGTGATGTAGAATCTTCTGAAGGTGTGCATTTCTGAGTTCTGCAGCCATGTTAAGGAATTAACAGTGATCTTTGTTTTTTGGAATGGGCAAGGGTCAAAAGCTCAAAATTCAAAAGTGAACTCATGAGTTAATAAACAGACTTCATTCACTTTTACAATTTGCATCTGGTTTACTGTCCTCCTCTGTTATTCTTTCTCTCCCTCTCTCCTCCTTGCACTTTGTCAATAGAGCATTCTGGCTTAGCCATAAGCAAAGCTCAATTCTGATTTGAACAGTAAGTGTTAAGGTACCTAGCATGAAGAATATATATACAATCTATAGTTTGTTTTTTTTAAATAAGTTTTATTTTTACCTTAAAATTTTCCATTATAGATGCAAATTATGTATTGTAGACATATTTAAAGTAGCCTGTTTTCATGGTAGTAAGAAATGAAAAATAAAGAATAAGGAGTATAAACTCTCACTTTTCAAAAAGCCAGGTGAAAGACCTTTAGCATCATCAATTATACAATTCCCCTAACTTCAAGAGAATTAGTCTGGTTTAATTTTACAAATAAGTTGACAGTTTCTTCCTTGAACTTTTCTGGCCAGACAGCATTAAGGCAGATGGTTATAGAAGCAATCACCTATTCTGCTTCTAAGCTCGAATCATGCACCACAATTTAGTGCCTTGACTATCAATGTTGGTTTTCCATATATAGAACTTTTCAACACTAGGCATTTTTTTTCAGAGAGACAAAGAAATGGGGCGTTTTTAAACTGTGTTTAGAACAGTTTGAAAATTATACCTTTCTGAGAGTTTCAGAGGGGAAAAAATGACTTCCCATTTTCCCTTATTAGAAATTATGGCTTTTAACTTTATTGTAGCAGTTCTTAGTAACTTTACTTTCACTTTACTGTCAGTACTAGGATCACTGTTTTTACACGCAACAGTTGATACCTCATCCTGCTTTGGGTGGGAAACATGAAATTCTGCACATTTTGGGGTGTGATAAGAAATTTCACATAAGTGGAATTTGAAGGTATCACTGCAGAGAATGTGGAAAAATTTTGGTAAACTTTTTGCTTACTCTGAATGTCTCAATTTCTCAGTCTCCCTCCAAGTGTTCTAAAAACCAAGGAGAGTTAAAAATCATCTCTCAAGAAGAAAGACACTCCACAGATTTCAGTGTCTTCTCGTGGTTATTTCTCCTGCAGAGAAAGATGTTGCTAATGTTGGCTAGGTATTTTGATTCAGCAGCTTTAAGTTTTTAGAATCCATTTAATCAATAAATGTTAGTTTTAGGAAACCCATTGTGGCTTGTTCAGGAAAGGTGCTTCCAGAGTGAGGACTTCCAAGAAAAGAAACAATAATAGAAAAAAAAAAATAAATCCATGCTGTAGCAGCAATATCCAAATGCTTTGATTAGAGGGTATCAGTACCCACAAGTGACATAAAGACTGCTTTCTACAGGCAACTGGAATCTTGCCACTGACTTCAATAGGTTCCTATCAGGCCAGAGAGGGAGGCTGGTTTTGCTTTCTCTATTTCATCTGCTGCCAGAACTTCCTGCCTTAGAGCTTTGTTTGTTCCGTTTACTGAAATGGCTGCACTTCATTGAAAGCAATTCTTTAAACTTCAAATACTGTGTCTTGTAATTTATGAGTGCCTTTGGTAAACAAGCTTGTTAATATGCTTTGCAATAGAGCTCTTGCTGGAAAGGATGGTGCTTGATAAAGATCTTAGAGTCTAAATGCCCAAGTCTTCACAAGCTTAATGCTTTTTGGTCTCAAACTTCTATGCAGAGTGCATACCAAATGTAATGAAGCCATAATTATGACTTGCTCCCTGCTGATGCCAATTTTAACCGTATAGGGAGGTAAACAACTATGTAACCCCACCAGCCATGCCCTTAGCACAAGAACTGATAGCACAGACACTATGCCAGTGCGTTTAAAGACCACCTTAATGTATGCACATTGCTGGTTTTGTGATCTATGCATTTGTTCTAGTTCCTTTGTGCTGCAGGTGTTGGGAAGGGGAATGGGAAGATAGCCCAGTGTTTGGGCTTTTTGTTATGCTGATCTATTTTTGTCTTTATAATATAAATGCATAAAAAAAGGCTAACTGAGGATAAAAGGAGTCTTGAAACAAAAATACTATACATGTGGCATATGAGGAATATGGATTTTAATTTTTACGCCTTCAGTAAGAAATAAATTTGATTATTTTACTGTGTTAATCTAAATCAGAAGTCAATTCTTTGAAGTAAAAAATATAACCCTGTAAAAGAACTGACAGGAATAATCACAGAATCAGTACTTGTGCTCTTGGTCTCCTCTCAGGTTCACAAATAGAAGCCCTTTTGGATAACACTGGTCTAATAGAACAAAGCCCAATACACCATGGGTAGCTGAAGATACACATGTATAAAAATAATTTCAACACTACTTACCATAGCCACGCTGCTGACATCTTTACTGATACATTGATCCTGACCTTAGAGTAGAATTAAAAGGAAACTAGGCAACTCAAAGAAACAAATCTAGAAAATTCACATATATTCTAATTTTATTTTTTTTTTTTTTGTCTTTGGGTGTTTCCTTGCAGGTTGCGACCACATGCTCACAGGTATTAAGTCTCTAAAGATAGTTAAGAAGACTGGAGATAAGCATGGCTCTTGGATGAAAGATCCTGGCAAAAAGCATACCAAGATTTATTTATTAAATGGTTCTGTAAATAATGTTATTTTGGAATTTGCAAATATAATGACATTCATGGAAAACAATCAAACATTAAATGCTCGCAGAGTCACATTGCCATTTCCCTGGCAAGGAACTGGCCATGTCATATATCAGGGTTTCCTCTTCTATCATAGATACGGCTCCTTAAATGAGATTATTAAATTCAACATCCAGAGAAGAAAAGTAACCGGCCAAATGCTACTGCCAGGGGCTGGAAGGATTCCTGCCTATCAGCTTTCCCCACATACAAAATTAGACCTTGCCATTGACGAGCAAGGGCTCTGGGCAATCCATGCAGAACCAGAGACTGGAGGAAACATAGTCATCACTAAACTGGACCACACAACCTTGGCAGTGGAGCACAGCTGGGACACGACCTGCAGCAGCAAGGACGCTGAGGCAGCTTTCATGGCATGTAACACACTCTATGTTGTCTACAACTCGCCCAGTGGAGGCACCTCTCGCATACGATGTGTTTATGATGTTTTGGGTGCTGTAAATACTTATGAAATCCCAGCATTGCATTTCCCAAAACGTCAGGGTAGCCACTGCACTGTACATTACAACCCTAAAGAAAAGCAACTCTTTGCTTGGGGTGATGGGTCCCAGATTATTTACAAGCTTCACACAGAGCAAAAAGTTTAGAATCTTTAGCAACTTTCCAAATAGCCTTACAAGCTGCCAGGCCAATGTCAACATAACCATTAACATGTAATAAAATTACATTATACCCTTCTTTTACAACTTTCATCTGTTTTACATAAATTTAGGCTTATGTTCCCCAGTGAACCTAAAATAATGTCCAATGACGAATACGTAAAGTCTCCATTAATACAAATTACATGATGACTAAATGCTACTCATGGACAACCTGTACAAACTCATATTAGTATTCAAGCCTAAGGTTAATTAAAAAAAAAATCCATCTCTGACATGTTCTCTTCCTACCAAAACTATGCATTCTGCTCCAGTGCCACGGAAATCAAATCAGAAGTCCTTTCTGTCCAAAACACATGGACAACCTTCACTGCTCTGGAGGTCACTTTAGAAAGCCTTTTAGTAAACAATATAAAATCACATGCTTTCAGAGAAATTATCTATAAATTTCAGCAAGAGAGGCTTATTATATCACAATGCATAAGTGTATACACCCTCACAAACATGGTTTATATTTAACAAACAGCTCTCATATATTACATCAAGGCTATTCCTAATCATTTAACTTCTAGAGTCTTTCCATGAAATTTCCATATTTTTCTTATCCATGTAGTTGTACCATCCACTTTTGATCCTGACAATACATTAGCTGCAGCTCAGTATTTACTTTCATCAGCTTCAAGTTGCCACTTTTCAATATTTTTTTTAGTGTATCACTCCTTGTGCATCAGAAGGAATGTTCCTAGATTATCTGTTCTGTATCAAACACTATTTTTTTAAATGTTTTACATGTCAGTCTTTGTTGCCTTTCTCATTAGTCCTCCTTCAGCATCTAGTTGTGAGGAATTTTCCCACTACTTCAAATCACTTCCATTGGTGATAGAAGACTCTTATCCTATCCTCCAGCTCCGGGAAAATACCTGTTCATAAAGGTGGCCCTGATGAGCACAGTAGTACAAGAGAGGGCAGGCCACTGCAGAGTCCTGGATTTGTGAGTAACAGATAAAATCCAGGCAAATACAAACACATTTTTTTTTCAAAAATAACAGTTGGAAAAAATCAACCAACCAAACAAAAAAAAGCCACACCAAAAACCAGAGAGCTAGTGTGAAATACAGGTACTGGCCACAGTTTGGGGCTGGTGTTTTTATTATTATTATTTTAATGACAGTTGAATTTCTGTTTAATAACAAACAAGCAAGACAAAAACCTAAAAAAAAAAAAAACCCAGAAAATAAACACAACAAAAAATGTCCCCCAAAACCCCCCAAAAAAATGGTGCTTGAAAAGCAATCCACAGCTCTTTCTGCAAAAAGCCCATTTTGTTCTTTACACTGAAAGAGCTGTTGTTCTGCTTAAAAATAACCACGACAGAACAGCCAAACATCGGGGAACAATTTTGAGAAGGAGTTCCAGAATTCAGCTAAGAGCGTGTAGACTGCTGAGCTGCAATAGTGATACTCTGCTTTGAGCAAAAGAAACTATAACCTTCTAAGCAGCCTTAATGACTAAAGTTCTGTGTTACAGGAGCCATAGGAAGCACAGTTAAAGACATCCTCAGGCTGAGAGTAAGGTGGGCTGGCACCGGTTTCCTGCGTGACCACAGGTTAAAGGCAGGTTTGACTATTTGGCCTTTTATTCCTCATCTGTAAAACGGCAAAAATGTAAACACAAAATGGTATTAGCCACCTTTGGAACGTTTTGAGACCTTTTACTGCAGAAGGATGTGTAATTTTCCTTATTTAAGAAATAAAGGCTTTTGATGCAAACATGGGTTGAGTTTGCACTTTGGAAAAGGCTTTTGTGGGATGTGCTATGTGCCACACTATTACACAGCACGGAAAGCCTCTGTGTCACTGTGCTGTGTAGAGAGTTCAACGAGCAATCTTCTAAAGTTTAAGCAAGATCTTCTTTGAAACTCACTCCCCTGGAAATCCAAGCTTCATAATATATTTAAAGCACCCTGTGCCTGACAGTGGCCAAGAGGGAAAGCCCCAGACATCCCACCCGTGGGAAAGGGAGGCACGGCCAGCCTGCACGAGGCCTTCCAGCATGCCATAAAAGAGTTGCTCATTGCCAAGTGCCTTATAGGCCCTTCTTCCTCATCCCTTGGTTCTGTCCCTGGGGCACGAGGAGATTCCATCTCCTCTGCATGGAGCCCCTAGGGAGAGGTGAGGAGAGAGCTTGGCATCCTTTGAGCCACTGTGCCAACACCACACAAGGAGCCTGTTGCAGGGCACTGAGGGGAGTCCTTGGGGACCAGAAGTGGGGGCAGTTCCCTTCAGTCTGAAGTTCAATCTTGCTCTGTTTCACAGTCTTAAGGATGAACTTTCATGCTGCTTTTGTTTTTCTTATTCCCCACGGATTTTAGTGTTGTTCTCTAACACAAAGTATGATCCGGTTCCTGCACTCGTCTGTGAATTTCACCACAGCTATGACAAAGACAAAGAACACCTTATAATGCTTCAGTCTTGCTCACACTCTTCCTGGAGCACAACACAGACCAAGCTACTGGTCCTGCAGCATGGGAATAGGGTGTGGGCTGGAGTAGACTATGAATTCTGTGCACTGTAGTGACAGGAGTTTATTGGGCTTACAGAGCAATGACACAAGTTGAGAGAGTCACATCTGTGAATATGCTCTGTTCTGCTGATCAATTAACATTCAGGTAAGAAAAACACATCATAGTTTCTCTTCCAGCTCTCTGGTAATCTCACAAATATATATGATTTGATTATTTCCATAACTGATAGCACACAAACAGATATTTTGCAGAAAGTCGGAAGAGGTGTTTGGTTAACCCCTGGATGAAAAAGGGCAAAAATAAGGAGTACCTGTTCAGAAATGGAACACAGAGACTCAGAAATACCTGAACTGAGTAATCTGCTCCAAGACAGCAGTCTCCAAAAAGCAAGGACAAAGCACCATTGGCAAGGCAGTAGTAAGCAGCAACAAGACTGCATGAAAGAGGGCATCGACTCCCAGTCCAAGTAGATGATACAATTGTTACCATGGGAACGAAATTGGTACAAGGAGATGAACACAGAGAAGTCTACATCAGGAACAAAGAACACAAATGAGGTTATGACCTCTACCTTCACCATCTAGATAACATCCATTACTGTCCTTGTCCTCTCACGCTGCGCTTTCCCCATGTGCTTGTTCATCTGAACCACAGGTTTTTTGCTTTCTCAGAGCTGCTTTTTCACATTCAGACTTGACAGACAGGTCATCTTGTGTTGGGTCTTTTGCTTTGCTGCAGCTCTCAGGGTGGAGTCCAGTGCTCTCTGCTAGGACATGATCCTCCTGACAACAGCAGCAGTCCTCAGTGCTTTGGATGCAGTAAAGGTCCCTCACCTCCCCACTGATACCACACTTACCTTGTTCTTTCCTGTATTAAATCATGACTGTCCCCTCCCATGCTTAGACCACGGTTTCATTGCACAGATGCTGCTCATCTTTCATGCCCTCCATTCTTTCTGCTCTTTGCAGAAAGCTGGCTCGTGTCAGGAAAATCTGCAAGGATAATGTCCTGCTTGCACTTGAAGCAATCAGAATTGTCACAGACAGAAAGGTTTTCAGCCTTCTCTGATTTATTGACATCTGTGTGATGAATTTAAGCTTTCTGATAACAGTGTGCTTTCCTACTTGGATTTTGTAGATGTCAAGGATCTGTGTGTTAAAAGCAGCTTGCCAGTACAGCAGAGCTTGATGCGGGGAGCATGGTGTAAACTATGTCAGCATAATTAGGTTTATTTTCACAGTGCCCATCAGAGATAAGCTTGTTCCTCAGAAAATTATCTTCCCTTCTCTTTTTCTTCTTGATTTCTATCTGCCTGGATCTGTAGGGCGTGAGCCTGTTTTAGCATTCATGCAAGCAGACACCATATAAGGAAACCACACACTACAAGTTTATTACAGATGGGTTTACCACTAAGAAATGCAAATATTACATGTCTACTGTCATCCTGCTCTGTAACAGTGCATTTTTTATCCTACGTGCTGTTTCCCACCCTGTGTGCCAGGGTCACCAGTCAGAGGACATGGCTGCAGAGATGTGCATGGGAGCTTAGCAAACAAACTACAGAACTGAAGATACAGCTTTCCTAATACTGAAGAAATAGCTCCTCCTGAAGGTAAAAATCAGGACCTGTGGCTTTTTAAGTTATTTGAACTTTTCATGGTTTTGCCTTGCATATAAGAAAATAACATTTTATTATACTTGCACCATACTGAGCCCTGAGCCATCCCAGAAAAAAAGAATGTACAGAATTACAGAATCAATTAAGTTGGAAAAGACCTCTAAGATCATGGAGTCCAACCTTTCACTGAACGCGACCATGCTAATTAGACCATGGCATTAAGTGTCCCATCCAGTCTTTCCTTAAACACCTCCTGGGGTGGTGACTCCACCACCTCCCTGGGCAGCCTGTTCCAATACTTGATTACCCTTTCTGTGAAGGAATTTTCCTGATGTCCAGCATGAACCTCCCCTGACACAGCTTCAGGCTGTGCCCTCTTGCCCTGTCATAGGTTGCCCAGGAAAAGAGCTCGACTCCCACCTGGCTACACCCTCTTTTCAGGAGTTGTGGAGAGCGATAAGGTCCCCCCTGAGCCTCCTTTTCTCCAGGCTAAAGAGTCCCAGCTCCCTCAACTGCCTCCTCATAGGACTTACACTCCAGATCCTTCATCAGCTCCCTTGCCCTTCTCTGGACTTGGTCCAGCACCTCAGTGCCCTTCCTGAATGAAGAGGTCCAGAACTGGACACAGCACTCGAGGTGCAGCCTCACCAGTGCTGAGTACAGGGGGACAATCCCTGCCCTGGTCCTGTTGGCCACACTATCACTGATACAGGCCAGGATGGCATTGGCCTTCTTGGCCACCTGGTCACACTGCTGGTTCACATTCAGCCACTGTCAACCAGCACCTGTGTCCTTTTCTGTCAGACAACTTCCCAGGCACTCATCCCCAAGCCTGAAGCGCTGCATGGGGTTGTGTTAAGCCCAGTGCAGGAACTGGCACCTCTCCTTATTGACCTTTTCTATTAAACATGCCATAAAGTTCCATGATGTCATTACTGCAACTGCACAAGGCTTTTAGAAAAACAAAACATTGCTAATAGCTGCTGATGTTTTAAGGGATAAGACTAAATAACTGACTGTGCACAAGTATTAGCAAACCTTACAGAGAGTTCCCTTAAGAAACAAGATCTATTAGAAACACATCCCTTACTGTGGGTTACGGTAAAATGTGTGGAAAAAAGACAAATATTGAAGGTTTTTTTCATTTTATCCATCTATTTTAAGTGTAAGTTTTTTCCTTTGTGATTGAAATTAACAGTTTCTTTCAAATAAAAGACGTTGACACGAAAACAAGGTCATCTGGAGGTTATATGCAAAGCATTAAGGGGGCGTGCACACATGCTCATTACAGCAGGATTCTCAGCACTAGGAGTAGGTTTAATTTATGATTTTTTTCAACATTTTCCAATTTTATATGTGCAAATATATGTGTTGTGCACACACATATATATATATAGGTGCGTATAGAGTCCTAAAAAAATTGTATTGGGTGTCACTCAGCCTTCTTTCCTGCCATCCTCACTGCCAGCATAAACCGTGGGTTTAATTTGTCTTGGAATTTATTATTGCAAAAATATTTCAAAAAGACAGTTGTTTGAAACCCCTTTTAAAATAATTTTGAACAAGTAAAAGCTTTATGTGGACAAGGTTAACAACAAAAAATAATCTCCTAAATGCCCCCTATGTGAGTGTCATATTTATTGCAGATAACCATCTGCTTTTCCTGTTTATTTGGAGCTGACTTCTCAGTGGGACAGGGCCCATGCAGCGAGTCACTCCCCACTCCATGATTACAAGACTGAGGCTTTTCTTTCTGCTTTTTGAACTGTTTCTTTAGAGTAGAGGAAGAAGAGAAAATATCTGTGGAAAATGTTTTGGGATTTAGGAGTATTTCAATTAGTAAATGCTTCTAAGGTAGTTAATTTTTGAGAGTTCCTAGTAGTCTCTGACCTGTTTTTCTATTCCCCAATACTTCTTGATCCAACTAATGACAGTCTGAAAGATCCAGCTTTTGGGAGCAGTGGTAGAAATACCCGCTTTAAGATGTGTTTGGTCTATATATCTGCCTGTAAAGAAAGATACACCTTTGTTTCTGCCCAGTTTACTTAAACTTCTAGAGAATGTAGGTGTTACATGAATGTTTCTGTCCCAAAAAAATGAAAAAGAAGTTTAGTTCAGGTTGGTTTTTTATTCCCAGAGTAAACATATTCTAATTCATGTCTTTGCCTTTCTTAAATAAACCAATGATATAGAACAGAATTTAAGTATGCTGCGGCCTAGATTGCCCTTAAATTATAGGGCAAGCAGAAAATATCAAATTTGACAAAGAATGTCAAATTCCTGAGAGGCAGTTATGCTTTTTTTCATAATGCCTGTAATAAGTCATGTTTGTACACAGAACTGTCTTGACCTGTTTGAAGCAGTCAAGTATCTTATGTGGAGGTTTAGATAAACCTGCAAGAATGTACTTTTACAAAGGAAATTTTCAAAACCAGATCTTTGGCATTCTGGAGTAAATGTATTTATTCACTGGTATGTGTATTTTCACAAAATTTACACTGTGTTTGGCACAGGGGTTCCAGAGTTTGTCTGACAGAATATTGTACAGAAACATTGAACTTAACTTGTTTGAAGCAACTGTCTTTTTCCCTACCTAAGGTCAGAAATACCTACACAGAATATGAGAGTTATTTAACATCAGGAGTTTCCAATGCTCATTTAACTGTATTTTTACCTTATGCACTAATATGATTTCAAAATGAAACAATAGCCATAGAAAGTTACGCTATCATTCCCAACTTTATGTGATCTCTAGTAATTTTTAGCCTGTAAGTTTCCTCAAACCCAAAGACCCTAAATTGATACACACTGAGGTACACTCCTTTTACCCCTTTCCATGAAGAGGACAGTGGGATCTCAAATGAACAAAGTCCCCGTTGTTTCCTTTGGTCTGCAAAGGACTGCGCTTAGGCAGAAATGATTTTCACAATTACAAAAAAAACCTCTAAGCTTTAAATATGTAAAAAGTTACTGTAAAGCAGAAGAGAAGCATCTGTGCCCCGTATCATCAATGGACAGAAATAATTTAAACCGCAGTCAGGTTAGACATCAGAAAATTCTCTGAGCACCAGTTTACTGAGCCTTGGCACAGAGCTGTTTATCTCAGAAATGTGAGAGGAGACTCACAATTTCCACTGTCAGGAACAGGATTGGTTTGGGGAACCTTGAATTTGGGCAGGTGATAGATCACAACAGCAGTTACCTGCAGAGAGGAGGAGTTGTCTCTGGGGCACTATCTAAGCCATCCTGGCAAGGTAACTGAGAAAAATGAACATATTGCCAGGTGCCTGTTTTTTCTCTAGGAATCAGTGCCCCTCCTGAAAACCGGTGAAGCTCCAAAGCTAACTAAAATCAGACCAGACTGACTTTTCTGTATTTGCATGTAGGACACTCAGTTTGCATGATCAGATGTTACATTCGACTTGAAATACGATTGGCATAAAATCATTGAAAAACAGATAAAACTGAGTTCTCCTGTTCCATGTTTGTGATACATGAGGTTAGAAACAGTATTTTAATTAGGTTTCCAAGTACAGATAGTTTAAAAAGAGGATTATAACACCTGATTTTTCCGTAACCCAAAATTAATCATAATTTTCTTATTCTTAATTAGCTGGAAAACAAAAGAATCCAACATATGAACACTAGTTGCTAATGCAATGAATTAGATAATAAACTTCTTACACATTCATCTGTTACCTAAATATTATTTTATAATAACTTATTTTATAAGTAACCCTCTATACAGTATTTTGGGGAGGAACACATAATTTCTACTTTTATTTTCTGATCTCATGCAATACCTGAAATTATCTGTAATTATTAATAAACACCCAGAAAGAACTAAGTGCTTTTGGGGCCTTTTAAATATAGTTTTGTCAGACTAATTAATTTAAACAACACATGTATTTTAACAGAATATTTAAACAACACATATGACCAATTGTTTTTTCTTTTAAAGGCGCAGTCTTATACTGCCTGCAGTATTACTGTTTACTTCAACTGAGGATTAGAAAACAGTTTCAATATAGTTTCCTGCGTACATCCTCCATCTGAAATCAATACCATCCCATGCAGAGGGATGGCTCTCCCTGTAAGAGCTGCAAAGATTTACTTTGGCTTTATGCTCACACCGTGTTTTTCCAAAAGCAATTTTCATGTGTCTGCAAGATGCATGCTGCTTTAATGCCAGCTTTCCAGTGCCACATGGACAGTTGGTAAAAACACCTCTGACAGAAAAGGGACAAAAAGCGCTTTAAAGCCTTAGCTCTTCTTGATACAGATGCAAAAATGAAAAAAGAGAGGGAACCATCTGAAATCAGGTATTCTGGTCCCAGAGACAATCATCATCTCTGTGGCCTGTGCAGAACTTGTATCACTGTGGAAAATGTTATCTCCTATCAGGATCTCACACCAAAAAAGATTATTTCAGTAGCCTTTTTAGCAACAGCAGTTTTGCTGAATGCCATGAATTGCTTGTTAGCTCCAAGATTTTGGAAGGTACTGAGTACATCCAGAAAAAATGCATTTCCTATTCAATTGTTCAGCCATAAAATGCAAACATAAACTCCCAGGACTGATAACAATAGTGAAGTCAAAATGTATTGCCTTAGGTTTACAGAACTTGCATGCAAACTGAAACAACCTCCCTTCTACACTGAATCCACTTTTTATCCCCATAGCATTGCTATCATAAGAAAAATAACATATTCCCATTCTTACAACACTGTAAGTATCCATAAACATCACATTTCATTTCACCCTTGTTTGTGTCTATGCTAAAAGAATTTGTTGACTCTTTGGTGAGGAAATACAGCATCACATGACTGACTAACCAGAAAAACAATAAGGAATGCTCATAAACAAGATATGAATACTTTTTAAAAAGGAATGTGGTATGTACACAGAAAGAGAATCCTGATATCTGACAATATGCAAGCAAGATAGAGAAGCTAAATTCATATCCTTATTCATTCCCTTGCTTCAGGGAAACAAATATTTCATCTGTGTACAATTTCAGTGAATAAAGTCAGTGTTTTAAGTTCTCTATGAAAGGTGAACTAGGCTTTAAGATCAAAGGAGTTTTCTAAAGGAGCCTGAAAGAAGTGAACCTTTACCTGAATACACCAGCTAAAACGCACAGAAGAGATCTTAAGAGAAAAAAAAAAAAAATCATTGACAAAACCAAAAGTGAAACATTGCTCAGGCTGAATCTGTGAGACAATTCAGGTCTGGATGCACTGTCTTAACCTACAGTTATGACAGAAATATAGCCATTATCATACCAGCAGGGTTTTGATACTGGGGTGCTTCTTTTGACTTGACATAAATTCTTATTTAGGAAAAAAATGAAGATCATGGTGATTATAAATATGCAAAATAAAAAAGAAAAATATTGAGTTCCATCTCAAGATCAGAGCACTTCTGCTGAAACAAAGATCAGAGCCACAATAAAAATGACTGACCACAATTATTTCCTGTTCAGAGAGGATTTTTTGGGAGAGAGAATCTCCTAACTATTTATTAATATAACAAGTCAAAGACAGTTCACATTAAGAAGGTGCAAAGAATAATATGTTACAATAACACACTGTCACATATACAACTTAAATTTAAGTTTGAATCTGCATAACAAAACTAAACCGCAAGTTATCTGAAAGGGCTTGCTCACTTCCCAAGTGTCAAAATTCACAGTGTTCACAAATAACATTTTCTGTGATTAATTCTGGTTTACTTTTTACTAACAGAAATTACAGCAAAGCTCAGAAGAAAACTTTTAGTTTTCAAACAGGGACAAGTTTACTTACAAGTTTCTATAGCTGCAACCAATGTGAAATCACAACAGGATTCAGAGGTCACTGGCAGTGACACACAGGTTTTCTCAGAATCAGCCAAAACTCCTGCAGACTGTCTAACTAGAAATGTGCACATAGGCAGCTCACAGGGAAGACTTTGGTTTGGATCTGTTTATTTTCAACCATTGAGACACACGCTGAGCCTTTAATTTGTGATAACATCCATGCATCTATGCAGAGACCATAAAGTACATAAGACATCAATCTCAATTTGAGTGAAGAGGACAAGGTGGTTTGGTTTGCTCATACAAGAGAAAGGAGAAATTAAAAGTGGCTGACATTATTTATAGCCCCCACTAATGCTCTCAGATTTACATAAAAGCTTCCATAAATTCAGATCTTCATCATCTTAAATTGACTTTCCTTCTCAATAATTAGCTTTAAATTTATAGGCCATACACTGGAAAACTAACATTGTTGCAGTCAGATTTTATGGACTTTAGATCACTATGTCAGTTAATTTAAAAAATAAAAACACATTAGGAGATATTTCCCTGGTTAATTCAGAAACCTAATGAAAGTATAGGGACCAGGATGAGTGCGATCATCTACAAAACATGCTTACAGCTCAAAGGCAGGGCAGAGAGAAGAGATGTTTTAGCCTAAAAAATGAAAAAGCAAACAAAAACAAACAAACAAACAAGAAACCCTAAGAGTGGAGAAGAGTTGAAAAACGAGTCTGGAGTTGGAACAAAACAAGCCTTAGGTGCCAGATCAAGTTTCAGAAAAACACAAAGTTTCTCTCTGCAGGTAGAGAGAGGAACAAAGGAAATGGAGAAATAGCCAAAATTCAGATTACAGAAAGAGTCCAGAAGGATTCTTGGACAGGAAATCTGTATTGTGCAAAAACAAGCTCCGTGTCCCTAGGGAACCTGTAAATCTGGGTGTTCCTGTTGGTTTGTCAATCACAGTCAATTACTCATAATTTCCAGGCCATGCCCTCATGTAGGTGATCAGCCCCTGGGTCCAAGACAACCATTAGAGATACAGACCTGCCACTTTTTTCTCTTGTTGGTTTGGATTTTGGGCCTGAGTTTTTTGGTCATTTGTTTGGCTTTCTTTGTAACAGACCCTAGTGACTGCTTGCAGACTGACCTTAAGATAATTTCAAGATGTGTATCAGCAAAGACTCAGCCATGCGGCTGCCCACTCTTCTTTAATCTCCACAGAAGGTATCATTCATCCTCTCTGAAGGCACATCTTAGGAAACATCAGAAATCAGCAAAAGAAAGCTGGTCAGTAAACAAACCAAGAGCTCAGGCATGTGACCGAGTTCCTGGGTATCAGCTGAGTCACAGTGACTGACCTTGTCTGCTCTGGCTAATGTCGAGCTGGGATGAAAGTGGCTTAAGCTAATCTTCACTGCCTGAGAGCTGTGACAAGTCACACACCACAGCTCATTTCTGCAGCTAAGCAAGCACAGAGCGTTTTGGTCATCAGACTAACCGCGTTGTAACACCAAACCACGTTAGCCAGAGCTGCCTCTAGAACAGAGGGGAAGGCATGACTTACTGTGTCTGCATGTGGGACTGTGAGAAAAAGAACTGTGGGATAGCAACCATCACAATCACAGAGAGAAGTTCCCATTGTCGGGGAAAAAGAGTGGACAGAGCCCCCTGTCTCCTGCCTCAAAGCTTGCAGGTAAGATGAACTTGGGATTTTTCTGCCATTACGTTCTTTCCTGTGTTTGAAGGTACAGGATTTTGTGTCTATTAACAGGAAAAAAAAAATAAAATCTTACTTGAATCACACCTAAATATTGGCTGGAAGATTTCATGAGAAGACAGTAGAAAAATGGATATCTTTTCAGTTAAGAAATTGCCTAATAACATCTTATGTAATTCACAATGCTTTCCAGCATGGTTTTTTTTTCCCCTATAACTTTTTAACGCAACAAATTTAGACAAATGTCAAATCCCCTAATGTTGTGAGTTAAGTCTGACTGAAACAAGCCCCATGACTCCACACTCCTCACTAAAGTAGGTGAAATAACAGCTGGTGTGGGACTGTGTTCTCTACACACACTGGGGCAGTAATGTACAGTATAAGCTCTATTTTCCAACCTAGAATTACAAGACCTTTGCCTGACGGTGAGAGCAAATGCAGTGGTTATAAATAGCTGTGCCTGCCCGAGAAGATTCCAGCTGCCCTCCACGAGCTTTTCATTTTGTATGGTAGGCTTGCTACCCCCAAAATTTGTAAAATGCCTCGACACAGAGAGGCAGCGTTTACCTGGGAGCCAAGACCGCTCCTTCCGAAAACTCTCGGGCTGCCCCGCGTGTTATTTCAAATCCGAGCACGAGATGGCGCTAAGTCCTTGCAGCACCACCACCCACATTTCACACCTGGCTCAGGTGTCCTTCCCGCAACCGCCCGGCTCAAACGCTCCTTTAAATGCCTTTAAAAAATGCTCCACAAAAGTAACAAGACGTTCCTGAAAACTTTAGTTAAGAACTATGCGTGTCCGTGAAAGCTTCCGGAACACAAGCACAAGACTTGGGGGAAAATAAACCAAAACTGCTCAACAATTATAGTATGCTCTGACAAAACTATCTATATATTAAGAATTTTTTTAAAAAATATATTTCATGTGTCGTAGTAAGAGATAGTTGAAAAGAAGACTTTTATATCATGTGTTCTGCTGCAGAACAAAGAAAAAATAATAAGAAGTTTTGTTTTCTTATGAAGTACCTGTAGCTATCCAGTAAGATCTCAAGAAAATTTCAAATGTACTTTTACGTAAAGGCGAAACATCTTTACTTAAAGTCTAATCTTGAATATTTCAAATTGACTCCACCAAATAATGAAAAAAAAAAAAAAAGGAAAAAAAACTAAAAAAAACCCACAACAAGCATATCTTATCCACTAAATATGCTAAAAAAGGTTTTGAAGGGTAAGAAAAGGCTGTGCACCTCCCCAGAGAAAATTGGTAACCCGACTGGCCACAAATCTCTGTTAAAGATAAGGCAGGTTATACTTTCTAATGAGACATAATGGATTAGCTGTGCAGAGTCAATGGGGGAGGATTCTCCCATACATTATTTCTTATCTACAGCTGATTTAGCCACGTTTACATGAAAGGCAATCTCTGAATATTTAAGTGGATCACCTTTTTTTCACCATCAAGAGATTACACAGTATTGCAGCTTTCACAGCCCTGCATCACAATGTTTATTCATTGCTTTAACACTGGTGTTTCAAAGCCTGCAGAGATTATGAGTACCTATGATTTGGGGAAAGCAATGAAACCACACTCTGAGTAACCTTTGCTGTAGCCTTCTTGAAACAAAGCTTTTGATAAAGAAGGACATGAGGTCTAATGCATCTCTTGTGAGAATTCTTGAATAAATTGATAATAAAACATCAGAGTGGCTGGGACTGAATTTAGACTACATTAGCTGCAGCTAATTTACTCTCCTTTATAAACAGGAGAATTAAAGCTTTATACAAAACCAGCAATTTGGAACATATTGCAAACTGATGTATCAAAACATGGATGTTTTCTCCTGCCTTATAGCCACAAGTTTCCATCTAGGGAGCACAGCCATTTAGAGCTTTCATCTCAGTGTCTGTTTTGGCCCTTGCCCTTCAGGGACTATGAGCCATTTTGCCACTTTTGTGCATAATCCAATAATGGACCAAACAGCACTAGGAAAGAACCACCGAATGCATAAGCCTAAGCACCAGTGAGGCCCACTTGCAGGATCAGGAATATGATCTGAACTGAAACAAGGGGCCTCCCAGCACTGTCAGAGTGACCCATGATGTGACTGTGACATTGAGGAAGAGAAACTCAGTTCTGCTCAGTAAGTTATAACAACATAAAAATAAATTCTGGGCTTCACATCTAGTTAAGATAAACTGTTATAGAGCAGCACATGGGAGCTCACAGACAACTTTGCACTGGTTTTTTGAGATAGAAAGAAATAAAGATGGTCAGTAAAGCAATGTCCAGCAGTGTTCTCTTTTGGAGTTCCTAACTTCTTTTTTTCATAGGTCTTTTCCGAGAAGGATGATTCTGCTCTCCCTGAATAAACTTCATTGTTATATAAGAGAGGCAAAGACTTAACACAATGCCAGCTTTGTGACAGTCATGAGTCTGCACCACTGCTGCAAAGAAACAAACCACTCTTATTGAAGGGGGACTTCTGGAATGGTAATTAGCCAAGAGGCCAGGACAGCTGAGGGAGTGCTTCTGAAACCTGCTACAGTGAGAGAGAGAGAGAGAGAGAGAGAGATGCAGGATTAATTCACTTTTTGCACTTTTTATATTAAACAGGATAGACAGGATCAAAAAGCTAAAGGGAGCCCAAAACTAGGATTCTCTCTGCTTTCCAGGGCTGCAATAATATTATTTCAAAAAATACAGAAACAGGACGGTACAATGATGACACATGAACATTGCAGCAGGACAGTGTTTTGTGTTCTGTGCTTGGCTTGTGCTGTTCAGCCTCTCTCTGCTTCTGCCTCCTCTTCCCAAGGGAGTGGCAGTGATTGCAGAGCCTCTCCATTCCAGGCCCTTCCCCTGCACAGCACTAGTGTGACGCCATGCTCACCTTCCATGCACCAGCTGACACTGCTTTGCCCAACACAACCCTGGGGCACAGCACATACCAGCAGGGCTTTGGCTATTCCAGGGCAGGAATAAACAAGGAGGGATGTAACAACCCTCTGTGGCCATAATGGAGTAAATGATGTCCCAGATGCTTCTTTGATCATGTGGAAAGTTGCCCAGATACCTGTCCTAGACCTCCAGTGAGTTGGGGAAAAGGAGGGGAAACCAGACTGGGGTTGAAAAGACTCCCAGCTTTGCCCAGGTTGTTCTAACTTCCACTGACTCCTTCCCAAGTGGTTTAATGATACTGCAGCAAGTAGCACTATATAATAATTTTTAATATCAGTAATACAGAAGATGCAAATGTTATCAACCACTGTAATTTTCACCACTCCTCTACGTGACCCATGTAAGATGATTACCTCAAAGCTGAAAGACAAGAAAAATTCAAAAGCTGAATTAATACACAGCCTATGGATTCCTGCCAGTTTTAATTACTCTTTAGCATGTTCAGAGATGTTTCAAACACGTTCTACTTCACTTCCCATTCTCTCCCTCTCACACCTTGGGCATGTTTTCTCTGTGCATGAGGCCCAATTCTTTATCTGGAATATCTGGTATGTGATTCATAGTCTTGGTGTTACATACAAGTTTAAAACAAAACTGAAATAATACATAACTCTTCCCAAGGTCAGAGAGTGCATCAGTTGGTAACAGGGAACAAGATGTTTCAACATTCCAAATACTAGAATTTTACACTAAGCAAAAAGAGATTTTGAATTGTTATAAGTACCAAAATTGCATTAAAACATTGTGCATACTAAACATGCTTAGCCTCTTTAGGTGAAAGTCTGCATCATCCCAGAAGGAAGACAGCAAACTGTGGTTGTTGAAATACAGCCACAGTGAAAAGTGTGTACTAATTACATTGTGGATGGAACTCCAAACTCTTTATCTCACTTTCTGCTAAATGGTTAATTTTGTTTAGCCAACTCCCTGGGAAACTGACATCATCAGAAGTCCTCAGCACATGCATGCTGTGAAAGAGCTGTGTCAGTGTTGCACAGGTGGGATGACCTGTTTGGTCACCAGAAACCCTTATCAGATGTTGGATCACTAAGGCACCCAAACTGACCAGCAAACTCCCAATGACCAAAACCTGTAGCACTTTTCCTATTTCTAGAAGTAATCCAGGAATCTCTAAAGAGAAGGAAAACCTACATTTTTTGACTGTGACTTTTTGTTTAATATTTGCTTCCTTGGAGACTTCCTGTACTAGACATTATTGCAATCATAAACTGAGCATTAAAGACTTTTTTAAACAGGAGTCAACATTAATATGACATAAAACACTTTTACCAATATAAATGCCCTACGCTGCTGTTTTGCTAATAGAACTAAAGTAGGTAAGAAGTGCTTTGAGTGATCTTTAAATCTTTGGAGAAAGAGCGTATTGTTTCTCTCTGCTAGCAATATAATGTTTTTGTTAACCTAGAAAATCCCCGGTATGTAGGAATGCAGGGATATCCATAAAAAAAACCCCACGGCGGGTAGCATGTTCTAGTTAACAACCTAAACACAGTTTCAGCCAACAGTTCTAGTAATAATGATAAGCAGAATAAAACCCAGAAGGTGAGGGCGAGTTGCCCGCAGCCTCCCAGCTCGCACGGAGGATTCCCGGGATCACCTGCCCGCGCGGGGGGGCGGGCGCTGTCACGAGGGGGCGGGATCAGCACCGGGATCGGGATCGGGATCAGGTGCGAGCTGTGAGGGAGGGTCTGTCCCAGGGGCTGGGGCGCTCCCCGCCCGTCCCTCGGCGCTGGGAGGCGGCGGAGAGCGATCCCGGTTATCCCGGCGATCCCGGCTATCCCGGCGCGGCGCTGCGGAGGCTCCGTCGGGCAGGAGGACCAGGAGCAGGTCAGCGGGGCTCTGGGGCGCTTCGGCCGGAGGGTGCCCGGGGGTCCCGGAGCCCTCCCGGGTCCCTGTTGCTTCCCCCTCCCGCCCGAGCGCTCCGCTCCGCCGGCAGGACTTTGGGACGGACAGACGCGGCTCCTGGAAGTTAAATATTTATTCTCGCAGCTAGCAAAGCTCCGAAACTCGAGTTCGGCTGGCGGTTCAGTAAATAAAGCGCTCTGTTGGCGTGGAACAGTCGGGTCGGAGCTGCTGTGGGTAATGACATCCAGCTGCGGCCAAGTTCTCTGAAGGGGCAGCCAGGTGTTCTCCGCTCCTCCACCCCCCGGTCTGCGTTTGACAATTCTCTCCAAAAAAAAAGGTATGTGGGTCGTCTGGGTCGTCGCAGTGGGGAAATAAGATCGTTCAAAGCATGTTGAGGAGGGAACAGCTGGAAGATGAAAGTGGCTGCTTTAGCAGTGCAGAGATAAGGGGGGTGGGAGCGTGAGGAGATGTCAAGGGATCTCCAGTTCCATCGGCCAGCACTCATGTTATCGTGCTGCCGTGATAAAAATACCTCCCCCTTAAGATTTGCAAGAAGGTTAAGGAATGGCACTCCTTTGTGTATCATCATTTGTTCAGTTTTGCATGGGGCAAAATAAGATGCTAAGTATCAGTTTGGTATCAGGAGGTGCAGTGCAACACGTGCATTTAGAGACTTGTATTTCCACAGCCATCAAGGGCGTTTGCAATTTCAGATTTTTAATTTGAGGGTTTTGGCAGGAGAGGGGCCACTGAGGGGCACTTTTCTGTGGTTGTTTTGGGTTTGGGTTTTTTTGAGTGTGTGAACAGGTGTATAAAGGACTTCATTCTGAAACTTGTATGGAAATGTGGGAAGAGTAGATGGTAGACAAAAGAAAGCAGAATTTCAGCTTTCCAAGTTAATTAATTTACTTTGCTTGTGTTCCTGGTTTTCACTTGGGTCTGCTGTGTGAACTTGTGTAAAACCAATGCATCTTTATGCTTCCTTCTATTTTCCTAACAGAGAAAGACTTGGAGTAAAACTCAGTATCCTAAGAGAGTGAAAAGACAAATGGGGACAAACCTAAGCAAATATGTGCTGTTTTTAAACGATATGGATTTTCCACCCACTTGCTCCTAGTTCCAGCTGGGAGCAATTATAAGGGCCTTTTGAACCTAAAGGAAACCCAGTGTAAATTAGAGTCAGCTTCCTCTTGAGGACAAGTATACCTTGGTACTAGAATATGAGGAAACAATAAAATGTAAGAAAAATAAAGTAATTTGAAATATATAAAATAATTTCAAGTCCCCAGTAACAAGACTTAAACTGAGGGATAGTTCAGAACTAGTTTTACCACTGATTGCTTATGTTTATACCTGTTGTAGAGACACATGACACAACTGTAACTGTTTTGAACTTATCTTAACATCACTTTAGAAAACTTAAATACTTTATTTACCTAAGCCAGGTAGTAATCAGGTGTCTTGGCAAAACAAATAGCAGTTTATCTATCATCCATCTGAGACTCTGCCCTATGGAAGGCCCAAATTAAAGGGCAGAAACTGGTTAATCTGTGTGACTGAAGCGTGGTAGGAATTGGGCTGGGAACATCGTTCCCTGATTCCATCTTCCCTTGCTGTTTTCATCCCGTCCCAGAAAGAAGAGGAATTAGAGGAATGGTGGCAGAGGGCACTGCTCTACCATTTTGATTTCACTCCAGCAACCATATCCATATGAGGATTCTCCTATAGGCAGGGAGAACAGAAAGGAAGTAGGGAAGGAATAAGTAAAGATAAGATAATAAGCACTATCCTCCCCTCATTCCAGCTGTATCTGATCTCACTTCATCTTTCTTCACATGGAACCAGCAGTGATCAGGGTGGGTGTGTATGTAGCAAAGGGAGAATATATTGGTGTGGGCATAGCCTAGAGAAGTGCTTTCTGGGCTCTTGAATCAATTCTCCCAGTTTCCTGTCATGCTTTTTACACCATGAACTGACCATGCAGCCTGTAAGGCAGCATAATGTGACTTCATGTGGAAGAGTGTGTTTGAATGGAGGATGGGGAGAAAACAGATGGAAAGGAGTAAGTGGAGATCTTAAGAATCACCTTCCCTGAACACTCTGAAAACGTCAGAAAACAGGCAGGAAAGGGAGAATGTCCTATGATTGGAAAAAAAACCCCAAACCCAAAACAGGAAAATGAAACAGAACAAAAGTTAGTGAGCCACCTCTTTGTTTTTCCATGTGCAGCCCTGCTTCTGGCCCTCATTTACCTAACTTGTTTCCTGTTTGCATCTTTCTGGTCTGTTTTCAAAACAAACAAACAAACTCCCACAAAACCTTATAAGGGACTTGTCCCCAGACACTACTTTCCCTCTTCTTAGACTACTCAGAGTCAGACCAGAAACTTAGCTCATTTTCCCCACAGCTAAGGATTTGTTTGAGCTCAAACAGCCTTGACCTGGTAAGATTAGCAAAAGATCACCTCATATACGTAAAAGAGAGCCTCAGTGGGGCTTTCCTTATTAGCAAAAAATCCACCTTCCTCCTGCTCCCTTTCCCCCAAAAAAAGATATTTACAGGAATAGGATGAAACCATCTCCTTGCTTTACAAGTCTATAATACCATGATTTAATGTTTATCAAAGCAGAGAAGGATGGATAAGGAAATGTGTTTTATGATAATGATCAATCATTGAACATTGGTTATCATCGAACAAGCTGTACAAAGAACAGTGTTTCTGTGTTTTCCAGAAATACCCAGTAGCGTAGAAATACTGATACAACAGAAGATGACATTTAGGGCAGTAGATTAGAACCTCCAGAAGTCACTTTTCTGACAGTGAAGTTTCATCATTCACATATTTGGAGTTGTTTATCACCTGTTTGCCACCTCATCCTCAGCGATCATTTCAACTTCTTAAGGTATGATCTTGAGATTCTCGTAAGGTGCTGAATAAAGTTCAGCAGCAGTGGCTGCCCCAGGAGGCACACCTGATCCCTTCCCAGACTTCAGTACATGTGTATGAAATAACTTTGCTTCAGTGACTTGACCTCTAAAAAATTAAGAAAGATTGAGCCATGAATTATTTTAAGTTCTCTGAATTTTCCACAGTTTGCTTTGTTCAGTGCCATCAACTCACCTACTGCTTTGTAGAGCTGAAGAAACTGAGACTCCCACTTTGGACAGTCTGGCCATTAACCATGTCCAAGCGGCAGCTCTGAGGTTGTAACATGCCTTTGATAAACTGTGACAGCTTGAATTTCTTCCTGTCGCACCTTTACAGGATTTCATAGTTGTCTTTTAAATAGATGCACATTAAGCAACAAAATAAGTGCCTTTTTTTTTTTTAAGCTAGATGCCTCTGCCTGTATGTTTTAGCAGGATGTTCCTACTTCCAGTCTCTGCGACCTTTAACATTACAGTTACCTCTTTTGTTTCCCTGCATCTTCATGCATTTATTTGCTATAAACCCATTTCCCAATAGCTCTTATTTGGCAATTCATTGATGTAGAGAACAAAGAATTTAAATTACAAAGATAATTTCTTTCTGAAATAAACATAAGAAGCAAACCCTGGTGGCACTGTTGCCAGTTTAGGTCAATTTGTGTTTATACTGTGCATCTATCAAGTTACAATGTAGTGGTTTAAAAGACTGTAAGCATGACCTGGATTTTAAACTCCAATTTGATAACCTGTAAAGCAAGATTTTTATGAATATTGTGGAGCTTACTAGTATTTCTGGAAGTTCTGTGACCCAAAGTTGCTGAGGGCAAAAAGCTATGTATTTTCATACTGCTCAAAAAGGAAAATTTATTACCTTTGCATGCATAAGACAGGACATTATTTCTCTGTCAGAAAACCAACAAACAAATGGGTAACCATTAGAAGTTTTCTCAACTCTGTGTATGTGATGCATAAAATATATTCTTATCTTTAGCTTATATCCACATAAAAATGTGCATTTATATGTTTAGCTGAGTTTTCTGGGTAAAATCTCAAGTAACTGAAGACAAAAATTAGAATAGAATAGAATACAGGGGAAAATGCGACACTATGGTTTAAAGAGGGGAAAAGATAAGAAACCTGATGGTGACCAGATAGTATGTGGCAGACAGCATTCTTTGAATGCTAAATGATGGATCTGACTTCCAAAAAGTTCCAGTGGTAGAGTATGAACTGGTGATTTTATGGGAAGTCTTTTGCATATTACCCAAGAGCATGGTGCTAAGCTGATGATGGTGTCCTGAAGCAGATACGAATTTGGAGAAAACAGATCAGCAGGCCTGATTTTCCTTCAGCAAAATCTCGAATTAGATTGGAGGGGTGAAATAAGACTGAATGATCAAAGTCAGGTCACACTGAATGGAAGAAAAAGGTCCAAAGCCTGCCCCTGCTTATCATATGCTGACTGAGTCTTGTTTTCATTAGAGCTACATAACATGTATGAATATTCATAGAGGATGATTCATTTGTTGGTTAGGTCTTCATACTCTTTAAGATCAACAGATTGTGTGCCAGTTAAAGTAATTACTAAAGATAAATCTAAGCTGTTGCATTCTAATCTGGATTTTCAGCACTTATAGTATGGGAACTTTATCTTTTAAAACAGGTCTGGTTGGTCTCCCCAGTCAGAGGTGACTTAGCTGGGAATGCCTTATTTCTGTCTGTACTGCTCATACAAAAAAGTCATTTTGTTTCCAGTTTGCACACTTTTCAACCCAAAGTTTATTTCAGAAGTCTTAGTTGGACAGGGGAACATATTTGCCAAGTGTCTGTTGAAAATAGTGAATGATTTTTATTCCACTACGGTGCAGTGCAGATGGAAGCATCTGCTTTAATAACACACAATCAGAACATCTTATTCTAATGACATTGCAGTAAGATTTATGAATGTGTTTTTCTGTGATGATGATAAACTAATGCACATAATCCAGTCAGCTCCAGCACAGAAATATTCTGATGTTTTGCTCCAGAGAAAAAAAATGCTCTAGTAATGACCTTGAGGAGGAAAATCTGATATTTTAAATAGGAAACAAGCACAAAACATCCTAGGGAGCAAACTTTGTGCCTTTCCTCTGAATGGTAGTTGTTGTTTGCAGTATTGAACAGGGGATTTATTAAGATCTGTCATTCATATAAAATTTCTGTTAGATCATCTTTGGTGTGAGTGCCTTAGAGACATTCTGGCCAGTGTTAACCTAGGAATGGAATGGTGAACTCCTAGGAGTGCAGGTAGGTGATCTGAAGGCATGCTTTCCAAACTCAGCTATTCTGTGACTCAGTTATTCTGTAATAACATTCCCTTCCTAAAACTGTTCTCCTTAGATTCAAGTGCAGGCCTCTTACCTGAAGTTTAGTATTAATTCCATTCCTTTCTTTCTTGTGGAAAACCTCTTTTTTCCAATTTTTTTTTTATAACCAGCCTAAGGTACGAAGCTGTGCTTTGGTTTATTTATGACTGTAGCCTGTCTATAGACCCTGCAGTGAGGGTACAAATGAGAATTCACATAAGCATGTGTCTTCTTCCCATGGCCTTGCCATCACTCCCTGAACGTTTTCACTGGCAGATTGATGGTCACCCAGCAGAACAGGAGAAGAAATGGCAAAACACTGGATCTTGGGATGTGTTCAGGACATGCATTTGCAGCTTCAGGAATCATGAGATTGTAGGAAATGTGGCAATAGCTTATTACCCCACAGACGCCAGCAACTCTTGTTAACTATGTGTTAAATGTACTTGCAACTGAAAAAGAAAAAAAAAAAAGAAAAAATACAAAAGAAAACAAATAACAAAACAATACACCATGTATTCATTTTTTATTTTCATGTAAAAATGAAAAAGATCTTCCTGCCTGAATTGAAAGAACTTTGTGGAAGAACCCTGAAAACGTATAAACATATAGAAATAAAGTGCTGTAAACTCCTTTGTAATACATACTGAATAATTGTTTCAAGAATGTAAGAGGAACAAATCTTAACATTCAGAGATTGCTTACCTGGACCAGAAGCACAGACTGGTTGTAAAATATTAGTGAAAGTAGGATATGTGATTCTCTTAAAAATATGTTCATTACATCTAAAAAAATAATTAGGATTAGTGGAATGAATATTTTCTTTTCTTGAGAGTAGTCTTCTGTAACTGAAAGTATAAGTACAAAGTACTTTAATGTTAGGACAGATTATATTAAACCTGAAAATCTCAGTGATAAACATTAAAAATTAGTAACTATTTCATGAATTAAAATGTTCTTCAGTTTAGAAAGCTGAATGAACCCAAAGTAGTAACTTTACCTGACACTCTGAAGTGTGGTTTGTAGTCTGATCTAGCAAACTTCATATGTAAAAAAGCAAAATTGTATTAGAACCTTTTGTTACCAGAAGAAAGGAGAATTGTTAAAACAAGCTTTTGTGCAAGAAAAAGATCTGTTCTGGCCTGCTTTTGCATACTGTAGTGCTGTGAAAAGTACTTAATAGCCCACAATAGTTACTCACCCATAGTTCGTCCGGTGCATGCAACATTTCATAATAGTTGTAAATTAAGCTAAGGATTAGAAAACTCTTTCAAGAATTGTGGTCCAAATCTCTTTGATTGCCTTCTCCATTTTAATTGGGAAATTTGGTAGCATCTTCAGTTTCCTTTGTAGATTGTGAGTGCAGCTGGTTCTCATTTCATGTAACCCACTGGCAAAAGATGGACTTTAGAAGAGTGCATTTCAATTTCATTTAACATGGGGAGAGGAGTTTGTGTTCAGTCTAAATGATTTGTTATAAAAGGAATTTATACTCTACAATGAATTTAGCTTGGATTCACCAGTCATTTGTCGTTTTTATTTAATCAAAACTTCTGATTATCCAGGACTAATTGGGAATGGGACTAGCAGCTGCTCTCTTCCTTTGGAAACCCAGATTTGGGTACTTTAGAAGAAGAGCTTCCAAATTAGCTGAGACTGATAAAAGTGCCATGCTAGGCAGCTTGCCTGGTTTGCCAGGCAGTGTGCTCATAAATGTAATTTTACTGTAACTGTATTTTATTTGCTTTTCTTAACTAACAGAGCAAACAGTACTGTTTACAGCACAGTACAGTCATGAAGCAAAACAATCCCTTATCAATAAAAACTAATAGAGAAGAAAAAATTCTTCATGACAGAACAGTGTTTTAGTGTTTGTCAGTATGACCATATTCTTCTTTTCAAGTAGGAAAGGACTGGATATATATTATTTTTGAATGAATAAAACTGTCATTTATATTTCCACTGACAGTTTTTGAAAACCACTGAAACACAGGGGACTAAGTCTCTCTTACATCAAATCAAATTTTCCTTACAAATTTAGTATGAAAGTATAAAGATGATAATAAAGTCTGATTTACTTTTCTTTCCTGAAATAGAAGAAAAAATTACTTTCCTGCAATGGACAGTCATTTGCGTAGTTCAGTCTGTTTTTTAATTTTTTTAAATTTTGATTTTCTTGCACTATCACTTGGTCCCATATGCAAGAAACTTGTGAGATACTTTTCATACAGACAAATCAGCTGAGAGTTGTTAGAGGTTAAAGGACTTTGCAAGTCATTAGCCTGAAATAATTTCATTTTGTGGCTGTTTTACTAAGCAAGTCCAATAAAGGCATTGTTATCAAACAGTAAAATACATGATCAAGTTACTGCCTCAGGAAACTCCATAGGTTTATTTGCAATTGGAGTGAAAATGAGTAGTAGAACTTTCAAACAGTTCCAAAAAGCTGCTCTGAGTCTTAGCCTGAAATCCTCTGAAGTGAGACAGGATGTATAAAAGCCTGACACTCAATATGCCCTCAGGTGTCATTGCTGGTTTTGACAGTGTGTTTTATGACTTCTGCCCTTGCTGTAATGACATTTGGGGCATTTAAAGTAATATAAGGATTCTGTTCTATTCCAGTACAAAGGTGTCGAATGCGTTTATTTCAGAGCCAGTAAAATCTGACTAACTTTATATATTGCTTCAGGTACTTTTATACTGTAGCACTTGCGGTAACAACTGCAATTTTTATTTCAATAATATGAAAGTGTTTTACTTTGGACTGGAAGTAGGAGAAATTTTAGGCTATGTTTTTTTTGACAAATCCTTTTGTGTCATTGTTCATGTTCAAGTCGTTATTCAAAGTACTTACCTAGAAAGGAATCTAGAGAAATCCTACGTATGTAGCTATATAATAGCTTAACTTTTGGTTTTTTCATGCCATAATGGGAATTCACTATGAAAAGGCACTGAAAAGGATCCTTTGCATGTACCCCAGTGATGAATTTTGCTGACAGCATCCTGAGCTTCAGATGTAAATATGTATATAAAAACTAGAAGAATACTGAATTTATGAATGGGTCTGTTTCTAAGTTCAGTTCATGTTGAGAAAGGCAATTTTTTAATTTGGAAAGCTTCCAAAAGCTTTCTGCATCAAGTGTCCGAGCAAACCTGTAAGCCAAACTGACTGACTTGGAATATGGTTGCTTTAGAGACTCATATGGGGAACCAGTTTTACTGAGCAGTTACTCCCTATCTGGAAATGACACATACTTTTAGTGTTTTGCAAATTCAGATAGTCATCCTGATGCATGGAACTGTGGCTGTGATTTTTTTCTTATCTCTGTCTTAGTCCTTCATATCATGTATAATTTATAAGGAGAAATCTACATTGATGTCACTTACCCTTGATAACGTGATTAGACATGGAAACTTATTAACTCTCCATTTTTATAGAACTGATAATAAAGGCCTGGAAATGGTTGGCAGAAATGGCACGATGGGCTTTGTGGGTGGCAAGAACTTGAGAACACCTGTCATGGGTGATACTAAATGGTGCTATATATAAGAGTAGACTTTCAGGATCTCTTTTGCATCCTGTGCCATTGAATGTATCTACTTTATGGAAGCAGCATGGTGAGCACTTTTGAACTCTTTTAAGTGTATAAAAAATTTTCAACAGATACTCAAAACTGGATGTACAATTGTCTTATTTTTTTTAATTACCTTATTATGACCTAACTTACTTGTTTCAGTTGTGGTGATAGAGCCAAAACAGTAACAGTGTGCACAGATGAAAGTGAAGTAAAAAAACTCAGAGTGAGTTTTCAGTGAGGTAATCCTGTAAAGATCCTTTGCTAGGTAAACATGTGCTTCTGTGAGCAAACACAGCTCCTCTATAGAATAGGTCATGGAGGAGACCTATATATCTTGTCACACATTCTTTATGGGCTGCTTCGTGTTCCCCCTAAAGTCAGCTTCTGGTTTCAGTGCATGCTTAATCTGTCTCTAGGCATCTTGCTTTGCTATTCATTTTTCTTCTAGGATCCACTGGAAGAACAAGGATAAAGGATGTTGCATTATTCTTGCCACCTGTAATAATGTTTCTTCAGCTGGGAGATATTACAAGTTTCTCTTACCTGTGTGAATCTTCAAAGTACTAAATATTGTTCTTGGATATCAGGTTACTGCTCTGTCTGTCTTGCAGCATTACCTCTCTGTATAATGCTTTTCTTCTTTTTTTTTTTTTTTTTTTCAAAATTAGAAAATTATGTTACTCCATGAAGTGTGGAAAGTAAATATGAGAGGAGATTGTATCATCCTCTGATTAGGAATTCAGCTGTGGCACAGTGTGTGATACAGCAACTTCCTTACTGTTGGCTAGTTCTGTAAGGAGTAAGGGTTCCTATGTTCTGAAAAATGGAGGAGCAAAATCAATAAAATGTGTCATTTTAGATCAGGTCTGAACTTGCCATGAAGAATTTTTGCCTCTTGGTTATGATGTCTGGGTGTGAGAAAGATCAATTACTCACTGGTAGAATTGCCTTGTTAAAGTTTAGGGCTAGACGTGCTTCAGGGATCTCAGACCTAGGGGATCTGAGCTTGGGAAGAAGGATGTGTTACTGACAGGGGACACAAAGAATGCAGAATTTACAGGCCACAGGGACTTTTGGCAGAACTCCCAAGGTAAGGGAGAAACTAATAAAGCCAACCCAGCAACTGTGCTGAAATCAGCTCCAGCTGGGTAAAAGGTAATTTTGGTGGGGCAGAGCAGGACCAGCAACTCACAGACCATGACCCAAGAAACCCACGGACCCAAAAGAAGGGAAAGACTGAGCACATGGACTAATCAGCGTAAGAAGTGAGGGAATCATTAACCAATAGAAGACAGAATACTAATTATTAAGAGAACTGTGTAACTTGTAGCCCATGACCATTAATGCCTTTGTTTGCTAAGATGTATAAATAGTGAAAAGTTTTGGTCGTTGTCGTGCTGGCTTTTGGATTTGCCACCCAGCACCCCTCTCTGCAGAACTGAGAATAAATCAAATGCCTGGACTCTGTGTGTGAATTGGCCTCTTGCACACCAGGTGAAAGAACCTCTTTTGGCACAACAGTTACACCTATTCTTTAGGCAGAAAAAAACTTGAAGATGGCTTTTCCCAAAGATATTTTCATTAATATTCAGGAAGCAATCAATACAAGAACGTTTTGTTTGTAAGCCTGGGCATAGAACTGACACAGCTGTTAAAATTTTTGTTTTCCTTGATTTGTTGACTAATGTGGGATATGGTGCTTTCATAGTGATCCACTTGTTGTTCCTAGTTTAGTGCCTTTAATCCAAGCAGATTCAATTTTGTTGAATTTGCTGTTTCTAGAAGAAGTGTATTTTTCTTTTCTTTGTTTCCCACAGACACTTTCCTCAAAATAGCTACTGAAGCTTCCAATTTATACAGAAGTACTTGATATTGTCAGTTCCTGTTGGTATGAATTCAGCATATTTGTGTTCACAGATGCAGAGTGGGTAATATTAAACCAGTCTGGTGATGTTTCCAGTTATTTGTAAATTGCTGCACAGAATGTTTTCAAAGAGTGGAAAAGTACTAATAATGAAAAAGTTGTCTTTATAGTATTCATCTTTAAGACCTATGTCTAAAGCTGAGTTTAAACTTCATAAAGGCCTTCACATCACATTTGTAAAGTTGAGACAAATTCAGGACAGAGCTTTATAATCTGAGTAACCCAAGAGTAGGTGATCTCATAATAAGAAATATCTCTCTTTACTGTATCTATGTTGAATTGTTTCACTGTACAATCTAACCCAGACTTCAGTTTTTTACCTTAGAAATCTTGTGGATGAGAATTGCCTCTTTTGATTGCAGGAAATCAGTTTTCTGCCCTGTCAACCCTGCCCTTTTTCTGTTGCAGAAAAACACATCTCGGGTATCTTGGTATCCACTCGTACCAATTCCTTTACTGGTCCTCACCTGTTCTAGTGTCTGCCCATTTTAAGGAACACTTAGTGTTCCCCACTCTTCTGAACCTCCAAAGTGAGCTATTTCTGTAAAGATTCATTGCTTTTACTCTGCATGGGAATATTCACATCTTCACCTATGTCATCATGTGATTCTTTTGAGGCATTTTTCTAAAGGTCAGATATATCCTGCAACTTGAGTGCTGCCTGTAGCCTTGGGCATCTCATCTCAACAATGGTACAAGATGACAGGAAAAAGCATTTAGAGAAGCAGAAAGTGTGTTGTAAAACATGGATTGGGTTTGCTCAGCAGAGAGACTTGCAGGGTAACAGCTCTTCAGTTCAACAGCAGTGTCAGAACAGAGAAAGGGGAACAGGACTGGAAAGAGTCTGAAAGATATAGGAGCACGAAAAACATTGACCACTGTTTTGTTGTTGGTTTGGGTGGTGGGTTTTATTTTTTCTGTAATGTCAGAGCATTCACTGAAAAATTATAAAAAAATTATTTGAAAAGAAATCAGATGAATCTACAGAGGAGAGGTCCTTCAACATTCATGAAACATCATGGTTCCTCCCCAGTCTGTGTTCCATAAAGTCTCAAGCTTGCTGATTATTGGGAAAGAGCAGGAGACTGATCACTGTGCAGCTGTGTTGCACTGAACATCACTGGCCAGACAGACTGTTAGTCTGAATGAGCACGACTGTTCTTATGGTGTCGTAAGAGTTCCAAAAATACAGAGCTGTTTCTGCCTCTGAGTCACATGAAGTTGATGGGTACCTGTCTGGATTACACTGCAGGCAATAATAAATAGAGGTCAAGGCACTAGGACCAAGGACTGCATGGGCTCTGTAAACTATGCCACTTGGCTAAGGAGTGTCTGCTCTTTGTTGGCAAAGCAGCTCATTTTTACAGTGGTTCTCTGTGTACACCAAGGAGCAGATTTGAAAACTGGACCTCCTTAACATTTCTTTGAGATACCAGATCTTCTGGCCCTGTGTTAGCACAGACCTCCTTCAATGATGAGTCTTGTGTTTTCAGACTAGTATTCTGAATGGTACCTGCAGAATTTCATGCAAAATCTCTGGTTCACAGTGCTTATGTACACTTTTGTATCCCTGATGGGATTTATACACATGATTTGGATTAATAAACTAAGTTATTAGTAATGCTTGTTCTGCTCAGTTGGTCTGTAACAGCTGAGTGGTCAAGAATCACAGAATAATAGAATGGCCTATGTTGGAAGGGATCTCAGAGATCATCTCGTTCCACCCCTTTGCCATGGGCAGGGACACCTCCCACTGGACCAGGTTTCTCAGAGCTCCATCCAACATG
>JAWWTY010000156.1:6574355-6672989 GCA_035222235.1 Margarornis squamiger
TCATCTCGTTCCACCCCTTTGCCATGGGCAGGGACACCTCCCACTGGACCAGGTTTCTCAGAGCTCCATCCAACATGGTCTTGAACATTTCCAGTGCTGGGACATCCACAACTTCTCTGGGGAACCTGTGCCAGTAAAGAATTTCTTCCTAATATCTAATCTAAACCTACTCTTCTCTCAGTTTGAAGCCATTCCCCCTTGTCCTGTCACTCCATGCTCTTGTAAAATGTCTCTCTCCATCTTTCTTTTCAGCTCCCTTTGGGTGCTGGAAGCTGCAATTAGGTCCCCCCAAAGCCTTCTCTTTCCCAGGCTGAACAACCCCAATCCTCTCAGCCTTTCCTCATAGGAGAGGTGCTCGTTCCCTCTAATCAACTTATTTCCATCTGCACAACTTACTGAAATGCATAAAGGCAAACAAAACTTGGACACTGGGATTTTCCATAAGGAGCTGTCCTGACCCACTCAGTTGTCCTGGCCAGGCTGAAAAGCCCTTGTTTCAGAGAGTTTTGAAAAGGCCAGGAACTACTTATGAACCATGTTATTCCTAATTCTAGAGGTTTAAAGAGTGTTGGGTTTTTTTTCCAGCAGTGTAGTTTGTCTAAATGTTTAGTATTTTTATAGAGAATAACTTTGAAAACTTTTGCTAAACATTAATGTCTCTCCATTCTGTCTTTTCTGTCCCTCTGCCTTACTCCAGGGAAAGAGTTAATTTGTGCATGAATTCTGTGTTTACTTTTATTATAACTTCTCACCTTTGAATTTGCTAGAGCATGAATTTGCTTTCATGGGGCGAGAGCAGGGGGGGAGGTGTGGTGTGTGCAGTTTCCCAGGGATTGGATCTGGAGTTAAGTAACTTCAAAGATCCAATTGAAATGTTGACCTTCATAAAAGAAAATGTGAAGCTGTGACCTTGAGGCCAGTGAACACCTGAAACTGGAAAGAAAAGAAAAAAAACCCCATAGTTTATTTGAAATGTCAGAATTTTGAGGATCTAACTCTTCCTAATTTTAAAACTCTTAGAACTAAATGTGAACTGTAGTACCAAATCTGACTTTTGTTTACCATCCATCTTTGTGTTTATTTTAAGAGCAGGAACGTTTGAATTTTGGTTCAGAAACTTCCCTCTCATGTATTTTACCAGCTAATGCTTTGTTCTGCTGAAGTTTAAATTCAAAACATTAATTCCTTGTGGTTTTTTATTTTTTTTTGTTTAAATTATAACTAGTTAGCAGTTGGAACTTGTTAGATGACAACTGAACTAAAATAATTACGGTGTTTTTTTGTTTCACTTAATACAGTAACAAATAATGAATGAAATTTCTATTTTAAGATTTGTGAAGTTGGAGGCTATCACATTTTCCTTTATACTGTGTATAACACTGAAAACTTAAAATGTTTAATAATTTAAAATTAAATTAAGAAGGGCTTTCTTAAGCTTTTATGAACAATGCTTAAAGCAACACTGAAGGAATGAAGGGGTTTCAGTTGCTAGAACTGTTGGAGAGAAGAGCTGAAGAAAGCTCACTTTGCACATGCCATTCTGTCAGCGTCAGCTTTTATATGTAAGGATGAGACTTTGTACAAACACAAGTAATGAAATTTGGTTATGGTTCCAGTAGTAACTGTAGCTCAATATCCGTGAGTCCTGTGGAGGAGTTACTGTGAGGTGATTTGTGTTCTTAAAGCATCATAAAGTATCAGTCAGGTTTAGCATTTTTTAAAAGGTCCTTTCTCTTTTCCTGCCCCTCTCTTCCCCCAAAATTAAGACTTGTATTAGCAAACTTAATGGGTTTATTTTTGAAAGGAAATGTTTGGCTTTGACTTTGCTACTTCACAGTGTGGTAAATTTAAATACATTCTGTTCCCTTCATACCTGAAATCAAATTGTTTAGCATAATATATTTAAAAGCATCATAATCCTTACTGCTTGTCACTCCAACTTTTATCAGTAGCACACGAAAGTGGTGGTTTTACAGTGCCAGGGTAATATGCAGCCAGCTGCCTGCATAAGCCAGTTTAGCTTATTTAGTTAGCTTGTCTTCATCGTGGAGGTATTGTACAAGTTCTGTGCTTCACCTGAGGATGTCCCTCCATATAGGGACTCCCAGCAATATATTGACTAGTGACTTTAGCAGTTCTACCAGCTATCTGAAATGGTTACGGGTCTTTGTTCAACTTTGGCTAATCTATATTTCTCTCTAGAGCTTCCCCCTCTGCCTCAGTGTGGACATAATACTTTCTAGCTGAAAATAAAAATAGCCTTGTTTTCACTTGTTACATAATGGGTAATCAATGAAAGAAGGGTTCTTTTTACCCTTTTGCCTATCTCAATGAAGCATATGAAGGAGAAATAGAACAAGTAGTGCCTGTATTAAGAAAGAAATTAAATTTAAGCCATAATCATAGAATTAAAGAATGGTTAGGATTGGAAGGGACCTGAAAGACCATCTTGTTGGTGCCATGGATAGCGACACCTTCTGCTAGATCAGGTTGCTCAGAGCCCCATCCAGCCTGACCTTGAGCATTTCCAGGGATGGGGCATCCACAGCTTCTCTGGAGAGCCTGTTCCAGTGCCTTACCACCCTCACAATAAAGAATTTCTTCCTATTATCTAGTCTAAACCTATTCTTCTTCAGGTTAAGGTCATTACCCCTTGTCCTGTCACTACATACCCTTGTAAAAAGTCCTTCCCCAGCTCTCTTGTAGCCCCTCTATGGAAGGCTGCTGGAAGGTCTCCTTGAAGCCTTTTGTTCTCCAGACTGAACTGCCCCAACTCTCTCAGCCTGTGAGATGAATAGGATTTCTGACTGGATAGCCCTGGAGCATCCTGTGTAATAGTGTTCCTTAGGCGGTCATTCTAGTGATCATCAGGAATTCTTCGGCTCCCAGCAACTCTGCATGGTTATTTAGGACTGACTAAGGATTGTCTTAATTAGAGAGTTATGCCAGGTTCTGAAAGGCCAGGATGCAGCTATGTATTTATAACCCTTGTAGTTGATGGTGTCCTGAGTACCATGGAGCCAGTGGGAGAGGTGAATCAGCAGCTGTGTCTGGGTGCAACAGAGCACGTGGCTGGGGGAGAAGCAAGGTGGGAAACAGCAAGGGTGGAAACTGCACGTTTCTTCATTCCAGGGCAGGAGTCATCTTGCAGCTGAAGGAAAGCGGGGAGGACTTCTGAGGCTTACCCAGAGCACTTCATATTTCATTATTCCATTAAGTACAGAGCAACATAATGCTTGAATTTGAGTATTTAAACAGTTTGCAAACATGTATTTATTCATCCCAGGAAAAAAAAAGGTGGTGGTAGTTAATTATAAGTTGTGTCTGCTAATGTAAGAGGAATTTGTAGGCCACAGACATGATCCAAAGATCTGGATTTCTAGAGTGCTTGTCAAAAACCACACCCCTCTCCATAATTGATAAAATTGGCCACCTCATTATTAGGAGCAACCTTGGAAAACCATCTGAGCTGCCTAAATGTTAACGTTCTTAGTTGCTGGTTCAAGCCAGCCATGAAAGATTCAGATTTAATTAAAGCTTTTCATAATTCTGAAGGACATCTTGTTCATAGTGAATATGTCTGTTAAGTATTATGTTCTTTTTGGAAACAGTAAGCTGCAGTTTTACATACAGAATGTAGGTTAAGAAATTTGCAAGGGATATTGAGTCTAAGCACAGTAGTTCTACCAGAGCTTTTTCATTTTATTTGAAATGCAAATCTCAAACTGGGACTTGTAGGATAAAACTAGCTTAGCAAAATAAATTTAAGGGATTCAGACCAGTTTGCTCTGTCTGCACTTCCTGGAAGATCTCATTACTTAGGTAATTATAACAAGCAGGGTTGCAATATCTCTGTGGGCTGGGCTCTAAATTAGTATGAGTGCATGGCTCAGAAGGGACGATAATAATTTAGACTGACATCTGCTTAATCGTAAAACTTTGGATATGAATAGTGAGGAATTTTTACTGATCAGGCAAAGAAAGTAAAAAAGTCTTCTTAGGGACCTCAAAAGGTGAGTAGATTGGTTCTTGTATTTTTCTGGCATATAGATTAATCTAGTAAGTTCTGAAAGTTAGAATTTGCTAATATCAAAGTTTGTACTATCATGTTAGATGCAGTTTTTGTTCAGTCCTTATGAAAGCTGAGAAAGCCTTATTTTTTTTTTTTCCCCAAATATATGTATATTTTTACATACTTCAATAAGTCTTCATGTTCTGCATCTGTTGATGTCATTCAGGAATGAAAACTGTAAAAGGAATTGTAATTAAAATACCAGCAAATAGAGGGATCCTGTTTGACGAATTGATACAGGTGTCTTGTTATTTAATAATACTAGACCAAGAATCCACAACTGCAGATATTTCTATAGAACCAGATCAGAAATGGTAACTGAAAACACAGAGATCTAATGAGCTATTTTCATAATATTGCTCAGAACAGTCAAACTGTAAGAAGGGAGTGTCTGGGAAAGTAAGACTTGCCTGAAGCACAAGCAACAGGTCTGTCTAGAAAAAGATGTCAAGCAAGTAATATTACATTATCGCTGTGCAGCAAAGAACATTGCTTTTATTAATAAATTGTTGTTTGATCAGCAGGTTTTACTCTAGCTTAGTGCAGTTAAGCAGAAAATACACTGGGGTACTGGTGAGAAAACAGGCCAAGTGTGAAGGCTGGGAGGTCATACAAGATTCACTTCTGGTGGAGTTTTTCAGCAAAATGTTCTGGGTTTTGCAGAGGTCTTGGTAGAAGGCTTTTCTTTAAACAAATTTACAAGTTTTTAATGGAGTATGTCAGCATTTTCTGTACCTTTGTCACCACAGGTGGTCAAATACTAGACGTAAAAATATTAGATGTTTAGAAAAAATGATACTCCTGCATTTCTTGTAACAACAGCCATGCTCTGGCTGCTTTAAGGCCATGGAGAAGTAGCCTTAAGCACAAATAAAAGCACGGACTGCAATCTAGAAACAGAAACTCTGTGCTATTTTTAGTATTTTTCACTCTTTTCACCCATTCTGATTTGGAGCCAATGTGCTGTCCTGGTTTACCAGCACAGCTGGTGGCCACACACTTCTGGGGGAGTGGCTGGTGGCCACATCCACCAAAGGGCAGGGTATCCTTGGTGCCTCTCTGGCAGCTGCTCACGTAGGTGGATTTCCTTTCACTGAGGTGATTATTGCTGATGCCATGGCTGCTTTGAACTAGAGGAAGTACTGCAAGGAAGGAGGCTCACTGCTCTTGAGAGTCAGGGATCTCTCAAATCTTTAGTGGCATGTAAATGTGACAACAGAAGATGGAAGTCTCCCCAAACCAATAAACTGAAGCAACAGAATGAGAGGGGGTGTCCATAAAGCTCACATGTGTGAGTGTTCTGAAATTTTAGGTTTATATCAGCTGACTTAAAGCCTTTCCAGATTACTCTATGCACAATTTTTGTTATTTCCAATACCATTAAATGAAGTGCTTGTGTGACATGTATTTTGGTTAAATTCAGTTACATTTAGCATTATTCATACTTAGAAGATTATTTTGACAAAAATGCCGAGGCCAGAACCAACCATTCATTTGCATTAATCTTTGCCTTGGGTGACACTAAAGATAACGCATTCTCGTATTACTCTTCAGATCAATGTGATCTGAAGTTAGATAATGGCTTACCCATTATGACAAGCTATAAATGGCAGAGTTCAAATTAGAACATTGTAGTTTCTGACTCATTCCTGCATCTGTCTCTCTAGATAGTGGGGTTATATACATTGACTGGAGTGGACATAGGACACTGATACCACAGAGGTTATTAATAAATTAGCTGTCTTTGTGTATATCTCACCAGTACCGTGGAGAAAAGTCTTTGTCTCAGGAGAAAAGTCTTTGTCTCAGGAGAAAAGTCTGTCTCAGAATTCTTAGTTTGCAAGAGAAGAAAATAATTTTGACTTGATAGTACAAATTTTCATTGAATTGTGCTTATTGCTGAGACTGAACCTCAGCTGTGATGCAGTAATTTGGACTCAGCCATAAGTGTACTTTTAGAGATTTATTTTTTTCCCTGACAGTCCCACTGAAAGGAAAAATGGCAAAGACTTTATTTTAAAGCTGACTTTATCCTGCTTGCTGAGTCTGCATTTTAGTGTTTAGTCAGGCTGCAACTGAGAGAATAAATGTGGGTTGTTTAGCTACCAGTCATGCAGTTGGCCATGGTGGTCAGTGCCTGAACTGTCACTGGATAGACACAGTACAAATCTGTGTGAATTGCCATTAGAGATTATTGTAATAGTTATTTAAATTCAAAATACCTGAATTCTTAGCATACGTAATCACACAATAAATACAGATCAGTGACATTTCAGTAGCACTGGAATAACCAGCCCTACAAACTATTGCCTGTGCACTTATCTACAACCTGAGTAATCTGAAGGGTATCTCTATCCATTGTCAGACAGGTGTCCTTTGTGATGCTCAGAAAGCAGTGAAAATTGAACAGTTTTTAATCACAGATCTTAAAACTTGCTGCATCAGAAGACTGCATGTCAAAAGACTGAATTGCACCCTTCATGGAAGGGAAATCAAAATGCTATGACCCTTTATAGGCTTTGTCAGTATTTTGAGTTGTGTGTTAGAGCACTGTGAAAATCATGCATAAGCCCCCTGTTCCTCACTGTGTGGGCACTGCTCTCATGCTTCAGCGATGAAGTGATGTGCAAAAGGGCCTTATTTCAGAGGGAACTTTCTCACTGGCAGTGAAATGGGCTGCATAAATTCCTTCACCCTTTGAAATGTCATCTGTTGACAACAGTGACTGCAACTTGACTAAGAGTCCGGCAACACCAACTCACAAGTAGAGGCTAATTTGGGAAGATTTTGTTTTGTTATCCTTAATGTCGGATGGTAACATGAATGTATTTGATCCTGTTTTAAAGAGCCAGCAGATACTTCAGAAAATTCATATCTGGGGCATTTTTGTTATTTGAACAGAAAGAAGTGCATTTTCAGTGTCATGAAAGAAGTGGTGGAATGACTGAATAGGGATATAGAAAGGAGGAGTAAAAACTATTTAAAAATTGTGTTTAATCTTAAAGCAGCAATGAAAAAAGAGATCTCCTAGAAAGTTCTCCTTATAGGCTAGGTATGTTTTCCCCATGTCTCCATTCCTTTATTGAACCTTAGTCAATCCTCCTTTTTCTCACCGGTTGAAATGCACTGAACTTTGAATCTAAGACACCATTGCTAAGGATGAGAAGTAGGGGCATCTCAAGGTTCTAGTATCTGAGACTGTTTGCTTTTGTTTTCTTGTTTTAGTGAAGTCTTTTCAAAAAATGAATCAACAATGAATTAAAACCTTAGAAATCCCAAGTCATCTATAGGAACAGCTTTGTTACTTTTCTTCTTACAAGGCTGTATTTTTGCCAACGTGGACTTTTGTTTGCGTGGCTTAATTTGTAATGTAACAGTGACATAGTTTTTCTATCAGGTTATTTAGTGCAATACAAATGATTTCATTTGTCTTTTCAGTAGAAAGCGAGAGATCTGAAGAAATCACAGATGATGGCTTCTGATGCTAGTCATATGCTGGAGGCAGCTCTGGAGCAGATGGATGACATCATTGCAGGTATAATAATGCTTTATTTTACACCATAGGATTTTGAGATGTAACTGTGGTTATCTTTTTTTACTTTTTAATAATTATTCTCAATTTATCAGGTTCTCTGACATGCAGATTTCACTACTGACACTCTGGTTCAATAGTTATGTGAAGGAAATCAAAAGTAAAATAAAGTAAAACCTGCAATTCCCCCTCAGACATGTGAATATTGAAGAGAGATTTACTTTGCTTTAATGCAATATGGCAACTTAAAACACATTTTCAGCCATGTGGTAACATTCCATGTTGTATATCTTATTTTTTTTTAATTTCAGTGTGTCTTTAAAACCAGTTTTCACCAAGTCTTCCAGTTAGCTGCGTAGTATATATCTTAATTTTATGCACACAAGCACATATGGATAGATAAAAATACACATAATTTTCTTTATTTATGATGTATATATTCAAAATACTTTGCCTAATAATTATCCTCAGAGACTAATGAGTTAGGATGTGTATCTTTTTGTTGGCATTTACGCCCAGAAGTGGCGCTAAGAATTGTTTTTTACACAGCAGTCCACTAGGAAGGCATATGATGCAAGACAGGATTTGCTGTCTTTGGTGCTCTCATGGTAAGGCAATTAAAAGATTTTCTCTCAACATTACAGCATTCAAGAAGAGAAGTTAATCTCTGTGGTTAGGCCTCGGTAGCCTTGGGGTTTGTGCTCACACACTGTTCAGTATGAGCTCCTACAAGGAGTGTCTGGGCAGGGCCATGTTCTCACTTGTGCACAATGGGAAACAATTCACTAAAGCTTTAGAAATCCAAATAGTGACACCCATGCTGTGCCTTCCTCCCTAATGATGATGATGATGATGATGACATCAGCCTCTTGTTGCTGCAGCTGCTTCTTCCTCATCTTCTTCCTGCTCTTCAAGCTTTCTATCCAGAGACTAATATGGAGCTTCAGACGTCACCACTGGACTGGCCATGATTAGACTGGGAATCTTTATCCAGGATTTTTAGTTTAAAGAATCTACAACATTTTGAGTCTTCACTTTATTTTGAATGTGCAAGCTTTAACAGACTGTTAAGATATACGGAATTGTAAGTGCGAATATGTAACTTCACAAATGACTTTTCACACTGATGGAACAAGCTCTAGACAAAGAGGAGAAATTAGATATATATTTCCTTCTCCTCTCTGTTCCTCAGTGCAAAGCCTTATTCAAACAAGATTTTAACCAACAGAAGTTAATTGGGATTTTATTTTTTCACCCCTTACAAAACATAGATAGTCAGGGAAGCATTGAACTTCCCTTAAGGAGAGAACAAGTAAAACAAGTCCCAAACCATAATTCATGAAGTAGGGAACTGTAATACTTTTTTAGCCACTGCAAACCTTGGGTTATGATTCTGGTTAGTGCTATAAAGGCACCAAAGTAGCATGGAAGGCCATGTCCCTTTAATGATGCTATGGAACCTGTGCTCACAAACCATCTACATACATGTGGAACTCAGTGTCTCTCTTCTGTGATGATTTATACACAGAAAGGTGATATCGTGGGTGATGATTCCATTTTTCAGAAAAATCGAGAGAAATTAAAGAGAGTCATTTTATTTAAATTGATTTTCAGATTAGACACTTCTTTTTTTCCAGGAACTGTCAGACTTGTGAGGCTGGTTGTGGGTAAGACAATAGGTGTTTAGTGTTGTTGGGTGTTGTTTCCATGCTATGGAAAGATAGCCTCATAATATGTGCCATACCTGATTAAATGGCAATATATTACTGCCTAAGAAAATCACTTTTTTTTTTTTCCTAGGTTTCATGCTTGGAAAATAATTGAGGTCAGAAGATTGATTTTGCTTGTTTGGTTTTACTGTTCTTTTCCTTTTCCACACACCTCCTTAAGATTGTTTGTGCCACGACATTTTAGAGTTTAATCTTGATAAATAAGGAATAAAATTAAATTGTTCCAGGCTTCCAAACAACATCACTTTTACTCCCCTCACTGAGTTGTCGTGATGGAGACAGTGATACAGAGAAGCAAAGCAAATGCTGGAAGAACTATTCTGTGTGAGTCAGCTGAATGCAGGTCCTGTTCATGGGTGTTCTGTAGTGGTGTTGGTGACCAAGCTCTAAAACAAAAAGGATGCCAGTGGCATGTAGAGTTTTTTTCCACAGTGCATGGGTAGGTCATGAGCAGATTGGCAACCTCTTCAAGAGAGTTGACTTTATGGCTTTACATTACCTCCATTTTTAGTCTAGTGTCCACTGATAATCAGTATAACATTGAAAACAGGCTTATATAAATAAATCTAATGGGAAAAGAACCAAGGTATTTCCCAGACAGAGCATCTGCCAAGTCTCATCAATGTTAATTGAATACTTCCTATTGATTCAGAATTATATCTATGTGTACCAATAGAGAATCATGTTGCTTTATTCCTTTACTCCTTAAAAACTTAATTGGTTGGGAAGTTTATGTTATTTATTTGTTTGTTTGTTTATTATTTTCCATTACTAGAAATAGATAAGACATTTTAAGACAGGTTGAGTTGAGTCTGTTGTGGTCATTCTCCTCTAGCTAGTGATCTGTGTGTTCCAGAACTATTTCTTGAATATTCTGGTATGATTGAAGGAGAAAATATATCTGCTGGAGTCTATACTTGGATACAGTTATTATCTCAATTTGTCTCAAATTGAGGAACATAATGATTATTCAAGTTTGATTCTCTCTAATTCAATCCAGTAAGCTTCTGTATGCAATTTGGGCAGGGACTGGAAAACAGGAATGTTCTCTTGTCCTCTATGGAGAGAGAACAAATGAGGTAGAAAACTCCTCCAGAAGGATGACTGGAGGAATGTCATGAAACAAACCAGGACTGGGATTCTTCTAACTGCAGATTTATGTAGACCATATTTTCCAAATATTGGAAAAATCATCTGTGCAAATGTAGGCACTCTTAGAGTAGACTGGAAACAGCAAAAAATCAAGTGTTAAGAGCCTGTGCTATTTCAGTTCACTGAATCCAGACTCCATGGACATCTCTGCCCAGTACTGGATTCAAAGACTAAGGCTAGACTTCATGACTGAAGTAAACTTAGGTAGCTGATGAAAAAGATGTTTCCTTTGGAATGAGGCCTGAGTGGGTAGTAGGAGAGCCATACTCTTCTCTTGGCCTCAGCAACCTTGGCTTTAGGCACAGAATTAGTATGTATCCCTATTTTAGAGAAGTGAGAATCCAGAAATGTATATTTGTCACTGGTTAATTTTTGAAGCTTGAGTATATACATATAGACACACACTCAAAAGCAGCATCCTCTATGTTAAGTGAGCAAACATTCCTGATTTCTTTTATTTGCCATAGTTTTTATTAAAACATTAGATTGTAGCCTTGCCCTTTAAGGTAGGAACTGGGCATGCAAATATATATTACAAATATTTACAGATTTTCAGTCCTACTTTTAGCCTTCTAATTCTAAAAGCCATATCCCTTGCTCCAAATGTTAACATTGCTCATATGTGAGTCTGATGAGTCCAACTAAGTCTCACTGTAGACTGAGCTCCTCAGTCCAAAGCAAAATGTTTTAGTGTTCAGAGTGCATGAGGGGAGGATTGTGAAGCAAGATTAACAAATTGAATTTCACTGGCCTTGATCAAATTTGACAGATAGGTCAGTGTTCCCAAGTCTTTTATGCTTCAGTACATCTGTACTGATAACCCACCCTCATAACTATATAAATTAGGCATGCTAAATGATTAGCCTTATTTGACTAAAATAGCAAAAAGGGCTAATGTGATTGTCAATGAACATGACTGATCCATTAGCTGGAATGACTTGCACTCCAAACAGAGGCTTCCTCTAAAGAAAGCACCTGTATGTCAGATCTGTCTATGCATTCATTATTTGAGGTGCATGACTTTGGCATTGCCTCCCTCTGACGTTTAACCAAGTCATTACTCTTCCATTTATTCAGCTTGTACCCACTTATTAAAATTTGTTTCTTTATAGGACTGTAGATTTTCATTATTTTTCTTTGTAATATATCCTAATGAATTAAAATATTTTTTTATGTGTTTTTTGTATCAAACTGCTCCTCTCTGTCAACAATTTGGGAATCCATTGTTTCCCTTTGTGAATAATGACCATAATTGTAAGATAGAAAAACTCCTGTCACAATATTATAGTCTGCTGCAACTCCAGAGTCTCTTCAAATTCACCAAATAATCACTGTAATTATTGAGTTTCCTTTTAACCAGAGCTCCTGCAATTATTGCTTACGGGAAAATAATGAGAAAGTTAAATATGTTATCACATGGGTGCATACTAATATTTCAGTATTAGCACTGCAAGATTAGAAAGTAAATATAATTAAAAGTTGTGCAAGGAGTGTGTTTGTTTGAATTCCCGTCTCTTGAGGTGGCAGAATGCTGGTTTATTTCATGGCTTTGGCTTGTGTGCTACAAATCCAACTAATTCCCACACCCCTGCTGAAAAAGGGCCCTTTAGAGTTAATATTACATAAGAAATGAACAAGTCTTTTAATTCAAGCTTAATATATTTTCCTTATGGGATACACCTGCCAGAATTTGGAGGAGGACCTGTTTGTGGGGTGTTTTTTCTTCTTTTTTTTTTTCCTTTTATTGTCTGCCCCATGATAATTTTACTATGAAAACAATACAGTTCGAGTTCCAGAGCCACACTATCATCCTGTATGTGTGAGATTACTAAATCACTGCTAGTTAAATGATTGGAACTTGAATTCCAAGTGTAGGAGTGGACAAAAAATATTGACACTCATTTGTACCTCTTTGGATAAATTTTAGGTTTTGTGAAATAAGGTTTTCATTGAGTTCCTGTATAAATAATAGGAAATCAAAATATTTCCTAGTGACCTCATCCTTTATCCATGAATAGTCATAGGTCATCACAGGATTCATTCAGGCTCACAGCACTTTGGCTGAAGAAGATGGGCACCTCTGTTCTGCTTCATAAGGGATTGAAATTGTCCAGACCAGACAGAGAGCACTTAATCCTGTTTTTCTGTGGTGTGTGTTGGGGCGGTGCTAGAGGATCTTATTTGAAATATATGCTGGGTGACATGCAGATAATGGGCAGTACAAGCCTCTTGTGACTGTGTAGGATGATTAGAGAATAGCTTTTATTTTTTCTTTTCCATTTGTACACTTCCACATGGCTGTATTTTTTTATCACTTATGTCCTACTCAAGGTTCGCAATATTTTCAAATTCAAAATCTGGTTTCTATAGTAAAGATGTATAGTATAGTTTTAATAGGAATCTTTGTAGGATTTCATTTTAGACCACTGAACTGAGTGTCCTTAAAATAATGAGAGAAACAGAACAATTTAAATAATGAGCAATTTCTTTCATTATAGATCAGAATAATTGGGCAGAAACAGCTGCAGTGGTTTTCTTGTATTTTCTAAATAAATTGTAATTGTGTTGAAAGGCTGTGCTTCAGTTATGATTAGTATATTTGCTTTTTATTTTCTGTTCTTTTTCAGTCAATAGCTAAGGCTTTTTGCCTGAACAAAAAAATAATGTATCTACAGCACTTGTTTATCTTGTTGCTGCTATGCATTAAGTAAGGTGAGCATTTGTGAAGTTATACTATAGTGGGTTTTTTGAACCATTAGTTACACCATGTTTAGGCACAGATCTTATAGCAATAGAGATATAAAAAGGGAAATTAAATAGTAAATTACTTGAAATGAGGTCTTTTACAGAGAAATATGTAACTTCCTGTTATAATAATTACGGAAAATTATGTATCAAGAATATTGTGAGGAGAAAAAAATTAAAATTAATGACCTTTAATCATCATATTAAAGGGGAAAATATAAAAATTTAACACAAATACTTAGGGTTTATAACTTGTAGTTCTTTATTTTCTAACACTTCTTCTAGCTTGTTTTAAGTGCTGACATTAATCTTCCAATACTTCAGAAAGGCTAATTAGTTCATTCCTTAGATGTCAACAATAACAGATAGAGAATAACGCAGTTCACTGTCTTTCTATCTGTTTAATTCCTAACTTTTCATGTCAGCTCTCTGTGATCCTGCTTTTAGGTTTGTTAACAACATCCAGGACGTGGCCTCTCAACCTGTGCACACCCTCAGCCATGGCAGACTTTTCTGACATATTTTGTAGGAACTCTACACGTGCTGTACCCTTCAAGTTAAGACCTTGCATTATTCTTCAGATCTGTCTTTTAGGAGCATGTGGAGATCATGGCAACTCACATTTGATTTGTGCATGTGCAGCACTGGCTACTCATTCCTTACCCAGGGTTGCCAGAGCAACCTGAACTTTGGAATTTCCTCAGTTTTGAGTGTTTAACCTTGCAGGAGGTCACTGGAGCTGTTTGGGCTACTGTCCCAAAATGTGCTCTCACTACCCTAAGCATACTTTCTCACAGCTAGTGAATCCTGTTTGTAGGACTGATGGATTCCCCCCATAAACAGGGCAGTACTACAGAATCTTATGGAGCTGAAAGCAGAGAACTTGCTTTCTAAACACTTCATGATCTTCTTCAAAAATAGGTGTGTAAAGTTGTTTTGCACAAGACAAAATTATTCTTTGAATGTCCAAGTCAAACTGATTTACTGACAGATTTGACTTCCCTTGCATGTGTTCCTGCCTGTCCAGCAAAACAACAAAACCAGAAGGCTTCATTCACACAAAACAAAATCCATACATCATAGTTGTTTGTATTAGGTGTTGAGGCAGGATTGAAAAGAAACAGAAGCATAAATATCTGCAGATACAATATGTAGCAAAGAAATGCAGTCCATAACCCCATGGGACTGAAAATCTGATACACAAAGGTTCTTTTGTGGTTTGTATGATGTGATCTGTTTTTCAGCACATGACTGAGTCAGTTGTTTAACAGGCAAGTGATGCAGTTTCGAAGACTTAAATTTAAACAGGTTTGAGATCTTTAAATTCAAAATCATGTCTTTTCCACTTCCTACTTTAAGGCAATTAAATTGATTTGAGAGTCTTTTTAAAAATCAAAATGGTATAACCTTTATAAAACAAGTTGCCTTTATTTCCTCACAAAAAGAGGGTTCTTTTTCCCCCTATGCTTACAGAGACTATTTTTTTTTTCATGGAATAGGATTCATGTTACCAGTAGTTTACTGCTGCTTGCTGTAAACAATTATGCATTTTGTACTAAACCCACATATTTGTTGTCTCACAACACTCTTTTACTTAGACTGCTGGTGACCCTGGCCATAAATACACTCCTTTTTTATTTGTAATTTAGGAAAAAAGAGAGAAAATTGTTGCAAGTGTTTTTATTCTTTGTCTTTACTAAATGTGTTGACCCTGTTTTTCCTGGGAAGTGGAGACTTGGCCTCAAACCTCCATCATGCATAATCCTTCTTCCCTTTTTCCCCAGCTGTAAGGCTGCTTAGCTTGTGTTTCTGGACAGGAGAGACCTTTTTGTTGTAGCTGTGTATGCAATACCTAAATGTGCTGCACATCACAGCTCAGCGTCTGCACGCATGTAGAAGGAGGAAAAAAGTCGAGTAATTACAACAAGAATTTGCATAACAAATTATAGGCAGTTCTTGAAAATCGTCTCAAAGATTCCACGAGTGGTTGTTCGTAGAGCTCAGTGGAAAATCATCTGAGCTGCATGAAACTTGCATCTGAATGTGGTCATTAACGTTTCGAGGCTTGGAAATTTTTTCCTAGGGCTTCCTGCTAATCCAGCTTAATAGTTACTGTTCCCTGTAGTTAACGATCTAAAAGCAGAGATTTGAGGAGAAGTTAATATGAGCTCTGGTTCAAAACATACCATTTGACATGTATTTTGCATTGCAGTATTAGAAGACAGGATTGTGTGAGCTACCTCTTCACTCATTTGACAGAAGGTTTAGGAACAAGAAGGTTGAAATATGTCCCATCCAGACTTTACTACTAGTTTACATAAGTTCACATTTTCAAGGCTATCTTCATGAGAATAAGAAAACTGGGCTTCAAAGAAAATTACACTTTTTGTAGTCTTGGAGGAGAGAGGAAGACTTGGACAGCCTATTTGCTCATTGAGTAAAAATTCAGGTAAAAAAGTCTTCTCTAGCAGTGTAAGAATTGACTGAAAGGCCAGAGAAAATGTATGTTTATAACTTTATTCTAACCACTGTTGGTCAGATATTAAAATTGTTAGAGTATTTCAGCTTTACAGAAAGTGATCCTTTACCCAACATAGTGGTGTTTGGTTTTTTGCTGCGGGGCTTTTGTTGGGTTTTGCTGGTTTCTGATCTAAAGGAGCCAGCAGTTTCAGAAAAACCTCTTTTTAACCACTGATGGCTGAGTTGTGCGTTACCAGGAATGGGTTTTTTTAAAACTCAGCCAGTTTTAGAGCAGAAAGACTGAGATGATAAGGATGAATGCGGGGGTTCAGAAGCTGAGGTGCAAGGGAAAGTGAGAGATCAGACACAGTATATACGGCTAAGAGAGACGGAAGTTGTGTGATGGACGAATGTATAGAATATAAGCTGAGGAGAGTAGATTTTCCAAGGGGCCAGGCTTTCTGCTTCTTTCTTTCCTTCTGCTTAGTAACTTATTTTTGCAAGCTACCGGTAGTGCTGTTTTCAGAATAGGTTATGTATTTGCCCAAAAGGAATGTTTCTTTGAAGCCATTCAGCTAATTGCAGGGAACTTTGAAATAAAAATGTGCTTTAATGGTCAGGGTGTAAGAAATGTGTAACTTAAAAGTTGCTTTCCTTTTTGTATTACTTATTTTATTCTTTCTACCTGCCTACAATGTGCAGCTACATTTAACCTCCCTCATCCACTGTCTGTCTGGCTAAGCCAGAAGTGAGCTGCTTGGAATATCGTAGTTTCAACCCTTTTTTCCCCTTTTCTTTCCTATTCCTCCAAAGTGGACATTTATGGTGATTAATTGTGTTCCAGTAGTACACTAGGAAACCATGGTGTTGCGTATTATATAAACATCATGACAAAAGATTCCCCTGTGTCCTGTTTACCTCTGGCCAAAAAAAAGTGAGGCACAGGAAGGCTCTGACTTGCTCAAGAAAGAAATGAGTCCTTTTCCAAGAGTTCAAAACTGCGCTTGTTTTTCCTGAGTATTGATAAAATTCTCCTGCTTGACCTGCACCCTTCCCCTCTTTAGTTATCTCTAATAAAGCTACACACAAATTAATTGCTGTTCATGGTAAAGTATATTGGTAATACACGGTGTTCTGTTTGCTCTGTGGCATCTCTTTTTTTTCTCCTTTTTTTTTAATGAATCTGCAAGGACATCCAAATTCTTACTGTCTGTTGCTAAAACTAATGCAAAGAAATATAATTACTTACCCCTACGCACTTCTGTTTTTCAGAGTGTGTTCTTGTCCTTCTGGGGAGCAATAGAGTTCCTACTTAATATGAAACTACATGGAAAGCAAATAAGAGAAGAAAGCCTGTGATTTGTTTGAATTTTAGCAGTAAACCAGGAAGCTTTCTGAATTAAAATGCTGAGTTGAACTCTGTATTTCTGCATTTCCTTACCTAGTATAAAGTGCATTAGTTGTTGCATTTGGAGGAGTTCATTTTCCATTTCATCTCGGAGAATAAAAGGTAATACATTAACAACCTATAGCAAACCAGTTTTAAAAGTAATTCCACATTTTGCAGAATATGAGCCTGCTTTGAATTCTGCCAGTCTGAGCAGTCAGCTGAAGAGCCTGGGATAATTCAAACATGCATATGGAGTATTCCAGTCTCAAGAAGTCACATAATTCCTGACTGGCCCTGCCTGTGCTCCAGCACTTAAGAATATTTACCTTCACAGGTCTGGGTTTCTTAAGGGTGACAATTCTTTCACTTGCCAAGATTAGAAAGTGTGAGTGTGTGTTGTTTTCCCCAGTGTTTTGATAGACACAAACCAACCAAATAAAGGCACGTCGAAATGTGTGAATTTCACTGCCACTGAATCTTCCTGTAGAATGTAAAATTATTTTCTCTAGAAGGCAGATGTTTTCAGGAATATTAGTCATGATAATCTAGGGATGGAGGCAAGATGTGATACATAGTGAGACCTTTAGACTGGTGAACAAAGGTGTTAGCAATACTGTCCCACAGAAAATCAGTGCTATGTATGGTAGGGCTGTATATTTGGCTATATAAACTACCTACCAACTATAATTAACTGAACTTCTGCACAATTGTTTTAAGTTGTATTTCCCTTAAACATGATGGCTCTTATTTCATACCTGAAATATTGGCTGTGGGCCTGAAAGTTTGTGTGGCTTTGTTTGGATTGTGTGGAGTTTTGTTTGTTTGCTTCTCTCTTGTCTATAAATAAAAAGTACTCATGTAAATAAGGTGAAGAACTCCATAGCAGAATGCTCCTTTCAGTTTTTCTCATTCTGTACCTATTTTAAATTGCCACTTCATTGAAGGGGTAACTACCAAAGCCGATTATGAAATACCTTTGAATCCTGTCTCCTTTTCTAGTATGAAAAGTACTTGCTGAGTGAAAGATAGAAAAACATAGCATGGAGTTTTCAAAAAAAGAGTGAGAGAACTATTTTAAAAATTCCTAAAGCCACAACAACCAAGGAAGCCACATCTTTACAAGTGGCATCAGTGCTACTGAAATAGTCAGTGCCATATTTCAGTTTGTGTGCATATCTCTCAGAAAGTCAGGAGTGAGGCTCTCTGGCTGAATGAAGGTTACATGATCCAAATGGCTCTGACACAATTTGGAAATCTCCTATTTTTAGTCACTGGAGTTTCATATTAATCTGCATTAGGAAATGCATAAACATAAACAAGCTGGCATGAGTGGCTGGGAGTATAGAAATACATAAGAAAATATCTTTTAGTGCTCAAGCCCAGCAAAACAGTTAGTTGATCCTCCCCTCAAAAGGAAGTAATTGAGGAAGACAAGGTTGATTTACGAGGTGAGGTTATCTCGTGTAGCAGTCTTTGGAGCACCGGATATTGAAGAAACTTTATCTTGGACATGGTCTTAGCCAGAAATTAAGATGAGATCTTGCACTTGGGGTATTAAAATAAACTCATAAGCAGCGGAAGTCAGCAGGATCAAAAGGAATATTCTAGTCTGAAAAGAGGTTAAGAAAATATGAAATACTCCAGTAGTGGAAATGAGCATTGCTTAAAAAAAGAAAAATTAAAAACCCTACTAACTGAGCCTTGCGAAACTTCAGAGATTTCTGGGAATGGTCGGTTTTTCATTGTTTGAAGCAGTCAAACAAAAAAACCCATGCAGATACAGTAGAATTCAAGCCACACGATTTTTTGCAAATATCTCACAGAATACTTTGTGTCATTAAAACAGCGGTTGAAGGAAACCCAGGCAATATGATTTAAATTTTCCCAAAAGCTTTGAGTAAAGTTAATGAGAGACAAAACACAGCCTTTGCTCTAAAACTGAGTGACATGGGGAATAATATTAGGATTAAATTATCAATTAGTATTTGGGGTAAAAGCTGTCTAGGTGTAGAAAGCCTTTCAGTGTACTAGGACTTAGATTGTCAGTGTATTCATGGGTTGTGCTGAGGGATTAGTTGTGTATCAGGCTGCATGTAAAGTGAAACATAGTTCGTGATGTCTGAATCATGGTAGGAAAATGACTGTATCAGGCAAAGTAGCACTGATTAATGCAAAGTAGTGTGCATTCAAGAAGAAAACTTGAATTCCTTATACATTTATACATCCCGTTAGATATGTCATCTCAAGGAAAAAAAATTAGTGGATAATTTTCAGAGGCCCAGTGAAGATTTTTGTTCCTTTCATAACTAAGATGTACAAAATGTTAAACACAGGAGTAAAATGGAGATAATAAGGAGATTATTATAATACCCTTGTGTACATCAATTATGGAGTCTTTTAATGAATAGTATATGCTATCTGGATCCAATAAAACATGAATGATCAAAAACCTAAAACAATCTCCCATTAAGTGAAATAAAGGGAATTTGGATTGTTTATGGCAGAGAGAACTTGAATGAAGACATAAGGTGAGTGCAATCTATTATGTAGATGAGGCAATGACTTGTAAATAAAAACTTTAAAAAGTAGAGCAAATAGAATCATCTATCTGAGCAGTTCTTAAAGAAACAAAGGAGTATTAAATGATGCCAAGGTCTGAAATTCAGGACTGAGAAAAGATAGCTTATTTTAGTGTGCATCTCATTGAAACATGGCCTATTAAGACAAAAATACTTAAAGATATTAGAATTTGTATTATTTATAATCCATAAGTGAGATATGGTTTTTACTGTGCTTGATGTTGTCGAGAAAATAATATTGCTGTAGGAGGGAGCTGTTGTAATTTAGAGATCTTTTGTAATTTAAAGAGCTAGCAATGTTTTATTTGCCTTTTTTATTGCTCACTTTTGGGGGTTTGTTCTCTGTGGGAGTTTTAAACCTGCTCACAGTCAATAGATCTGGTAACATGATCTATTTTGATCCAAGTTTCTTGTCAAAGGACTGCACCAGTTGTTCCTACATTGCTTAACGCTGCTTCTATGTAGCTGAGAAGTTAGTGACATCTCATGGTGACCGTGGAAAATTACAGGTGATTGGAGATAAAGGTTTTGGAGTTTGTAATTTAATGGACATTGCAAATATTTTCTAGGTCGAAGTTCCTTTTTTAATGTGCTTGTACATCCCTTTCACATTTCATTCTCCAGTGTTTGTGATTTATTTAGAGACTTAATTCAAGTATTTCTAAGCCTGAAATACTGATATTTTTCAGATAGCATCTGAAGTCCAAACGTTTGTCACCTACAAAGCAATTATTTAACGTTGTCTCTCCTGGTTTCACCTGTTTTAGGTACAAAGTCAGCTACAGAGTATGCCAATGGTGGTTATGACATCGTGTCGCCTGCTCCATCAGTATACTTGGGCACATTTCAAATTCTGCATCTCCTGGAAGATCTAAAGATGGCATTGGAAATGCTAGAGGACCCTCAGGAGAAGGAAGCCCTGCGAAATCAAATTCCCGGGGCCACAGCAGTGTGTCTGCGGGAGTGGTTTGAGGAGAATCTGGTGAGTGGTTACTTTAGCTTTTCTATTCTGTTTGCAGTGGAAACAATGGATTGGTTCAAGTATTTTCATATTGCTGCTTTATGTGCTAGTTACTAAAGCAGTGCAGATAAGAAGTTGATAAAATACCCCATTTTGTCCTTGGTGAGAGAAAAGATGGTAAAAATGAACTACAAAATGGAGTTGCCTTTTGTGTGGGTTGTTTTTGGCTTGGTTTACTTTGGTTCATCCTTTGCTGGAGATACCAAATTTATAAGTAGTTATAAAACTTTTAATTTTTAAAGAATCAATTTGGAATGCAGTGTCATTGTCTGTTGAAGGGACAAATTCTCCTATCCTTTCCCTTGCTACATTTCCTTTACTTTAAGGAATCTCCAAAGCATCTTGCACACCAGGCAGTGGTGGTAAATGCAGGAAAGCTCTTGACTCTGGAGCTGAGACATTTATTTTGAGATAGATGGGGAATAAATATTTGACTATACTGGGAAAGACTGAGGCTTGCCAGGTGAGGAGCACACCTTCAGGCAGATCCCTAAAGAAGAGAGCCATTAGATATAAAGGAAGAGAAATGCAGGTCCTGGCACAGCACTCCCCTTCACCAAGCCTCACACTGCAAATCAGTGATGGTTTCCTTGTGTGTAAAAGCTACCTGTCACTTTGTCAACATCAGAAAAGTTTCCTACATGAATGGATTTTCTTCTGGTTTTGTCAGGACTTGTGACTTTTATGTAATTTGTCTCCTGTAGTTTCTGTTTTAGTGTTTATCTTCGGCTGTAGCTGCCCTGTGCCAATTGTCACCTGATGTTGTTGGAAAGGTAGCTGCTTTTGTTTGAACTTGTCAGCTTGTTGGCATTCTTCACAGAAATGTGGCTGGAAAATCCTGTTTGGGTCTGTTTGAGAGAAAGGAATGAGAATTTGGTACCAGGTTTAAAAACAAAAGGTACAGGCAAAGTTTAATTTGGATTTATAGTATTAGATTTTGGATTTAGATACCCTTAGGCCAGCTCTTACTGAATTCCTGCCTTAGCAGAAATTGTAATGCTTATTCAAGTATTTACAATAGCTGAAAGATATTTTTAGTGCATAAAAGGCATAAATTTTCAGAGTTGTTCACAGTAAAGTTTGCTTTAAACCACCAAGTTCAAGAGTTTGAATCTGGTAGTCTGGCTTTTGGCCCTCTGTTGCAGAAATATTAATTAAGTTCCTTTTGCAGCCCTGAAACACAGGTAAGTTTTGATGTCTTGACTCCTCATATTAATCCATATATGTGTATCTCTTCTATTTCATGAGAAACCAGCCAAAACAGTAGCCATAGGTGCCTTTCAGACTTGCAGTTTGCTGATGTCCTAAAGGCTTGGTCTAGTGCATCAAGAGCAGTATTTGTTTGATAAAGCAACTGGCGAGTCTGGATTCAGAGCCAACAGAACAGGGAAATTGGTGCTATGGAGCATCTCTGGTGCAGCATGCTGAGATCACTCTTTCTAAAATATTTTGCAGTGTTCTGTGTCAAGGGAGGGTGGTGCATAGTTGCTGTGTCTGTTATTTGAAAGTGGATAGTAATCTATGTATTTGTAGACCTTTCTCATATTTTTTTTTAAATGCAAATAATTTGTAAGCATGCACAGAACTTTCATGAACTTTCAATTTGGGAGAGCTTTCTCTACTGACAAGCTGCAGTTTTGGAAATTGGGAAGATATTTGATAAAACTTAGGTCTGTTTAGTGAAATGAAATGTGTGTTTTATAGTTATGTCCCACACTGAAATTTCCTTCAGTCCAGCCCAGAGCTATGAAACAGGACACTTAATATGTGAGAAAGGACAGTTGAGGTAGTAAGCTATAGAGAATGAGAACTCTGTGTCTCCATGAGTCCATTCACAGTGGAAGCCTCAAAGGAAGTTTGGTAATCATTACTCTATGAAATGCTGAAGAGCCATTAAAAAGACCCCACTCAATTCCCATGGTTTAAACACATCAAGACTGAAGCGGTTTGCTGATTTATTAAAAAACATAAATAACTAGAAATCAGGGAACTATACATTTAGGATCAACATCAGCAAGAGGTAACATCAACATTAGACAATACTAGATGCTTAAGAAATGTTAAAGGAGCACCTACAGATTTCTAAATGCAGCTCTAAAACTAATTCCAACACATTAAACCCCCACAGGCCCGTGCACACACATTCACAGTGACACGCACACGTCTCCTCTCTCAGCTGGTGCTGGTCCACAAGCATGAACAGCCTCTTCTGTGCATGTGGGTTCCTCACAGACTTGTGGGTCCTTTAGCTTTCATCTGTACCTGTGGAGCTCCCTGTGCTTTGCTGCCCCTTGTGCTGGGAGCAAATACCCCATGGGTTCACACGGGTGCCCCTGGAGCGTGGCTCCCCAGTTGCTGCAGCTGGTAATGAGCAGGTAAAGAATCATTACATAAAAAATGCCAGATGGGGCACTTTCTCAAGTGGAATGTGCTCCAGAATGTCTCTTCTAGGCATTCTGTTTGAAGTGTAGGCTAATAAATGGGTACAGAGATTTGGAATCTGTTTTAGTTGTTGAATTCAACTGAAATGTTGCCTAAAACAGTTTGATATCATTAGCAATAATTGAATTGTAACAAACTTTGGAGTGGATGGTCAACTGATGCCTTTGAGCTTTCTTTTAGAACTATTGCAGGTTGAATTGGAGAGGTATTTGGTTCGTTGGTTGTTTTTTTGTTTTTTTGTGGATGTTTAATTCCACACCTGTTTATTTTTGGGGTCCATACACCTTCCTTTGAAGCTGGAGGGCTGCTCTAATGTGTAACAGAATAGCTTTAGAGACTCCATTACAAACTAACATGAATAGATGTCAAAAATATTCCCAGTTTATCCTGATTAGGCCTACGTTAGAAACTAAAGATTAAAAAAAAAGCAATCTGATTTTTATTTTAAAAGCAGATAAGCATGCTTCTTTCAAGAAGAGAGTGTTATTTTATGGTTCTTCTTCACTTAGATGGGTGGTTAAATATTGTATTAAAAAAACCATTGCAGCTGCCATTGTTAATCAAGAACACAAACAATGTGCCTTATGGAAATAATTTGAATATGTGTTTTGCTACTGCCCCATGTTGCTTTTATGGGAAACCACAGAAAGGGAAGTCAGAAAGATGCCTGGAGACTCGTTCCTGCTGGATAATATCAGACAGCAGCATTGAACAGCACTTGGGTTTCAGCAGAAGTATGGAATTACTGATCAGTCAGGATGTTTCTGTGATGGTTATAGATACTAGGGCTGGTTTCACCTTCCTCCAGGTCCATAGCACCAAACTATGGAATTTATCAGACAGGAAATATCACCAAGTTATGTTTGCTGGTTTGATCAATTTAATTATTTAATTTCTGTTAACCAGTGGGAACAGTTGTGTTCTTTGGTCTGTGTGGGTGAATACCAAATTTGTGGGAAAATTCATATATGCCTAGAGTGGGAAAACTTCTGGCATCATGTTTCATACCTGATGCTACTTAACCCTTTTGAGAACATCTGCTTCATTCCTTTTTCTTATGGAACCATTGGTGACTTGGTGTATTCCCAAAGGCAGGGGCCCACTATTTGTGGAACTAAAGGTGTGCATTTTGAAAAGGTTCCTTTTATTGTTTCTGTGGTCTGGGATCTGTGAGCATATCAGGTTCCTGAGCTTACAGTGTAACTGGGCACAGCAACTGTGCTGTCACTGCTCTGAGAGACATGAAGTAGGTTTGACAAAGTTAGTGCTGAATTTAGAAAAGTTCTTACTATGTGTCATAGAATGAGGATTTTATAGTTGTTGTAGTTGCACAAATCTTTTGACAAACCTAAACAAAAAATGATTAATTATAGACTTCTAACTATTTAAGAATTGTATTAAAAACTCCTGCCTCAAAGAGCATGTCTGAAATGTTTTACATGGCTTTGTGATTGTAAATTCTTTGGCCTTAATCCCCAGGTCTTTTTGTTGTTTTTATCATGGAGAGTTCATATAAAACAAACTTGTGGATTGTATCAATGCTTCTTGTTAAATATTTTAGTATTGCCAGTGACCACGTGACATATCACAAAGCAGGTAGTAATTTCAGCATTAAAAATTAACTGCTGCAGTAACAGCTGACTGTGTTTGGCTCTGTGAGCTATGAGAGAATGCATTTATTTAGTGTCATAACTCTAAATGAACTTCTGCACTGTTAATTCTGGGTTTTATTCTGTACCTTTTTATGGAACCCTTTTCTGAGTAAACAGGAACACTGCTGTTCTTATAATTGTCCTTAAGCATGACTGAAAGCCTCATTGTCAGGATTTCAAACATGATCTTCCTCCTAGCGGAACATCTACGTTTAAAGCAAGCCACTTCATCATGTAGCTTTATTTACTGACCCTTAAAATGCTGATTTTTGAAAACTCATTAGTATTTTCCTCATTATGGAGTTTGTTTGTTTGTTTTTGGAAGTCTAACTCAGAAAATGTCTCTAAATTTGAAGCAGAAATGGGAGAAGAGCGTAACAAATAGTAGAGAAATGTGTGTTAGAGGCATTTTTTTAATATTGCATAATTTGGCTGATGATATATGTTGTTTTTTGTTTCTTCTCATGATCTGTTTTATTAGTAAAACCAAAGACTTTTTAGCAGAAACAGGATAAATTCCTTAGAGTCTTGGCTGCTATTTGGTCATGATTAAAGTTCAAAAGAGATTGTTTCCACTGTGTGTTAAAGTCAAGGGGTTTTTTTTCTGCAGTGTCTTCACAGGGACTTGCATGAAAACAGGAAACCCCAGTTCAGAATTCTGACTTGGTGGAGTTTGTGAAGTTTGGAACTTACTTCAAAGTTTTATTTTAAGCATGTGTTAAAGTGCTCTGCTGAAACATAATCACTGGTCTCTCTATTTCACTTTTGTCTAGGATTCATTTCACAGACTTATCTGTCCAGAGCAGAGGGAGAAAATGACTGCCGTTCAGGGCACTTCCATGGACTTGAAAACGTGCTTTTATAAAAGTATCAATAGCATTTTTCAGCAACAGCTGAGTGGGAAGGGAGTGTATTCTGAGCAATGCCAGTTAAAGCCAGTGTATTTATCTGCTGGTAGATTTGACTGTGCCACTCAACTGTGGAGAGTCATGATGGAACTATATATATAGCCAAATCTTCCAGTTGCCAAGTGGTATTAACACATGTTAAATTGAAAATGGAGCAGTAGAGCCTGCTCGGGGCAGTGCAGGAAAGCCGTCATTCCATAAGCATTCATGTTTATTTTTGCCAGCTCGAAACATTAGATGGGTTCTGTTTTCTGAGGAGCAGTGGGATTTCAGAGTTGTATGAGCCAGTCCTCTGGTGTGCTTCAGCTCCTTTTCAAAGAGCTGATGATGCAAGGAAGGCCTGAAGTAGAGGATTTGGTCCTCTTAGAGTTCTCCAGGAGCGTTTGAGCACTTCCCAGTTCACAAGGAACAACAGAGACTCATCCTTCATATGTTCATGGGTAATAGAGAGTGCTTTGGGTGGAACAGGGGGGTCCAGAGCTGGCATGGAATTTTTCTAAACCAGGCCCATTTTGTTCAGTGTTCTGTGGTTGTTTTGTCTGGGAGTCAACCAGACAAACCAGACATCCCTGACTGTGGCTGCTCACTGCAGTATCTCAGTCTTCTGAGTGGGAGTCTTCTCTATATGAACAACTAACAGAAGCTTAAAATAGCTTTGCAGTGAGTAGGGCTGATTTGGATCTCTTTCTTAAAGTGACGAGGTCAGATTAGGTTTTGGTGTTTTCTTTTATCTTTGGAAGGGTCAGTGATGTTTAACAGAGCCACCTTAAACTACAGCGACCAGAAGTGCTTAAACAGAATTGTGTTCTGGCCTTGGGCTTAGAGTACTCCTGGAGGAAAGGTGGTATTCCTGTTACAATAGCAGGGCCTGCATTTTTATGTTATTTCTCCAAGATTTCAGGGTAGTCTGCTGACATACAGTGAAGTTTGCTCTGGGGTGCAATCCTCAGTTACGTGGCCTATCCACACCGTGATGCTGTCAGGGGAAATAGAGGAATACTCTGTAGGAAGCCATGATTGTATATAGAAATTGCATGTTAAAGCATTAGCATGATTTATTCAGTTCCATTTATGTAAGTCTTTCAGCTGTTGGCTTCGGTGCCTTCCTTTACACTAAGTGGCTGAACATCACATTAGTTCATCTTTCCTTTTGTGTCTGATGTTATATATGGTGTCCCTTTTTCATTTCACATTATGATCTGTCACTAGAATGTCAAACTGCATTGCTTTTTGCTGATGTAAATATTATAAACTGTATTAATTTAACAGACAATGGTGCAGAAATGTAAATAGTATGAAGTATCTGCCTTTTTAAGTGCAGATAGAGGAGAGACTGGAAAATGTTTTCCATAAAGTAATTAACAGAGGAATTGGTAAGAGAAATTATTTAAATAAACAATGGTGCTGACAGATAAGATTTAAATGTAATGGTCCTGTAAAGAAGCTGGTGACAAAATTTTGTCTCAAAAAGTCCCATATTGACTTGAAAGAATTACTTGAATATTAGAGGAATAGCATAACTTTATAGTATTTCTGTATATAGCCTCTATTCCGATTTCACACAGTTTGGGTAGGTTGACTTATCTCATTTGCTAAATTTTATCAGTTGTGACAAACATAGCAATAATGTATTATTACATTCTCTCTTGGATTCGTAGGCTAATAACAACAGTGAACAGACCTGTGTTTAGTTAAATTCAACTAAATATATTTTCAGGTTTAGTGTTCTCCCAAAAACAGAAACAAATTGTGCTTCTTTTAGACATATTGTACATAATGTTGGCATGCTACTCTTCTTCATAAGTAGATCAACAATGTGCTTTATTCTCCTAAATCATGAAATGCTTAAGAAGAAATTAATATTTTTACATTCCTTGTCATAAATAAGGACTTGCAAAGGTGGATGTGCAGCATATTCTGTTTTGAGTGTTTTTTACAATTTTTTTTTGATTCTGAAATTTAGAAGAGAAAATCTGATGTGTGTCACAGTGAGGAGAGGCAAAATGTTACCTGGTAACATCATTGATGTATGTACAAATATTTAGTAAACACCCTGTTTCAGTGCACTCCTGCATATAACAACTGGGGGAAGTGTTCACAGGGATTTTGGCGTTCTATTAACTAGAAAACATTCCTTGGTTTCCGTGCCAAAATATAGTACTCGAATTCGTTACAATCTGCATTCTCTTCTAAATAAGTTTCATGCAAGAAGTCCCATTTCTTGTAGAACTTGGACTGAAAAAATCATTCCTGCATGTGGCAAGGAATGTTTGAAACTGCCAAGAATGTGCAAATGTCTGTGGATGAGTTAATAAACAGTAACTTCATCTAAACATCAGTAATACATTCTTTGTGCAAGCCAAGGGAAGGGAGCTACTTATTATTTGAGCAGTGACCAGGAAGAACATAGTAGTGCTGGAGATATGTGATATCCTCCAGCCTGCAGATGGGAATGGCTCCAGAGATGTCAGCACCTGTTTGAAGTATTACCTCCCCCAAATATGGAATAAGGAGAAGGGTTAACCATGCTGGCACAGAACTAATGGCCATCTAAATCTGTTCCATTCTGAAATACAGATTTTAATCAAAGAATTAAGCCATTGAGATTGAGTGTATTTTACACTGGGAAGGGGTTATTTGTTCATGTATCTACGTGATGTTATTTCTTGTCTGTTTCCCAGGACATTGTTTATTTTTTTTAAATTATCACAAGTAAAGCAAATATGCTCATCCACAGAACAAAGTATTTTTTTTCCCTTTTGTTCCAAGAATTTCTTCTTTCTCTGTCACTTAGGCATTATCAGTTTGTCATGATTTAGACTCTAAGACAGATTTTCTTGCTGGAAATAATTCATCTAGATTCCTGAAGCCATTGCTCACCATGAAAAAGGAATTTCTTCCTCCACTGTCTTCTGCACAAATGGCCTGAATTTCTTTGTACACAAATATTCTCATGTTTTCTCTCTCTTTCTTCAGTGTGAAGCTCTCACATTTTTCTGCAGCGTGAGAATGACATGAGTTGGCATGCTGAAAAAAAAAAAAAATTCCCTTTTAAAATCTGGTCCTAATCCCTTTGTTTCCAAAGCAGCCCAAACACTAGAACAGGGGGGAAAAAAAAAAAAAATGTAGGAAAAGTTGATACTAATTCTTGGGAAAAGAAGAAATTTTTATTGCATGTCCCTCCTCAGCTGAACCATTAATTTCTTGGCCTCAGAGGCCAAGTGTGTGTTCTTTTGGTGTTTTCAGAGGCTGGTGGGGTTTGAAACCAAAATGCTCTCTAAGTTATTGCTGAAAAGGCAGACAGGTGCCACGGTCCAGGGACTTGGACTAGGCTGAGGATCTGCTCATTCCTCTTCCTTTGCCCTTTAATTTCCCAGGCAATAGAAGAATTCTATTGACCATCTGCATTTGTGCTGCTCTGGAGGATCACAGAAACATGTATTTTATCACAATTGTAACTGAATAAAAAGTGAAATTGCTAAAACAATATTAATAAATATAATTTTATAATGTCCATGGGGCTTCAGCTGTGTGGGAGAAAGAGGCAGAGTGGTGGAAGGAGCAAACATCTCTGTGCTTCCTCAGCTCAGGGCTGGTAGAAGAGGGAATACATCAGACAGTCAAATTGCCTTTCCCTCCACAGTTCTAGGAGGATTTGTGGATGTTTCCCTGCCTCTACTTAGGTCTGGAATGGAGGGGCATGAGAAGTGTAACTGAATGCTTAAAGCATTCTGTGACTTCCAGTTTCACAGCTCTCGCAGCATGTTTGTTTACTATTTGAAACAGAAAAACACTCCTTTCAAGTGTTTGACATGCTGACTAATAGAGTACTGGGTCACTTGGCTGACTGGGTTTTATGGGTTGTGTTATCAGCAGAGTTTCGTGTGACCAGCACTTTTGGTGTTCTGCAAATGGAGTTTTTAGTTCTAGCAACGCTGGTAGCAGTCAGCAGTTTTCTATGGAAATACAGAATTGGCAAATAAATCCTATGGGTTTTCATACAGCTCGTAGAGTATACAAACTTTGTTAACTTTAAACATTTTAGCACCCTACATTGCATTTGTATTACTGCAATGTGTTTGTTTTTATTTCTTTTTGGAGATGACACTGGAAAAAATAAACAATTTGGCAGGGGAAAGGAGGAATAGCTGGATCATTCTCTGTGGGGTAACACCTGAGGGTGCTGGTACTTCAGCAGTAGCCTGGGATTTTTTTGCTTGATTGTCTTTTAATTCTACACTGAAGTTCAATGCTCAGTGAAGAACTGCACACAGTCATGGATTTCCTGAAAGGAAGAAAAACATTCAGTGGTAACCTGATGAAGCAATCCTCCGATTTCAACATATTTTCCTTATTTTCACTCTGCTCAGAGAAGCTAACCCGCTCTTCCAGTGAAATGGAAAAGCATTCTAAGCTAATCTGGGTCAATTGATTTGCATTCAGTTGGTATCTGAAAGTTTCAGGCCAAAGCTCAAGCAGGATGTAAAGTTCAGCGTGCAGGTGACAGGCTCGAAGGGAGCATGTGACTGTCTGGAATGTATGCTGTCAACATTGGTGGCTGATAAGATGCAGAAAATCCAGACACTTACCTTTTAATCAGGAAGAATGACTAGCAGGGATCGAGAGTCCTTTGCTTGAAATCTGGCAGAAATGACAAGGCAGAAAGAAGGTATGTTTGTCATTTTTAACACTTTTAAAGGGGAAATGGATACTAACCTAACTGCAGGTGGTACACGGAGGCACTAGTAAGGGGAGCAATACAGTTTTTATGTAGTTTTTAAAATGAAAACCAAAATCATTAGCTGATATTGTGTGGTGGAGTGCTTTAAAAGAGGCATTTCCTTCTTCCCTGAAATGAGAGTCTTAAAGCCCATGTTTTGAAACAGGTGAAATGTGGGACTTGAGGCACCAGAGTGGTGGTGCTATGGGATGTGCAATACTGTGAGATAAAGTTGGATGTATTTATTGTTCTCCATAATTAGAGAACAAGTTTTCAGGGGAAAAAATGCCCTAAGCTGTTAGGAGTTCATGTCTAATGTTAAGAGAACCCCTGCTCAGTCTTCAGTTTGTCAGCTGTGGCAGAGGCTGTCATGCATAGACAAGTGTGTTATATTAAGTAATAATTTTTATAATTTTATTTTAAATGGACCGTTGATGATGTACTAAGACTTGTGCCAGTGTGAGCTATTCAAGAAATAACTGCTCTTATCAAACTGAAGATAGCATAAAAATTTCTACAGCCAGCATAGAATTCTATGTGCAGAGCAACCCAGATCCCCTTCTGATCTCTCTTGTAGCATGGTTTGCTTTGGAAAACTGACAGTTCTTTTATGTTGCCACATCTGCTGGTGATTTTAGATATCCTAGCATCTTTAGAAGACTTTCAGCACTAACTTTCTAAAAGTTTTAATGGTGTCCTTGTCATGTGACTCTAAGAACAGGTAATAAATACACCAAGGAAACTGGAAGTCTAGGTTTGTATTCAGCCTTCTTTGTGTTATAGAAGGTTCTAAAAAGAGCTCTATCAGGACAAAAGGATCAAGAAAGGTTGAAATACTAAAAACTTGCATTCCTTGCAGAAATTTCATCACTATCTGTGACTTTCCCACTTTGGAATGTGGGCAGATGCCTAAGTGAGGCAGGTCCCTGTAAGAACAGCTTTTGAGGGCATTATACAGCTTCAGACTTTGAGCCCTTTGTGTATATCATTAGTGTCATGGGCAGCTTTGACACCGGCTCTTCCAACCTGCTGTTCTACTGCTCCTTAAATACAGAAGTCAGTTTGGCTGTAGAATCTGAAGAAAAGAAGGCGATAAGTAAATGTTCTGGGATCAGCACAAAAGCTCCATGGGGACAGCTGTGTTCACTGCCCAAGCCGTTGTCATTGAGTGTAAAGCAGTTTTCCAGTTTAAGGCCAAAGCCACTTTTAACTAGGGGGAGATACAACACTGAAAACTGGAGTTTATTGGGAAAAAATTAGAAGTTATGAATAACTACTCTGTGGAGGCACTAGAGGACACCGCAGGAACAGGCAATGCTTTTAAACTTCCCTTCTTGCCAGGGCATTGCATTGCATGTGCATTTATCTTGGTGTTGCAAGTTTGAATAGTTGCCATGCTATGAGATTTCAGCTTCAGCAGGAACAGACAGATATCTTGGAAGGGTATCATCATCTTCTGCTAAGATGGAAAATCGCCTCTTTGGCAATAGCAGTATTTATGGGATCATTAACTTATTCACAGGATCGTCCTTGAATTCCTCCTCTCTTATAATGTCTTTTGAGAGGACAGGCAAGTAATTCAAAGAGCAGAACTTATTTTTAGATTTAGTCTTGAGCCTGAAATAAACTGAGAAGGCTGAGTACTGTTATGATAAACAGGGAGTAAAACAGAGACAGGAAATAGGGGGTCTTTGGTAATGAGTTCCAGCCACTCTCGAAACAGAAAGCCAGAGAAAGCATTACTTGAAAATAGTTTCTCAGTGACAGCCTAATAATTTTTAGCTTGTTATTCAACATTAAAGGGGAACAGTTTTTGCAGATTTATACTGTTCTTGAAAGATCCTTTTTTAAAGCTATATTTTTTTGATGTTTTTAGAGCTGCATTGTTCTTGTTGCTAACTGATCTGCTGTTTAAAAAAACCAGATGTTTGGGGGAGAGTCTGAAGTTTATACAGTTGCGTGTTATATATACATCTGTGAGAAGCCTTTGGGATAAGACCGTGGGACAGGGGCAGGAGATTTAGCTTAAAATATGAACAGGCACTGAAGATTTTAGAAGGTGAGGGTTGAAAGGGGAAGAAATCCCAGCTATATCCTGTGGAACAAAGCAGTGAGCTTGCTTCCAAAAGTTTCTTTTAGCCCTGGGAATGTAACTGCTGAGATGGGCCCAAAGCATGGATGGTGAGATTGATATTTACAAGCACTTCACGTGGCTAAAGAGGGTAAGTGATTTGCTGGGCTTTGTTTTCTCTTTCTAAATGCACATTAGCAAAATCTCAGTCAGAATTCTCAGCTTTGTGAAAGAAAGTGTGTTCAGCGTCTCAGATGTGAAATAGTGTAAGTTTCTTCATGAGAAATGAATTAAAGGCATTTCTTGGTGTAGCAGGAGGCTTAGGGAGGGGGGAGAGAATCAGCTGTCTTTGTCTTTAAAAATGAAACTCCAGGATCAAACTTTGAACAAATGGCAATAGAGTCTCGCAAGTGCTCGTGCTTTCCTGGGATCGCAACACAACAAAGCAAATCCTGCATGGGAATGTATGGCAAAAGAAGGAGAGTATGTTGTTTATCATGCTGGGATTTAAAGTGAAAAATTAGTTGCATTAACTCTTCACTTAATTGATTCTTCATCGGGGTAACTGTGGGACCTTTCAGGATGCCTTTGTTTCGGATAAAAATGGTGGTACTTTTTTTTCTGTGCATGTTGCTCTGATAAAAAGATGTTTATTTGTAAAAAAAGACAGTGCTATTAATTTTGTGTCAAACTGCCTGAACATAAATTAACTGCATGAGATTGTTTTTGTCTTCCTATAAAAAAAAAGTAAGTTTGTGCAGTTGTTTTGTCACCTTGGAAAAATCACTTTGTTTTCATCAGATTTTAGACTTTTTAAATGTTCTGATTATTTATTTTTCAGTGTTAGAAATTATAAGTGGGATGTGAATCGATCCCTCACAGCAGGCTGTTTTTTAAATTAATTTAAATTTAATGCGTGTCGTGAAAGCAGCACAGCCTCTCGTTATACTCTTAAAATCTGTTTTAACCTGTGTGCACTTTTCCTGCAGATTCTTGCCTGTGTATATGTGTGCACACATGTATACATATGCACGTGAGCTCTGGTTTTTTATTGGCTGTATAAACATAAAATATAGGTCAATACTTACGTGAAATGTGAATAGGAAGTTTAATTCGGGTGGTTTCTTGAATAAATACAAAATATTGATGTGTCAGGTTATAATAAAAGCTTGAGGATCTTGAAGTTAATTCACAAAATATTTACATCAAGCTCTGGAAACTCTTAAGTTTCTGGAGTGTGTCTGGGAGAGGATTAAATGGGAAGCAAGTGGGATAGTGAAGGAGAAGAGGCAAGAGGAAGTAGCTGTCTGTAACATTGTACTATTAACCTAACCTGTGCTCTGTGCAGTTAAAGCTAATTACCTCTAAAAAAGGTGTATTTTGAGCTCACGTGTTAATTTGTTAATTAAATGAGGTCGTGGATACAGTTGTGCTTCCCGGTGCAAATTTCATTTCTACAAAGACAGGTTTGGTAACAAAGGACTACCAAGGTGTGCTGCTATCAGGTACTGTGTACTGTGTTCAGAAAGGCTACTGTGTTCAAAGGGAGCACAGAATTTTACAGAAATTAATAACGCCCTTGCTGCTGTTGTAATTCCTTCAATGTCAGGTACCTAAAGGAGAATATCAATACTGCTGCTTTTCCTTGAAGGCTCTTTAAAGGGGTGAGCACATGGGAGGGAAGTGAAGAGGACTAAAAATGATCTTGTGTTGTTCCCAGGACAAATTAAGCAGTCTGCTCCCAAACTCCTTTGATGAGTGATTTGGGGGGAGGGTGGGATTTAAAAAAAAAAAAAATTTGGAATAATCAAAGTTGCTTATTTAATTCTCACATTCATGGATCCCAGTGTCACATGTCTGGCACTGATTGTTACAGCTTATAAAGATTTCAGTTCCTGCAATCATAAACTGTTGTTCTTTGGCTGATAATAAAAGTAAGAGCTGCTTTCAGAGTAACAAATGGCATTTAACAGAGAATAACTGCAGCAGACTTCCATAAAGCCTTGGTGAAGTATGCCAGAGCTGGCTCAAATTTCATCATTACAGAAATCACTTCAGAGACTAGGATGGGTTTTGCTGTTGCAGTGGTTGGCTAAGCCAGGCTTGTGTGGTATCTGTGGCCTGGACTAGATTAGGGCAGTAAACAAATACAAAAATCATGGGATCCAGGCAGGCAAAATGACAGATACAACTGCTATTTTCAGATGCTTAGAATGGAGGCTCTGGTTTTAAGCAGAGGTCTTCTATTCTTCTATCACAGTGTGTATAGTAGCATCACGCAACAGCAGCAGGGAAAAAGCAATATTTAGATCAAATTGAAATGAGGGGTCACCACACTGCAGTTCTTTCCATTGGACTTTATTGTGTTAAGATGACCTGTGGAAATGCTGGGCCAAGAATGGCCACAGGTATGGACAGAGTGGGAAGGAAAATGAAAGAGCAGACAGAGCAAAACAACAATTTATCCTTGTCTCAGTTTTGTGTGATGCACAGTTCATGTGCTTTCCTTTGTTTACTATTTTTTCTCATTTTTGCTTTTTTTCTGCCTTTTGCCAATAATGAGAATTCCAAGTTTGCAGTAGTACCTCTCACAAGAGAAAGAACTTGCTCTGATAATATCTCACCTAATACCAGAAAGACAAAACTCTACAATGGGTACAGCTGTACTGGACCTCAGGGCACGTGATGGCAATTTCAGGATTGTCCCAGTTAGCTTCTTGTGCCTGAGAAGCTGAACATCTGACACAGGCACACAGAGCCACCCTGGTTTCATGTCGCCCTGTAAAAGTGCAGATATTGGAGGGTACCTTGTTATTAAGAGTGAAAGCCTGGATAAGGAGGTCACAGGAATTATTAGCGGAGACATGTCTCTCAGCAGTCTGTTTATGGAAGGATATAGAAAAGCCCCTGTGTATACAGAGTGTGCTTTTATGTTACAGCTCGGGCAGCAGCAGCACAGTTCTCATGAAGTAGCTGGTGGGCAGTTTGTGGGAAACATTTTGCAGATAACTAATGTGATGTTAAAAGTTTCTGTTGCAAACTAAGGAACCTGAGATACCTCCACTGCCTGGAGCTGAAAGTGCCTCATTTTTAGCAAACCTTCTTTGGTTCTCTGAAGGGATTTGGGTTAGAGGATTCACGTACAATTTCCTGTCATCCTGTTGCTTTGCTGTAGTCTTTCTGTCTGACCTTAATTGGAATACACCATTCCAAATATAAATGGCATAACCCTCATTTTGGTATGTAGACATATGGGTGTGTGTAACCACAAATTATTAATATAAATACTAATATTTACTACAAAAAAATAGTAAGGATAAGGTTATTATAAATTAACTGAGCTATTTGAACAGGGGTGGATGGAGTGGAGTAGGTGGAAGGTCTCCAGCATCTGGAAAACTTTGTGCAGTGGTAAGATGTCTAATTTGGAAAAAGAGATGCCTTCATGGGAAGTGGAAGCATCTGACAACTGTTGTAGTTTGCTTTAGACTTGCCTTTGAAGCTCATGAAGCACAGAGCTGAAATAGGTGTACATTGTTCTTATGCTTTGCTTTCTTCTGAAAGGATTCATAACCTGTACTAGCAAGAGGTGGAGTGATCAAACCCATGATATAGGCATTAAGGTCAAAGTACTGCAGGTGAATCTTATGACTTCTGTAAGAATATCTTCCTTTAAATGATTTAACTGTCTGGAGGAAAAACACAGGTATTAGTTTTCAGAAAAAAAAATATCCAGGTAAAATATAAATTGAAAATTCTTTATTTTAAGCACTACCAAAATTTACCTATTCCTGTCTTTGCTTAATTTCAGACTATGCACTGTTAGCTTTTTCAGAGTGACTGCCGCTTTCATTTAACCAACAATTAACAATGGAAAATAAAAAATCCTGTTGTTGATTTATTAATTGCCTTCAGATGAAAGGCAAGAATTATAGATCCAGAAATCATGTTGCAGCCTTCTCCTCCTCTCAGGCACACTGAGGGAACATAGGTACACTCAGATGGGTGTGGATCTGAGGTAGTGCTAACATCCCAAGAGATTAAATTTGTATTGCATCCACAGTCAGATGCAAATAAAAATGTTTACTGTGTAGGCTGCTCAATCACCACTTCATAATACTACTGTGACTCATAACATCATTCTATTGACCAAAAAAGAGTAGAACAGAGGTGGATAGACCATAGTCTTCTAAATATTATCAACTCCAAATAGGCTGGAAGAAGTCTGTAGTCTACGTTTTCTTGTGTTGAAATGCAATCCTGCTGCTTGTGTGCTGCTGGGAGTTTGTGGTAAAGCTGACTGGTTGAGCTCTGCTGGCTCTACTCCTCATTTTCAGCTTCTAAACTGTAACAAAAGGCAATACATCAAGCATGTCCCTAATCTGCCCCATTAATACAAGTATTATTGTTGTCACAGGCATCCTATTCAATTACCAGTGGAACTGAAGGTGATTCATGTGACTGAATAAGAAGAGAGGAGGGTTATGACATAATCTGTCTTCTCAGAGAGGCGGGTGACTTGTTGAAAAAGCTTACAAATCACCACTTTTACTGACTGCCAGGTTTCTTTTCCCAGCTCCTCCCCACTCCACAGCCCAGTTTGAGATCCATGGTATTCATGACAAATTTCTGGGGAACAGCTTGTGATCAACTTCAGAAGTTGGTGGGTTTTGTATTAAAATGAGCTGTGTTGGAGACACAGTGCTGAAACAGCACACACTAGGAAAACATAAACTGGCCTGTATTCAGCTTTACTACCTTGCATATGTGCTTGCTTTCAGGGGCTTACTTTTACAGGCTCTCAAGATACAGCTAAAAGTTCCCTGACAGAAGCTTCCCAGCAGAGCATCTGCACAGAAGCTCTACACAACAGTTCTGACAATAAGCTGCATTCTGAACTGTTTCCTATTAAAATAACATACAAGGAAAGATAACACTCTGTGCGTAACAGGCCCTGAGAAAAACTGTTGAAAATTAAGGTAGCTGAGTTGATCAAACATTTCTTCCCTTTCTCACCATATTATTTTATCTTTTTGCTGATTATTGCCATTTTAAATTACACTATTGAATCGTTCTCCGAAGCCTGATTTTTTTTGTGTCATATATTCTGAAGGAAAATTTAAGTCTTTTTCTTGGAAAAGGCCTCTGTAATGACTGGATCATGTAAGTGATACTTAAAAGTTTCCAGCAGCTACCAATATTATCTTCAGATTCAAGAAAGGAGTGTATTCCAAAGAGAGATTTGGAAACTAAAAATGAAGAAGAAGCTAAAGCAGGTGATGAAATGCAAAAAGTTCTGGGTTTTTTCCTTTTCTTTTTCTAGAACTGGGAGAAGCAGCTGATTTGGAATTGTGTCAGGAAACTTTTTACGTTAATATCTTTTGCACTGTGGTGTGCGTTAAACTATACCCTGAATCTCTGAGGAGACCACAGTACAGGTGCTTCAAGAAATTGCTTTGCAGCTCCTGGCTCCCCATGGTGTGGGCAGGTGTACTTTTCACTGGGTAAAAACTGACTGGATGGCCGGGCCCAGAGAGTGGTGGTGAATGGATTACATCCAGTTGGCAGCCCATCACAGGTGCTGTTCCCCAGGGCTCAGGGTCCGTCTTCATGGACAACCTGGACTAGGGCATCGAGTGCACTCTCAGCAAGATCAAAGATAACACCAAGGTGGGCCAGGAGTGTTGATCTGCTTCTAGGATAGGAGAGCTCTGTAGAAGGGTCTGGAAAGGCTGGATCAATGAGCCAAGACCAGTTGGATAAGGGTCAACAAGGTGGAGTGCTGGATTCCGCACTTGGTTCACAACAGCCGCAGGCAGTTCTACAGGCTGGAAAGCTGCCCAGCAGGAAAGGTCCTGGGGGTTCTGGTCACCAGTGCCTGAACATGAGCCAGTGTGTGCCCAGGTGGCCAAGAAGGCCAGTGGAATCCTGGCTTGAATCAGGAATAGTGTTTCCAGCAGGACCAGGGCAGGGATTGATCCCCTGTACTCAGCACTGGTGAGGCCACACCTTGAGTGCTGTGTCCAGTTCTGGGCCCCCCATGACAAGAAAGACATTGAGGTGCTGGAGCATGTTCAGAGAAGGGCAGGGGAGCTGGTGAAGGGTCTGGAGAGTTAAGTCCTGTCAGGAGCAGCTGAGAGGGCTGGGGGTGTTCAGCCTGGAGAAAAGGAGGCTCAGGGGTGACCTTATCACTCTCCACATCTGCCTGGAAGGAGCTTGTAGTGAAGTGGGTGTTATTTTCTTCTCCCAGGTTACAAATGACAGGACAAAAGGAAATGGTCTTAAGTGTGCCACAGAAGGCTTAGATTAGACATTAGGAAAAATTTCTTCACATAAAGGATTGTAAAACATGGGAACAGACTGCCCAGAGAAATGGTGGAGACACCATCCCTGGACGTGTTCAGAAAATGTGTAGATACGGCATTTGAGGACATGGTTTAATGGTGCAAATGGTGGAGATGCTGGTTGCTGGTTGGACTTGATGATCCTAAAACTCTTTTCCAACCTTAAGGATTCTATGATTCCTGTAGACAAAGTATTTATGATATGCAATTGATGTTTCATCTGCAGTGGCACTACCATCAATGTATTTTCAGCTACCTCACCTTAGCATATCTCTCCTTCTGCTTTGTTATCATGATATCATAAACTTCTTTACATGCTTTATGCAATTTCTCTCATTCTTTCATTATAAGAAACATAATTAATGTATTTGACTTATCACTCATCAGGCCCAGATAACAGTTTTTCATCCTTAATCCTACATCTTCTGAATTAACAGCTTTAAAATCTTGTTGATTCAGCCTTTTAGACTTGTGCAACCACATGCCTAGTATTTATTGTTTGTGAGCTCTTACACCAACTGGGATCATCTGTAGCCTTATGTCTTTCATGTCCTGTACTCAGTTGCTTCTGGGATGTGTGACATCTAACTACACTTGCTTAGTTCCCTCCCAGTACTGACTTTCACAACTGCAGAATGCACTCCAACCATCCACAGATGTCCTTGGTTCATGTTACGTTGTTTTATCTTGTCTTTATACGTGCCACAAAGAATTACCAAGTCTTAAACAACTGCTGTGTGTCAATCAGACCCTTTTATTTAGCAGGTCATTTTTCTGTCTACTGTACTTTCCTGTACTTGTCTGAGCCCTGTCTCGCTGACCCATGGGCAGGGTTGGTATTTTGGTGGAGTTTTGTTCCCCCTTTTCTATTCATGTGGCTGATTCACCAGGCTTTATGTTGGTGTTGAGTACTGGGCTGCCAGCAGAGGATATTTCACAATCACTCAGTGCAGCAGACATCATGGCAGGCTATACATTTGGTAATTCTGAGTGTAGTGACCTATGTTTTGATTCTAGGTTGAGCTAATTCTTAATTATGGATTGTAAAAAATGTTGAACTCCATTTTGCATTCACAACAGATTGTTTCTGTAACAAGGCATTGGCAGGAATTCAACCCATTTTGCTTGTAAGGCTGAGGGGGAATGTTTACACAAGTGGTTACAGGTACATTTCTTAAATCTAGCCTAGAAAATAGCGCATGGAGAAAGGGTGCAAAATCTGCTTGACTCGGTTTTGTCACTAGGAGACTCTTTTGCTGCCTGGCAGTGTGCTGTTCTTCCCTGAGTACTTGATGTTCTAGCTGCAGGAAAGCCTCCCCTATCACTGGGGGCGAGCCAGAGACAAACTGGGGAGGGCTGGTGGACTCTCCATTGAGAAAACTATTGGTATGTAATGAAGTCTTAACCCTAATGGAAGCAAAGCTGCTAAGGCTAATGATTTTGGATTCTGAAGTGCAGTGGAAAGCTTTGCTTTCTATGTGGAGTCAGAACGCAGGTGAAATGTCTGGCAGGATGATTGAGGATGCAGAGCTGAGATCAAAGGGTTGTCTGGCCAGACATACAGAAATACATATGGTTTACTTATAAAGAATCCTTATTTTCATTACAATACCACAAGAATTAATAAGGAATGAACTTGAAGGCCACACAGACTGACTGACCAACTCAGTACAGAGGGCCTAAGTTAAACATGTTTTATGAAAGCTGGAAGGGGAGGTTGAGGAGTGGGGATATTTCTTAATAACAGGAGAAGGCTTGAAAAAATTACACTGAGACATGAGGACACAAATTCTAAAAAGTTAGAACTAGTTCAGAGAAAAAGAGCAAGTGAGGTCATAATTCCTTTAAGGGCACGGGCCATCTCCCTACAGGTGCCACAGTAAAACTTTATCCAAGTCTTTTGTTTGTGTGTTGTGCACTCACATCTGCATAGTTAGAGCCATTTCTGCAAGGCCTTGAATCTTAGCTGTACTTACTGTAAACTGGTCAAAAGTTGGTGACAAAGGTATATATTCTGAATAGAGTTAACATATTCTTCTGCTGACAATGAATATAAGTGAGGTCCTGCACATCCTGTTTTTAATGTTCCTGTTGACCCTCTAAACAAAGGGCAAAGCTGAGTGAATTTATAGGTGATTCCAGTTAAGGGCCTCGCAGCCACACTAAAGGGCATGATTAAAACATAAGAGCCTACTGCACTGGAAAAGAGTATAAATAATAAGATGCAATTCAGTGTAGTCTAGCTCAAAGTTATACAGCTAAACAGAAACAGTGAGTAAACATAGAAGAACAGGATGGTAGCTAAATAAGAGCATTAAAAAAGGATCTGGAAGTTATAGGTCCTAGGCTGAAAATATATGAGTTTTATTGTATGGTTAATATGAAAAGAAATATGGCCCAAGAGTCTGTGAAAAGGTTTTTCCACTGAAGCCAAAAATACTGTTCAGCTGAAGTCCTCTGTCTCCTCCTAGGGCACTTAATTTCAAAAGAAGTCAAGTAACAATTGGTGAGAAGGAAATAAAAGAAAGCAACAAAACAGTTCTTGAAAAATTAACCTGTGAGAAAAAGGCAGAAGAACTTGAGGGACCTACTAATTAGAGATCTACAGAGAGTCTTCTAATAACTAAAATTCTGAAGCAAAGGGAAGAGCCTTTCTTTTATCCATGCTGGCATGAAAGCACCAGTAGGTTGAAGTAGAAGAGATGATGATTCAGGTTAGACACTAAGAAAAATGCTCCAATGAAGGATAGCTAAGAAGAAGATGGAGAGTCTGTGTAATCCATTTCTGGAGGTCTTTAAGAATAGGCAAAACAAGAATATTGGTCCTAGGAGAGAAGACTGAACCAGATGATCTCTTCAGTCATCTTTCAATACTGTTTGTTGGTGGCTTTGTAAGTCTCTCAATTTCTTCCAAATAATCAGAGACAAGGGTGCTCAGTTTCTCTCAGCTTGTAAGATGCCATCCTTATATCTCATTCAGCATGTTATGGCTTGAAAAGTGTCTTTTGATTGAATAAAACTTTGATTCCTTGATTTGTATTAATTAGCACCATGTTTATTTTCGTCATCTGTACTACATTTGGGGCTGTAGGCCTCAGGGTAGATCAAGAAGCTCTGTATACAGCTAATATTTTTAAAAATTCCTATTCACAAATGTAAAGTTGAAAAAGAAAGGCCAGTTGGGGAGGAGGATTCTAATTATATCGGTGCCATTATGCAAGTCCCTAGAAATGAGCAGTCAGCTGCAGATGAGTGCAGCTGAAGGCAACTGCTGGAAGTTGGATTCCTGTGTTATCCAACAAGCCTGGCACAGCATTACATTCCCTGGCAGAAATGCATTGCCTGCAATGGAGCTGCAAAAGGAACCTCTGAGGGCTCAGGTTACTTTTGATGCCCTGAGCAAACACACAATGGTTTAGCATGGAGGGTGAAGTTATGAGACTCTTCTAGACCTTTGAAAATAAATCTGCAGGTTTTTTGTGTTTTTTAATTGTGGTGTTTCCATCTGAAGCATTAAAATTCATAGGAAATGGGACCTAATAGTTAGAAACAGGCCATGCTTTAGAAGAACCATTTAGCTATCCATAATTGATTATGTGACTACAGTAAATCCCAATAAGAATGTGATCATTTAATAGTTTTTATTTTTATTGCTAACCAAAAAATTCTACTTTTCTTTCAGTAATTTCTAGGAATAGTGTAATACCTATGGCAATTTTTACCACTTAAAAATAAACACCAAGATTCCTTGACTTTGGCAAAAGACTGTTGAGACCAGATATTTCAAAATAAATGGATTTTGTTTTGGTAAGATGGTATTTTTTATTGAAATTATAATTTGATAGAAAAAAAACCAATCTATTGCTATACCATTCTTGATTGCTGCAAATGATAGAGTATTCAAAATCCAGCTAAAAAAAGGTACATTCAAATGTTCAAAGGTACATTTAATGCATATGAAATGAACAGTTTGGGTCTAGAGACACTTTCATTCATATTTTTTGTATTATAAACCCCATGTAATAGATATATTTTTTATTAAATATTGCTTGAAGCTTTAATATTAACTGTAGAAAATCTCATAGCACCTTTTTTTCCCCCAGTCACAGGTGAATCATCATTCGTCTAATAATGAAACTTATCAAGAAAGGCTGGCACGATTAGAAGGGGATAAAGAGTCACTCATACTGCAGGTATGTCCCAAAGAGAGAATATTGTCTACACAGTTGACATTTGGTGAATAGAAGTGGAAGTGACAGAATATTTTCTGTTAGACAGATGTTAGTGGGTCACCCAGTGTGACTGATATTTAATCAGGAATGAATTTATAATTTGTATAATCCCTCTGATTGATTTTCATGGTGGGGTAGGAGGAGTAACAGCAGTAAGAGAAGGGAGACTGACAAAGAGGTTAAAAACAATGTTGTGGAGTCCCAAGACGCTGCTGTGATAGTGGTTCTTGTTCTAGGTCTGCCAGCTTACACCAGCTTTCTAGGTTCTGTGTGTCTCCACCTTTAGTGAACTGCAACACTGTCACGTAGAGAGCACAGCTATTTTTCCTGCTTGTGTGCTGTACCCAAATTGTTTACATCAAAGGCAAGATAAAGGGCAGGGGGGAAAATTGACATTTTTAAAATGCATGCCTAAGCTCTTCCAGGTTTCCTGTTTCTCAGTTTACCAGCTCTTTTTCAAACAGATCCTCTGTCCCATGTAAGTTTTCCTCCTGGAGAAAACACATGTTGCACAACTTAAAAAAAACCCTCTTTTTTTTTTTTTTTTCCCTGGGGATTTTTGTTATTATTATGCTGTACATTCCATGCTTTTTAAAACTGAAGCTAGAGATTCTCTGAATGTTCTTTGCATATCCTTTCTCTTCACACTTACAAAAGCATATTATAAGCATATATGTTTATATCAAACAAAACTTAAGTATGTTGGGTAGCTGTTCTCTCCCCTTTGAGTTACTAGTTTCTGTGAGCATGTCTTATCCTGTGTGTTCTGTTCACACTTGTGTTCATTTACTGAGCAGAAGTCTCACTGTTGTTGTTAAATAAACAATAAATGTTTGTGAGACGCAAGTTTTGGCTTGGTTGGATTTTCTTTTTTTTTCATTACTATTAAACTGAATTGGCTATTGCCAAATTTAGGGGAAAAAATAGTCCTAAATTAAAAACAAACTTCTATTTGGAATTTAAGTGTTTAAGCATGTGGTACAAATTCCCTTTTTTTTCTGAGAGAGGGTAAGGTCAGGGGAGACAGCATCACAACTGATATTTATTGGAACACCTTTTATAAACCGAGTTGCTGTTAACTCTGGCATCTTGATTCCATTAATAACAGCAAACAGCTTTTCTCACCGTGCCTTCACACATGAGCAGCTCATAACTGGAGGGGCAACTGGGAGGCCAGACCCAGTGTTTCCTCCAGAGCAGAGGGTTGTACTGGAGCACCTCTGGGGGCCTCCTTTGTATCTCCCATGTCCATTTGGTGCTGTGCTCTTTGTCTTTATGGAGCAGCCACTGTCATCTCGGATGTAGTTCATGCTACACACCCATGGGTTGGTGGTCGTGTGTGCTGAGGGGCTTGTACAGATTAGGCAGAATCCTGGTGCTCAGAGTGTATCAGCTGGTGTGGATTTAGCAGGACCACAAGTGCTTATAAGTTCCTGAAGATTGTTCAGACTACTGTTCAGTATGTGCTTTTCCTGTCTTTGTGCTGCAGATTTTTTGTAACTATTTCTTCATCCGCACAAATAGGTACCCAAGGATGCAGCCAGCCAAATGCACAAAGGTATTTTTATGACATGGTTTGGAGACCTACCTAGAGTTTTTCTTAAAAGGAATATAGTAAAATCAGATGTAGAAATTGTCCCTCTCTTGCCTTTTACTCCCATCACCCTCCCATAAAACCAAAAGGCTTAGTCAATATCTATGAATTTTTCCTTTCCCGCTGCACAGCATTGCTGCAGAATTGCAAAAAACCCCAGGCAAATAAAATAGACTAAAACCTCAGTCTGGTAGATGAACAACAACAACAACAACAACGGTGCTGAGATGGAGCTGAGTTTAGAGCCTGGTTTACACCAGTTGGGCATATTCTATGTAGGCAGTCGAATATGAGGAGCACAGGCAAGTCCCATGGTGGCCTGAAGGAGTCTGCTGGGACAAACCTGGCTCCTGGCAGTGACCACTGGCATGAGGGATGAGGAACGGATGGGAAAGAGAGCGCCTGTGTTCTGTGGCTCCTGTTGAATTGTGCCAATGGCCGTGGGCCATAGCTGTAATCTCTAGGGAATACAAGGCTGGGAGCACTCCAGACTTGCATCAGACTTGCTTCATGAGAAGCAGTGTGAGGCACTTTGTAGTGGGCACGGGCAGTGCTCGCTGTTCCTGCCCACCAAGGCTGAGTCAAACACTGCACCTGGAAACCTCCTCCCACTGCTCAGCCTGTGGTGCAGGCTGGAAATGCTGCAGCATCTGGGGTACCTTGTTATAGCTCTGGGCACAGCAGATAGTGCTCTCCTCTGGGCATTTGTTTGAGGCATTTTTTTTAGTTTGGGGTGGGTTTTTTTTCCCCCAAAGAAGTTTCTAACCTTCAAACCACTTGATTTTTAGTTAATTCTTCCATGTGCCTCACTGTTACAGATACTTACAGAAAATATATTACCTACGGGCTGAGTGTTGCAGGTGTTGCACTCCTAAAGCAAGATGGGCTTGGCCAGCATAGCATGAGCTGGGATTATGTTCTGTGTGCAGCCTACTGATTCCCTGAAGAGTCTGGCAGATGTGCTCCTGAGCAGAGGGGAAAATATGAGCTCAAAGTGGCTAATGTGCCTCTCAGCCTAACTGCTGGAACATCCAACACATGCTTTTGAAGCTAGTAAGGTTTTACTAAATTCCTTTGCAGGTCACATTGAACATACAGGGTTTTGCTTCCAGGTTGCAGTGCTAGTTGGAACCTGACACTCTAAACAGAGCTGGTTTTCTTTCTCTGGAACCTGCGTCAGCCTGAAGGAGAGGATTCAGTTTGTTTCTTCTTGCTTTCTGACCTCACGGGGGTTTTTTGTGAGCCATCCCTCATTTAATGAGAGCAAACCACAAAAGCAGACACGCAGAAAACTTCCTTGCAGGGAGTTCTCCTCCTGCCCCAACTTGGATGTGTCCCCCTGCCATCTGCCTCCACCCACTCCTTCCTATCATCCCTCATCCCAAGTTCATCTGTTCTCTGTGCTACAGCCAACTACTTTAAAGGGGGAAAAAAAATAGCAGGTTTTTTTTTTTTTTTAATTATTATTTATTTATTTATTTCTGTGTTCCTTTCCCAGGCATGCTTGTCATTATGTTGGCAGGTAAAACACATACAGATCCTTCTGCAGCTTCCCTGAAATGAACTCAGTTTTCATTGGGTTTTAGAAATGCTGCATAGCGTGTAACTCTTAAAAGTTTCACTGGGACATACTGTACCTTTTTTTTAATTTCATTTTTTAATAAAGGTGTTGCAGGGTTGGATGTGAGAGCACAGATAAGTTTTTGTTAATGTATTTCCTTCAAAATGGAGTTTAAACACCTAAGGCTCCTTTTTTTGTTTGTTTGAGATAACATTTTTCTAGTATAATCAAGGCTTTTATGTAAATAAGTAGTGAAAACGAAGACAGAGAGAGTGCTGCTTAACATGGGAATTAACTCTGGGTTTTTTTCCACATCTTCCTAATGTTATCCTGGGCGTAGTTTTTTTTCTGCTTTGCAAGCTTTGAATTCAGCTGCTGGACTTTTCATATTGCACGTTGGTCTGTGCCACCATTCCCACAGTTCTTTACCACTATTGCTTATTGTTTCTTTTCCTGGGATTCATTGTCTGTATCTCACTCCTTTTGCTTTCATGTTTTGGCTTGCCAAAGCCTGGGAATTTTTCTTGGAATAGAGCTTTGCCACTGCTAAAACATGCCTTTTACTCATTACATTCTTTATAACTTCAGAACGCTTTATTGATAGGCAAGCTGGTTTTCAGTTCTTGTAAGAGGTAAAGTAATTGGTTGGTTTTGGAATGAACAGTTTTCCTATTTATCTGTTTCAGGGAGTGAAGTGCCAACAGAACCCGAAATGGCAATGCAGGCTTCAAAAACACTTAAAATATTTTCAGTATCCTAAGTTTGTGTTTGCTGCTTTCTAATTTTTCAGACTTTTGCATGAATTGACCCAGGCTACCTATAGGTAGCATCCCATCTCTTATAGAAATGCTCTTTCTTTTTTTTATATCAAAACAAAATAATTGGGTGGGAGGGGGGATGAGTGGGCGGGGTTGTAGCAAAGTAGAGGTAAGACTGAAAAATCTTGATAGAGCAGGTTGCTGCAGTGCTCAAGAATATTAAAGCCTTGAGGACTTTAAAAGAGAACTTGTTGTTAAAACGTGCCTTTGGATGTTATATGTATAAGGTAATTGAAACTTATTTACAGTCTCTTCAGTGGCACTGTACTTCTCTTCTCAAATTTCAGGTGAGTGTTCTCACAGACCAGGTGGAAGCTCAAGGAGAGAAAATCCGGGACTTAGAAATCTGTCTTGAGGGGCATCAGTTGAAACTGAATGCTACAGAAGAAATGCTCCAACAGGTAAAAATCTGGATTGCAAAGCTTCTTGCATCATCTTCTCCAGCCGAGGGGTGAACATACATGGTCAGCTTGTCTGCATGTGTGAGTGCCTTTGGCAACAAGATAAAACAGGGATAAAAAAAAATGCCTCTTTTATTGTTCTCTTGCTGCTTTGCACTTTCTTTTTTTTTTTTCCCCAATGAATGTTTCTTTGTTTTCCTGTTGCAGAAATGTTTTACTGGCTGGTTGCATAATACTGTACGTGGCAGCATGTGAAATGAAACTCTTGTGTCTTATTTGTACTGTGCTCCTTTGGACACGGCTGAGTAACTGGTTAGGCAGGTTAAATGTATCTTAATATATGTAGGAGTTATAGAATTAAGATGTTTTATTTAAATGTCTTCTGTTTTCCTATGGCTTTGAAGTTGAACAAGTAGCAAGTTGAAATTAATTACTCTATCAAATTCTGTTTTATATCCATTTTTACTTAACTTAGGAGCATTCTCCTTATTTTTATATAAGAAAATTAGTATATAATGACTATTTTTCTTTATTTAAGAGTTTCAGGCTGTATGATTTAATTTTTGCTCTTTGATGTTCTATAGTGAGGGAGCAGAACAAATACCTTTAATTTCAGGTGTTACTGCAGAGCTTGCAGGTCTGTTGATGCAAAAGGATTTTCCTGTTGTTGCAGATGCAGATCATCTGTTAATACAGTACACAGATAGAAAAAATAGATTTGAAACTCTAAGTAACCCTCAAAATCTATGCCAGAAATTTGCAGGATAGATACTGTCCTTGGTGAACTTAGTTCTTTTTTGTTAAAAATTTACTATTTTAGTTAATATGAAATATCCAGGTCTTTCTATGAACTGGTCATAGCTTGAAATTGCTATAAGGATTATTGTACATATGCATGTTAACAGTAGCACTTTCTGTAAGATAAACTTGTCTCCTAAACCTTTTAAATTATAATTCTCATAGATTCCCATAAAAAAACCCTTTTATCTCACATAACTTTTGCAGTTCCAAAATGCTTCTGACTGGGAAAAGTTTTATTCTGAGGGAAGATTTTAAAAAATGCAGATAGGCAATGCATTTAGTTTTCCAGTGAGATCTGAAGTGAAATTCAAAGAACAGTAACTTTATAAGTTATGAAAATCTGTTTTCAGACTTCAGGAAGGCATTCACAATGCAGTGTAGAAACTTCCTGTTTCAATCTAAAACTATATGGTTGTTTTGTGGCTTCTGCTAAAAATGTTTGTTGTTTCTCTGACTTATTTTTTTTTTGTTTTTTTGCCCTGATAGCCTTCTGAGGAAACTGTGAATTTAAAGCCTTACTTAACGTAAACCTGAGGCATCTGAAAGTAGAATATAATGGTGCATGTGCTTTGCTATTTCAGTGAAAACCTTTGCATCTACTCGTCTGGCTTTAGGCACGTGCACAAACTCCTTACAAAGCTGATCCTCAAGTGATAAGCTACAAAAGACTGTACTAAAGCTAAAGAAGGCAAAGTGTCTCCAGATATGTTTAACCTTAAATCTAAATTTTGAGGAGCCTCTGAAGGGCTGTAATTGTTGTTTCTCACACAGATTACATCTCCCAGTAGAAAGTGGGCTACGGGAAACCCAAGCTAGATCTCTCAACGTCTCGATAGTCAGAGAAGTTGTACATTTATTATGGCTCAGCAGAGGGTCCTTTTTATTATAATTTATTTTGAAGGCTCTTTTTCTCAGTTCCTCTTGTTGAAAAGATTGCACTCTACAGGGAGCGGGTTGAGATTTAGAGAGCAGAGAATGATCTGATCTTGTGGTGATTATGACATTCATGTAAGATAAGTGGCCAATAGACCTTCCCCCAGACCATTTGTCAAAAGTGGAGTATGTGGCCTCGGGGGCTTCAATGGATGGATTGGGAGAGAGTTGTGTTCAGATCTTCTCAGCCAGCACTTGCTACAGCTCTGCTTTTCAGAATGACTTCTGTTACTTTCCTGAGGTTTGTGTAAATTCAGTTTTACTTCACTGTTCTGCTTGTTTATTTACAGTATATTGAATTCCACCCATTTTCGCCTTTGTGAACTTAAGTCAACTGCTTCTTTGAAATGGAAAACGGAACAACAAAGATAATTGCCCCAGCTTGAAAAATCTTTTATGTGTATTAGTAGAACTAAGCTAACTGCAGTATGGATAAGCATATTCTTTACTTAATATACCTGAGTCCAGGATAAGCCCTATCTTTTTAATTTTAGGAACTGTAAGAAAAGTGACTCTTAATTAATTCTGTGGCCAAAATGCTCCAATAAAAACAAAAATCGTAAACTTTAGGATAATTTAATGGTGATATCTGGTAGTTCCACAACAGAAAAGGTATGTAATGCTACCCTGAAAAAGATTTTTTGCTGAATCTATGCTAGCAGAGACTTGTTCTCTTTGTCAGGGTGGGGTTACTGGCTAAAATCCTTCTGGCTTATGATTTATGCACAGTTGTTTTGAACCCTGCTACAAAGTGATCATGGAACCACTTCTGAAACAGCAGCTAAAATAAAATTTATACAAATAACATAAAATGGCTGTTCAGCATTTTGGGTGGGCATCTTGGGTGTGGAATAGTAGCAACAGATGCTGCTGCTTTGCAGAAAATCATGATCCTTCATTGCTCTAAGAGCGGGGTTCAACATCCCTTAGTCAAACATGAATTCTGAAGAAATGAGTTGAGCCAATCTAAAGGTCACAGAGACAAAAAGGAGAAGGCCTCGTTCTCCTCTCATCCTTCTCCCTCTTCCTGGCCATGTGGTTCTGCAACTGCTTTGATACTGCCTGTCATGCTCACCAAACTTCTTCCTCTGTGACTGGGAGAAAACGAACTTGGGGTTTAAAAGGAAGGGGATGTTTTTCCGCGGGGTGAGTTGAAACACCTGACAGAAAAGGTCAAGGTGTGGCATAAGGGCAGTGGAGGGATGTGTGTTTGACATGCCTGTTTATGGAACCACAGCCAAAGAAAACTCAGCTCGGCTGCATTTGAGAAACAAGGGAATGCTGTGTAAGAGAGGCAGAGGTGCCCTGGTGTGCACAGTTACAGAGAACACATGCCTGTGATGTTTACATTGTCAAACTCAACCTTTTGCTTTTGTAAGAATCCTTTTCCCACTACAGACTGTAATCAAGAAGAGCATTTGTCAGCTTGAAGGTGCTTGCATTTGCTTTCTTCAAAAACAAATCAGGCCTTTCGAAAACTCAAGAAAATCAATGGCAAAACTTCAAATCACTCTTTAAGTGCGATTCTGGTTTGGGCTAAGAAACAAGGTCATCCTTCATAGTAAGAAGATTTTCTGGAGCATGATGGGGAGCAAGACACAAGTTTGATCTCATTGAGTTGCCTTCCAGTGGTGTCTCTGTCTTGCCACTGAATGTGTAAATGACATGGAAAAGCTGGCCTGTGTGAGTAGTTACCTGCATTCCCCCTTAGCACATTGTAATGAATGTCTAGAAATAAAATACAAAGAACTTCCTAGAATTATTCCATGAAAACATTTTATGCTGTGACATAGTCCATTTTCAGTACATCAACTGCTTTAAAATGTAAAGTTACAGCGATTTCAGAGAGCAGTGATGTGTATGTGTCTTGTTCCAAGTTAGTTTGTGGCATTGCTAAGTACTTTCTTCCAGTCAATTTTAAGAAATAAACTCTCTTCTTAAGAGAAGAGAGGGTGTTGAACATTTCTGTGTTAGCCATGGGGGAATCTCCTGTCAACTTGCTATAGAATTGGAAAGCAGAAGTAAATTTTGGTCTATAAAGTTGCCTAAACTGTCCCATAACAGAAAGTACCAGCCATCCCTAATGTAAACACATCAGTGCTATGGAATCTCTGCTGTCAGCCCTGACAGCTGTGTTAAGTCAGTTTGAAAAGTGAATTTTCTGCACATGCAGATTTCACCTCCACGGTTCTTTCACGTGCATTTTTTGGGTAATTTTCCTAAGACTAATTAATTACCTCTTTGCTATTCCAGAGCTGCATTTGATTTATTGGACAGATACTAATTCCCATTGGAGCTCTCTGGCATAAAGTGTAGCAGTTTGCTTTGCCAATGAAAACACTGGGCTGTGTGGCAGTGTCTTTCTTGTACCTGATCTGTACCGAATCCTAAACGTGGTTTTACTGTGTCTTTCTGCCTTCCAAATTACCTCTGGCACATAATTGCAAGATGCAATCCGGGGGGACTCTTGTTGCAGGGTCATGTTGTGTAAACTCAATTGTGTCTTCAGTCAAGTAAATGATCTTGCAAAGTACGAAGCTCTTGGTCTTAGGATTCCTTCTGTCTTAAAGCATACATGTAGAAACTGGAATGTTTGAATGCAAGCAGGAGGGAAATCTCTGTTCTCGTGTCACTTTCTGTGCCACTTGTGCCTGAGTGCAAGGGCCAGAGGCAGGTGTGGCACACAGTGTGGGGCACAGTGGAGGATCTTTCAAGAAACAGTGGATTAAAAGAGTGCAGGGAGGAGCTGGATGACAGTAGGAACTTGAATCCAATGCTGGTTAGTGTGTACCTGTTCAGGTTTTGCAGTTGTCTTATAGTCCAGGAAGCCAGAATCCTGTCTTGGTTGCAGGGTATAAATCTGGTGTGTATCTGTTTGCTTCTCAGGAACATTGCTGGCTGGCAAAGACCATTCCTTCAGCTTTCAGTTGCCTGAGTTATCTGATCTTAGATGAATTTCAGCACTTGTTTATAGCGTGCAGTAACTTCTTGCCAGCAGCTGGCTCAGTGTTTCAGGTTTTGAAGCGTGGTCTGTGCTGCTCTGGTGTGAGCCACAAGGTTTTTGGGGTGTGCTCTCGAGTTGTCCAGCTTATCTGTACAGGTGAGCGCTGCACTGCTTTGTTGTTTTGCAGCTAATGGAGGCAGGATTCTGCTGGGCAGGCGGGTTGAAAGGCTCTCCCAGCTGGCAGAGCAGTGGGAAGTTCTGTCCTTTCCCTTGCTTAACTATATAATGGGCAAATGATGAATTGGAGGGCTGTAATTCACTGCCTGCTACTGACTTGCACCATTTCATGGTGATTACACGTGTACATTGCTCTCAGCTGTGTTTTCAGCTAAGCAAATATCTTATTTCTGCCACAGCTGACACACAGCACTTGAGAAGTGCAGTCCTCAGTAGTGGTGGCTCTGGCTGGATGTTGCTTACCAGGTAGGTAGTTTGGTCTCTCTGTCTCTCTCAACTCTTTTAATAAGGGTGAAAAGTCAGGAATTTTTTTGAATGCTGCATTTTGTATGGTGCACGAGTGCAAAAGGGGATCTTTGGGGTTTTTTTTCCGCCCCCCTGACTCAACTAAAATCTTACTTATGGTTTCTCAATCAGTGTATGGTATGATTGTTTCTTCTGTTTTGTGGAGAATGAAATATCCTGGGATTTTCTGTGCTTGCAGCTGGCAGCCTAGAAGAGTGCAGGGTCCTCTTTTCAAGCTATTTTCTGTCGTATTAGATTCTATAAGCTGCTTTATAAGAATTATGTATTTCCAAGACAATAAAATGTGAATGTGAGATATACAGCATGTGCTTCAGTTTCAGTGGGAATATTGGAAACGTTGGTTAAATATTTTAGAAGTCTGCAGTGTGAATTTTAAAAATACTTTTGTGTTTGGAAAGAGTTTTCTGCTCCTTGATCTGTCTGGTACGTGCATATTGTAGTTTCTGCGTGACTCATCTTAGTAATTATTCAATTCAAAAATAACTTTTTTCCTTAATTTTTAAGTTAAAAGTTAAGTTTCAAAGAAAGAACTCTGAGAAACTAAATGATATAGTACATTTCAAAATTAAAATTAAAAAGTATCTTGTTTCCAAAGAAGATTCCCTATGACATGTTCTATTTCTGTTCTGTATTTCAGCTTTTAAGATCCTCCTAAAGCTGCTACAGCCCAAATTACCATTTTGCCTGTCTTACATTATCTTTTTTTTTTTTTTGCTTTAAAACCAATAACATAAATTCGTGTTTTCCTTTCTTACAATTGTATATTTATTCTGGCTGAATTCAAGTTGCATCATACCACTGAAATACACTATAATTTCTCTGTAACAAAATGGGTCACATTCTTAATGAGCTGTTCACTGTGAGCATCTGCTTGAAGATGGAAATAATTGCTTCCAGATGTTACCACTTCGAGAGGGGACATTTACTTTAAAGGGCACTTGCTTTCAAAGCAGAAGTTAGATTCTCTAGATGCAAGAGGAATTGTCAGCTGGTTTAAATCAGTGGAGCTCCATTGAAAACAAACTGGGGATACTTAGTTGTTTGGTCTATTTTAAGTCATGAGCTTTATGGCAGTTTATTCTAGCTGAGAATCTGATTCTGCAGCATCAGAGCAAACTGTAAAATTTAATTTGAGGTGATATTAAAAAAGTTAAAATCAGCTGCCTTCGTGGTCACCTCTAGCAGGTAGTGCTTCGTGTTCACACAGAGCTACTGAATTTGGAATGGGAGGAGGGAGCGTGCATTGCTCTCCATGGCAGAACTAAGTGCAATTTAGGAATCTATAGAGGAAAATAAGGAGTAATGCCAGATAGTGCATTCAAAGGACAGATCTTTTGTGAAAAACCTCCAGAGGGATGCTGTGTCTCCTTCCCTTCTGGAGAAATCTTCCCCTCATATCATGGAACACCGTGTCACTGTCCAAACCAAATTCTAAATGTTGTTTTAGTTCTACATTGAATAGAGTCTGTCCATGGGGCCGGAGTTGCCTCATCCTGCTCCCCTTTCTGGTGTTCAGTGGCCTTATTTCATATCCCAGTTCTCATTTATAGCTCTGTCTTAACCTGCAGCAGTCTGCTATGTCAGCAGCTGTACAGAGCCCCTTCCAGTCTGGACTGGAATGTGCCTCTGAAATTCATGCAAGGTGGTGTTTTTTTGGAAGGTAGAGCAGTTGTTTGTAATTATAATTGTAATCACCTCTGTAGAATCAGCTGCTCTTGGGATTTCATTAGGTGATTGCTTCTTACAGTTTCTCAATAATAAAAGTCAGGGCAATAACTTTTCCTGATTAGTGCTTGATTTATTTCATTCAGAGAAGAAGTGTCTCAATAATAGAAGTCAGTGCAGTATCTTGATTTATTTCATTCAGAAGGGAAAAAAAAACAAAATCAAAAACAAGCCAAAACCATGAGGCTGCATTTTTTTTTTTTATTTTCCCATCCATACACACAAATATCATTGCTAATGTCAGCAGGAATGGGCATGGCACTGGGAATAGTGGGTGGCTTAGATAATTGATGTTGCAATACCAATGCAAGTTTAGTACTATTTTTAGTTTGGACAATATTCCCTACCCGACTAAACCAATTCACATGTGGAGCAGATTGGGGTTCAAAATAAACTTTAGCTCTATAATTTTTAAAATAACCTTTATGGCCTCCTTGGCACCAAGCCACAGTCTACAACATACTGTACAGTTTGTGGAAGAGAAAGACATGAGAAAAGGGTGATGGACAGGGCAGTTTCTGATCACTCAGTAACATCAGTGTAGACCCAAATTAACTGTGGCAATTTCAGCTGAGTCTCTTCTGTCTAACTCAAAGCAGAATCAGCTGTGATTCCTCAGTGTGGTTCATAGGATCAAAATGCTGATGTGATTTACGAATTACCATAAAATCTTTTAAGCATTCGGAAACCAATGTCCTTTTGAAAAAAATTAATTGGGCACTTGGAAAGTTTAGGTATCAGTTTTTCAGTAAGGTTTAAACTCTGCAATGGGCTTTTTTGTTTTGAAAATGGAGGCCAAGGTAAGCATTCTATGTATATGATAAAGAATGCTGAATTTTTGATGATTTTTTGCGTGGGCTATCTTGAAAACTGAAAGATGCAGTGAAGGTGTAAATATTGAATGATTTCCAGACACAGTGAGATGACTCCATCCCAAGTATGTCTTCTCTGCAATCTGAAAAACAAGCCTGGGGCACGCAAGCAAAAAGTCATGGCCAGTTGTTTCTCCTTGGCACTGTTACTCAGTTTAGAGATTGCCTTTTAGTTCCAGTTAGGACACACCACTTCCATTCACTGCTGTTCCCTCCACAGCATGTAAGGAGTCATCAAGTACTACATGGTGTAAGCTTTCAAGTACTATTAGTGTGACTGCAGAAGCATTGCTTGTCTTTGATACTTTGGTATTTTGGTTAGAGTGCTCATCCTTTATTGAATAACATGTGACAAGAAGGTCTACAATGTAAGACTAAAACACAGCTTTGTCTGATGAGCATTTTAGGAAGACGCCAACTATTTTGTAATGTCTCATTATGTAGGTTTGTGTTTGTTCAGCCTTGGTATTGTTCTTGATTTCATGTCTTGCCCAGGGATTAACTTTGCCACAGATTTTCTTGAAATAAGGAGTGGGACACAGTGGTTTAGTGATTAATGCAGAACATTTAGATGAATAACTGCAGCACTTGAGAAACACACAGTTCAGCTGTGGGGTAGGGACTTTAGAATTGTCCTGCCAATAAATTACATAGCAGGCTGTCGGTGTTCAAATAAATAACCGGAGAAAATACTCTGCTTTGCTTTCAGGAGTTGCTGAGTCGCACATCGCTGGAGACTCAGAAACTGGATCTGATGGCTGAAGTTTCGGACCTGAAGATCAAGCTGGTTGGTATGGAAAAGGAACAGAGCGAATATGAAGAGAAACAGAACAAAGCTGAGGTGAGGTTTTGTTTTGTTTGTTTTTTTTATTAGCTTGTTTTTAATGTTCTTCTATGTCATGTGTATGGTATGGTGTCCTACACCTGAGCTCTTGAGGTGCAGTCAGCATGCAATGGGATTTTCCATGCTTACAGCACAGCCCGTATCATTGATCCCATGAATTCAGTGAGGAGTATGATCATGCATTTTTGGGATGTGGTTTCTTTTTCCCTCTCTCATTATACTTCAGAGTTTGCTGTTTGGCTTTAATCAAGGCAGAGTCCCTTCCAGAAGCATATATTACACTTGGTGTTCACTTAACCCTTTCCTCCCCACAGGAGCTGGACTGGCATTCCTACCAGAGCTCTTTCCTTGTTTATGTGACAGAAAAAGCTGTCAGCTCAATAATATCAGGGGTGCTACAAGCACCGAGTTGATCAGACTTGGGGATTTTAGGGCATTTGTGGCACTTGCGAGAGAAAGACATGGGGCAGGGCATTTGCCTCAAATGAGTGTTTTGGCTTGTGGTTACATAATAAATAGCTAAAAAAATAAAATGTCAGGGACCAGAGGCAATTCCAGCTCTTACTCCCCTTCAGATGTGGAGAGATCTGGACATCAAAGGAGCTTTGCTTTTTGCCATATTGGTTAAGAAAGAGTAGGAAACATACCGAATGAACATATGAAACATCATCTGAGCAACATCCACTTCACAGTAGCAAGCAGCAGGTGGGAGCAGGAAAGGAAAAGAGTAATTCATACAAATTGCCATGTGGTGCCCTACTCAGTGGTCCTGAAATGGGACCAACTAGCAGGAGGGGATTGCCTGGAAAGGAAGGATTACGCTGTCTGAGATTTATACATTGCTGACTGAAAAAAACCCCAACTTTGTTCCATATTGACTTAGGACTAAGTTTGAAATGCAGGCAGCATTAGAAGACTGTTTGCTCTCCATAATGTTGCCAGTGGAATATTTGATTACTATGCATCAGTCGTTTACCTGCAGCAACATAATACATTTGGGGTGTGTTTGTTTTCCGACTTATTTATTCTCTGAAGTTTTCTTTAGAGATCAAAAGATAACTTAAAGAGAGCAGTTTCTGGCAGATCTTGCAAGCCAGAGAGGCACCAGCTGCTGTTTTTACCACCTGTGGCCCTTCTCATGCTCTTTCAGGCATGATTGTCAGTGCCTTGTGTACAGAAAGCCTGAGCACTCTCATAGTACCTGAAAATCTGAACAGGTCTGAGCAGCTCCTCGGTGCTGCAGATGGGACCTGCTCCCAGCAGCCACCCCCTGGAGGGGCATTCAGCAATTCCCAGGACTTGTGGAATACCAGGACGAGGATGCCTAAGTTACTGTAGGACATGCACAGTCAGCCTGACTTCTGGAAAGCAGCAAAGCTTTTGAGTGCATTTCTATTCACAGGACTTCTGAGAGCCCTGTAGGTCTGGTGCTGTGATGAGGGTGAGGCTGTGACCTGTGAAATTCTTCTGCAGTTAGGTGTGTGTGCCCCCTTGGGTGGAAAAGTTGAGCTTTATTGGCCTGGAAGCCTTTGTTGTATTGCTAAGTGATAGGACACATTCCTGCTGAGATGGAAAAGGATTCTAATCTGATGGAAAAGTTGAGAATCGTTGTGTTAAGTGTGCGCTGAATTATTAACTACCCCAAGATGTGATTAGATTTCTGGCCTGTTGAAAGTCAAAAATGTGTGTACAAAGCAAGGAAAATTGATGTCATAGGTAAAGCTGTGGGAAATAAACAGCACTTTTGGTTTGCTTGTTGAAGTATCTGTATAATGATTTCAGATTGTCCTGAGTAAGCATTAATCCAATTTATGAAGACAAACGGGTTGTTTTCAATCAAATAGGATGGCTACTTGAATTCTAGTGCTTTAACCCTATTTCAGCTCCTCCTCCCATAAATTACACTAATGTTCCATACAGACACAATTTCAAACTCCAGAATGACATTTATTAACAGATTTTCTTTACACTATTCACTTTACACTCATTCACTATGTGTAGTGGCTAAACCACTTTGACATGCCCAAACAGTCTGCCTGTGGTTTGCTCTTGTTTGTGCTTACACAGGTGTGTTCTGGTCACCCCGTTGCTTCAGAGTGAGACAGTTTTCCAAAGTGACAAGTGATCAAATGAAATCAGTCTTGCTGTAACTGTATCTCTGTGGCCACTACAACGTGCTCTTACGGTGTGTGATGCCTCAAATGAAATTGCAGTTGTTATTTTTACATGAGTGGAGCAAAGCTGGGGGGGACAGGGCTGAACCCTTCCTCATGCACTGCAGCTGCCCAGCTGCTGCTTCCAGGCCTGTCTTTAGGACCAGCAAAGGTGAGCAGAATAGTGATTTTGATGGATTTGCTACTATCAGTCTTTTCACATGGATGCATGTGTTACAAAGGCATCCAGTAGTTAAACCTAAATAAATAGGGGTTTTAAATAAATATATTTTAATTATACTTCATGGCTGACCCTGCTATTTCTAAACATAATAATGGGGTTTCAAAAGTTTAAAATTGAATGTGGCATTGCAGAATAATTCTGCTAAACCATGTTTGCCCTGTTGTCTAATTTTGTGTCAGCCTATTTCACAGCACCTGTTTCCAGTCACATAGAATTTATCTATAGAATTGTTTTTCTAGTTGGGTTGGGAGGAGACAAAGCAAATTAAGATATCCTTTTAGATATAAGCAAGTTTTAGTGTGTCAGATTCGTTTCACTTTATCTTGTGCAGCTGTCATTTGGGTTTGGTTTTAGTTAGCAGCAAGGAGTTTATCAAGCATCTCTAACCTCCTCCCAAAGGTATTGATTTCACACTGAATGCCACTTGTCTCTGGCTCTCCAAAAACACATACTAAATTTAAAGTGCCATTTATTTATATATATTACACAGGGGCCAGGAGAATAGCTGCTTGTAAATGGACTGTCTCACTCCTGGCTTTGTCATTTTAATTCCTTTGCTGTGGAATAGTGTTCTACTTTTGCCACAGTAATGCTGTGAAGGTTTCTGAAGTCTCGCCTGAGGGGTTTGTGTAGCTTTTCTCATACCTGAGAAATTTTGAACATGTGTGTTTTGGTTTTTCTGATGTAGCAAGGTATGAGTAAGGGGCATTATCAAGGGATTAATGGCAGCCCAAGATCTCTGCTCTACTAAATGTGGTTGAAAGAGACTTTATGCCACTCTGAGGAGACTGCAATAGTAATTGTCCATTTCAACTTGTCTAGCAGCCCTTCTTCTGTCCTCCTTTCTATTTTAGCATGGGATAAGTGCTGTGGTTTTGGCTGTAAACTGTTCTCAAGTATTTTGTGGCTCTTGTAACTTCTGAATAAATATCTGGTGCAGTGTTACTTGCAATTCCAAAGAAACTTGAGTCAGGGAGCCACTGACTCCCACTGGGCAGTTTGATGTGTTGTCTCATCTGAATCAAGATGTTAATAAATGTTTCGTTGGGGGAAACAATCTCAAAAATGAGAAGCCTGTTCTACCTTGCAAGCAGAAACAACTGTAAAGGTACATATTGCAGTCCATCTGTACTGTCCAGTTTGCCCTGAGGGAAGGTGGTGTGGACACAGAGAGTCTCCCATTCCCATTTTTAATGTGGGGCAAAAGAGAAAAGAATTGCAATGTGGCAGCAGAAGTGCTTCTGGACTCCCCCGTGTTGCCTCAGCTGGAGCAGCTCTCAGTTCGTGCTCCAAAGTCTGTGCATCCTGTTTGAGCAGCCGTTCTTCAGAACCTCCTGTGGGCTAACAGTGTCCTTGTCAAAGGCGAGCACAGACTATGCCTTGGTGCTTAAAAGGGAGGTGGATGAGTGTCCTGGCAATTCCAACCCCCAGCTGGTGCTGCTCAGTGAGGTACCTGGTTGTGGAGATGATGGTGAAAAAAGAAAGATGTTGTGGGTAGTGTCTGAATTGTACCTACAGCTAGTAGTAGAGCATGAGTTAGCTGTGGGGGGGGAATGTTCTCCTTGCCTGTGTCTTACTGTGTCTTACTGCAAAGTGGCTCTTGTGGTCCCCAAACACAGGAATGGTGTGTTTTCACCTCAGGGAGCTGTTCTGAACCTGTGCAGCCCTGGCCAAACAGGACAGCCTATTAAAGACTGGATATTGCAGGGTTGGTCTGCTAGTTTATGGAACTAGTCCTTATTCATGTGAATTAAAGGTTTGTTGGATGAAAGAGGAGCATCAGACATAGTGATCCCAATTGAGAATAATACGTATAAAGTGAAATATGTGTAACTGCTTTTCTGAATTTCATCTTAAGCACAGTGCCCCTGGAAAAATACTTAAATGTGTGAAACTCTCAGACCTAACTTTGTACATCTTTGTGAGCGTTTGACTGATGATGCTGGTGCAGTGTGAGCTTGGTTGTATCAATACTTTTCTGGTCAGAACAGTGTCCTGCCCATGCAGTAGCTGTTCCCTTGATTTGAGACTGTTGGTCCAGCAGAGAGCTGAGGTTGAAGGATCACTGTTGTGCATTGTAATGAAGAAAATTAAAATTAAAAAAATTCTGCCATTTCATCTGTTGTTCTGTCCACTAAAATCTTTTTCTCTCCTTTGGGAAAATGGATTAAGCTCATCACATTTATTCCACTTGAGAAGATTCACAAAACATATGCTATGAAATTTACATGAGAGCCAAGAGAAAGGCACTCTAAACTTGTAATACCTGAGAAAATACCCATCTCTATTTGTTACAGAGGTTGGCAACTTAGGTGCAATGTTATATAGATTTTAATACTTGACTTTAGCTTGCTTTCTGAGCTGGGTGTTTTTCTGTGGGTATCACTGATACACACAAATCCAAAAAGCTGGCCAGCAAACTGGCACACTTTAAAATAATTACTTTTTCTTCTGTGGAATCCTTTGATTTCTCCTTCATATGTTGCTTAACTCCTTCTCCACGTCAAGATCCTGCCCAGAGAGCAAGAGAGGTAATGGAGTTATTTTTCTGTCCCATTCTAGACCGGGGAACAGAATTACTTTACTAGTAAATTCTGTGTATAAATTGTGAAAAAGTAGCTTATGGCCCCAACTGAGCACTTTGCAGTTTCTTCCTAGTGCATGATTTGGCAGTGTAAATGGCTGTAATCAAGCCCCATTTCAGCAAAAGTGTTCCTCTGAGCCAGCATATTAAAACACGTTCCAAATGTTCCTGTATTTGACTTCATGTGACTGTAAAGGTTTCCAATAATGAGGGATGAAATTCTGATCTTAACTTTAGGATCAGGATCAGGAATTATTCTGGAATGTAGATTCTGTCCATTTAAACTGTAGCTGTGTGCAACATTCCAGTGTTATACTCATTTGCATGTACTTTATCAGAAGGGAAACACATAATCTGTCTTTTCTTAGTTTGCCTTTGATGTGCTTCGTGTATTTCTTTGTGCTGCCACTGCAAATACCTTCTTTGCATCATTTTCCTTCTCACCTGTCTTTTTTTTTGTCTTTTTTTTTTTCCCTTTCCTCCTGTGCTTTCAGTCAGTAGTGAACCTGATCAGTGACCTACAGGAGCAGATGTGTAGACTGCAGCTGGAAATTAATAGTAGAATCCAAGAAAGGAAGTCTCAAGATAGGAAACCAGACTTGACACCCAGTGGTCCTCAGTCTGGGCCCAGATCAGTAGAGGCTGTGAGCCAGCAGAATTGTTCTCGGTGTGATGTACGACAAGTACACCTTGGCAGAAGCCTGTGTATTGCCTCTTCTCTTCTCCTGCACAAACTAAATCCCACTAACCAGAGCTATGTTGTTGATTTTTTGTTGGCATTAATCTTTGTGGCTTTGATTAGCAAAGAGTGAGAGTGTCATAAAAATTACTAGAAAAAAAATCCCACCCCAGACACCCCACCCCTGATTACTGGGATGAATTCAATCACCATTAATGGCTGTGTGTTAAAGCACAGATATCTGTGAGACCCAGTGACCCTTTTCAGGTTTTTTTAGAGTTTCCTTTTTACTTGTAAGTCTGCAGTGCTTGTGTGGTGTGGGTTTTTGTGTTTTTGGGCTTGAGATTTGTCTGATACGCAGCATGCCAGCGTGGTTTGGTAGTTTGCCACTTTTCCTCGTGCCCAAGCTGTGCTTGATGGTGCACCCTAACCAGTCCTCTGAACACAAATTACTGATTCCTGAATATCTTGAATATCTTAAAAGCTTAACACAGGTATAAAATAGTTTCAGCCAAGACTATCTGACACGCATCCCTTCTTTTTCCAATGATAATAGCAAAGTGGGTGAAAAGAGCCATAGTAGAAATAATCTGCTTGTACTTTTAAAATAGCTAATCCATCACTCGCTTTGTTGAATTTACATTACCAATCCTGATTGTATTTGATCAAAAATATGTCACATGTCAAAACAAAAGCTACTTTGCATAAACTGCTGAAATTCACTGAAGGTGGAATGATAGTGGTATGCCTGGAAAAGACCATTTTAATATTTGCTTTTAAATCAGATTGCTTTAGCTGCCTCTAAATTTTAATTGGTTAAAATTTGGATCACCAGAACTCATTTTATATGTGGTCTGCTTATGTTGCAAGGAAGTTTTTCAGTAATTTCTCTCATAGATATATTATAAAAATAACCATTTTGGGTATGATGCCTATTTGGAAAGTAGTGCTGTTACAGGACTGCTCAATGCATTATAAAACTACAGTACAGGATGCAGATTGGAGAAATAGTCTGAAAGTCAAATCTGGGAGTCATTCAAAATAAATATTAATGTAATCCAAGATATTAATGTGGTGTTTAATGTATTTACTACACAGGAATTCTGAAATTGGGTTGCACCTCCAAATTTTTCCTTTCCTCAGTTCATTTTAGGATGTTTTGTCTTGTCAAAGCTCCATCAAGGATTTAATAATATTGCCCTTCAGAATGAACAATAAGATATACAGCAAAGGGAGAAGGGACATTTAAGGGACAACTTCTTAGACTGACCACAGTTTTTAGTGTGATGGTTCAGTGTTCATTTGCTGTTCATGCATGATCTTTAGTTCGGGACTATGAAAAATTAGTATCTGCCCAAGAAATCTTACATTTGGCTGCTGTTCTTCCTTTGCAGGGTTTGCTACAGGAACTCAGACACCTCAAAATTAAAGTGGAAGAACTGGAAAATGAGAGAAATCAATACGAGTGGAAATTAAAAGCAACTAAAGTAAGCAGAACAAGCATTTTCTAACAACAGACTTATTTCAGATGCAAAGGGATATGTATCACTTCTTATCAGTGTTTCCTTTTCTTACATTTACCTTGTGTCAGGGGCTACTATGAAATCAAGTTTTCTCTAACCATCATTAGAATAAGTATTTTGAAGATTTTGTAGAGGGGTTTGTGCCTTTTGCTCCCCCTGTGCAGTTTCCAGTCTCCTCCCTTTTCGTAATTCTTATTTTAAGAGACCAAGAAAGGCATTTTGACTTACAAAGATCTATTCTGAGTAAGGGTCTCTTTGAAGGTTTTCTTTCTTTTATTTGTGTATTGGTGACAAGCCACTGTAGAATACACTTTCCAGCCCGAAGAGAAGAGACACGCAAAGTTGTTTGGGTGTTTGCTTAGTATGGAATTTGTTTTCATAACCATTAAGCCCAAAATACCCCATTAGATCATCTGCTTTGACTTTGTGTATATCAAAGTGCGTGGCTGCCTTACCCTTCTGTTGACCTTAAATCCTGGAAAGCTTTTGGATCGTAATCTGGAGAAGCTCAACATTTGAAACATTTCATCATTTTCCCCTGTAATTAATTTTTCTAGTTGAACATTCTCCCTGTTGTTTCTAGTTTGGATTTTTAGCCCTTTTCCCCTAGATTATAAAGCACCTTACTATTTTTCCTTGCTGAGGTGCACTTTGGTGCTGTAATCTCATCTCTTTTCATTCATGTAATACTATAATCCCTGTTCATACAAATGACTTATTTTTGAGTTGTGGTTGGATCTTGGAGAAACATTTCAAATTATTAAACTGAGTTTCCTTTTTAATACTTGATAGCTTGATCCAGACATGACAAACAGCTATTATTTGTATTAGCATTTCTTTCTTTTGAGAATTCTTGGATGAATAATGAAATGTTGCTATTGAGTCTTTTTTTTCCTGTTAAGATAATAGCTTTTTTGTCCATGAAAATGTTTTCTCTAAAGTGGTGGATAGGAGCAGTCTTTGGGAAAATATTTTCTCAAGCAGTGCGTGGCCAGCTGCCAAGACAGATACAACATTATGGAAAGTGTAGGAGCAGAATGAAAATAAGAAAGAAGACTCAAGAACCCCACTGAGTGAGAGAAGATGCAGGACTGGAAAGGAAGAAAAGTACAAGAAAAGAGAAAGGAAGCAGAAAAATAATCATAGAGATGACAGGAAGGAGACATTAAAGGAAAAGAGGGCATTTAAAGAGCTCCAAGATCAAATAGACCAGGGGAGGCAAAGCCAAATCTGTATTAGGAGGTCTGCAAGCTTTTGTCTTCCTGTTGTTCCAGCTTCTTAGATGAGAAATTGGAGTATTTCTATCACTGGATATAAAAAGCATATTAGTCACTGGGAAGTGCAGGAGCCTTTCAAAGATGCATCAAGGCAGATTCTTGTATTCCACATGGACTTTTAGGCAGGGTGATGACGTTGTCCTGCAATCCAGCTATTGCTTCCTGGTGAATACAAGTTTGTCTGTTAATTAGTCAATGTTTTTCCCTATTTGAATAATATTGGTTGGCATTTTGCATTTTTTCCTGCTTTATTTTAGTATTTTGAGAAATTAGTCACCTTCTTTTTTTTTGGTCATCATTCTTTCCTTTTTTCCTTCCTTTCCCCCCACTCCTTTATCCTTTAGCTGCAAGGAGGTTTGGTATGCTTTTGCTGGGGAAATTCAGAATGTTGATAAATAGAGGCTTTAAGCCCCTGAAGAAAATGCAAACAAACTGCTGATCTAGTAAAGTATGCTGTTGACAATCTTCCTCAGCTGTATTTCAAGCTGGACAATCACAGAATTCTTCTCCCTCTGTATTGTTGAGGTCCTTAATGTGTGATTTTTCTCTCCCAATCTAGTGGCAGCACAAACTGCAGTAAATGTAAATGAAATGTATTTTGTTGCATGTATGCGGTTGTTTTCCAGACCATGCTTTCCTTCTAGCCTGTTGTTGTGAGGAAGAACAGTTTTGTTATCCTGCTGAGAAGAAGGCTCAGCATTAATACATTCTCAGTTATAAGTAGTAACTGGGATTGAAAAAAAACCCAAACCAGCATCTGCTTAAAAATGCTTTGTTATTTTAGTGGGCTTCATGCAAAGCTCAGGAGTTCGCAAATAATAGCAGTAGTTGTTGTTGTTGTTATTATTGTTGTTATTATTATATGACCAGCATTATAACACTGAGAACTTTCCAGCATTTCCTTGCCTACATGGACTGCAGGACAACATCATCACCCTGCCTAAAAGTCCATGTGGAATAGAAGAATCTGCCTTGTTGCATCTTTGAAGGGCTCCTGCACTTCCCAGCTACTAATTGCACCATTTTCTCTGAGAGCTAATTGCATTGGAAAAAGGAGCTTCTGGAATAGGCTAATGGACCATAAATATGTATAGTTGTTAGAGTGTTTATGAAATGTCCTGAGTTGGTAACAGACAGCAATCAAATCTGTATACTTAGATGTCTTCTAGCTCATAGCAAAGAATCACAGAGCGTCAGTGATGACGTGATTCTGAATTTGTTGTGCTCTCTTTCAGGCTGAGATAGCCCAGCTCCAGGAGCAGTTAGCTCTCAAAGATGCAGAGATAGAACGCCTGCAAAGCCAGCTCTCTAGGACCTCCTCGTACAGCGAAGTGGCAGAAAGAGGTAAGGGGAGGGGAAACAATACTCAAAATCCAAACCTGTACTTCAACTTCAGTAGCAGCTTCAGCTCGGGATTTCAAAGGAATACAAGGAGATACAAGAATTGCAGAATTTATTCTGGGAGTAAAAATGGTGTAAATTCATTTTGTGTTCTGGTGGAGTTGAGGGTTTTAATGTGTGAAATTCTGTTCCAGCCTAGAGGCAGCACAAATTTAAATGAGTATCCTCAAGGCACTGAAACTTTTTCTGTTTGTATTTTCTTTATAATTGTAGAGTCATTGTAGTTCAATGGGAATTTAATTCTTGTTCATACATTGAAAATTTCTTTGAGAAATCTTACAGTTTTCTTTCTTAAGGGGAAAAAAAAGGTCACAAGAGTAGCTAAGCATAAAGTTTAAATGTCCAAAGATCCCAAAACGGTCACTGATTTCTTTCTTCAGGAGTATGTCTCATTTAGGGTCCCTGTCCCAAGAAAAGTTGGACCAGATGGACCTTCAGTGTCCCTTCCAGCCTGGGCTGTTCTAGGATTCCATGATATTGCAGATTTCTGTTTTAAAACTACCCTGTTCATACAGAACAATGGCAAATAAATCAGTTTGTTTAGCCTTGGCTCTCAACCAGTCATGTCACAGTTCTCTGAAATATTGACTCCCTGGGGCTTCTCTCAGTTGCTGGGCCATGAGAATATAGTTTTAGTGACCTTGTTCTTCTGCAGCACTGACACTTTTCAAGGCAGGAATATTTGTGTGGAGTCTGCCACAGTGCATCAGCTTGGCTGCACTAACTCCTGTTGTGGGTGTTAACTAACACTTCTGAAGCCTGCCCTGGCTGAGAGGTGGATTTTCAGGTGCTGTGCTACCTCTTTCTCAGGGCTTACCCAGAATGTCCTGTGGTTTATTCCAAGGATGTGACTTAACATATAACTGTGCTGATTGCACTCAGCTGCAGAGCTTGTGCATGTAGAGAACTGCATGTCTAACTGGAAAGTTGGTTTGTCTAACAGCAATGTTTTCTAGAGGAGCTCTTCTACTAATAGAATTCTGTTTCCTATGAGATTCCCAAAGAATTTGTAGTATTTCAAAGCAAAGAGAGTGGTATGACAATAAATCAAGAGCTTAGTAGCATTCAACTTCTAGTAGTGTGGTCTGGTCTGTTCATGCTGAAAATGGGTGAAATTACCCTTAATTCCAGTGGCAGAAGGACCAAACCCTGCACAGATTCTGTGGGCTACATGCATGGGAACCACTTAGAATGTATTAGAATGGAAACAGTATGCAGCGGCAAAAATCCTTCTGAAAAAAAAATAAGATAAAAAAATTACTGATTTATCAGATTTTTGGGTGAAAAATAATGTCAATGTACTTGTAGTATGCTAGAATGCATAATCTCAGTAAATTGCAAAATTTATCTAATATGTGCTTTTTCTACATACTTTATTTGACTCTCACCATTTGCCATCGTAGAGGAAGTTTATAGGAGAAGGCTAAAAGAAAAACGTAAGCCTTGCCATTCACTTTTGGCTTTGTCTCCCTGTTCCTGTCACACCAATGATAACTCAGATATGTTCTGCAGCAATAATTCCTTGTTGGTTTGGATTTGGCTGTCTCATTGTAATACACACGAGACACTGCTTTCATTGCTTGCAGCGAGCAGACAGCTACTTGCCCTGTTCACTAAGATTTCACTTCAGAAATAAAAGTCACAGGTTCACAAATCAGACTGTTGAACTTCAAAGGGATGTTGTCAAGGTTAACAGAGCCAAAGCTTAACCTTTACCTCTTTTTATTTGCACATATGTAAACCCCATGTAATATCTAGAAAGACAGCTTTAATTGCAAGTCTTCTTCCCTGGAGGGGAAGGACTTTGGCTTTGGTTGGTTTTAAATCAGTGCAGTAAATTAAAAAAAAAAAAAAAAAAAGTCTGAATAAATGTTTCCATACTTGATTTTTTTAAAAATATTGTAAGTAAAGTTTGCTTTAGTGTGCTTAAAACTACCTTGACAGCAGTCCTTCTTGAAGTCTATTATTTATAAAGAGAAATTAGCAGACTGTGATTTTGTTTTTCAAAGTCTTCCAATTGCTTGCCCGCTGCCTGCTGGCTTTAGTTTTTGATTTGGCCATGTCTGTGCATGCCCTGTGTTAATAAGTGTTCTCTTCTACAAGAGAAATGTCTGCAAGGTTCATTTACATGTCCTAAAACCTAATCGTTGCAAGGTGTGCATTTATCAGAATCACTGCAATAAAAACTAATTACAGCTTCTGCAAATAGTTTAGCCATGACATTGTACGTTCAATATTTAGTTGTTAAACCTTTTCTTTTTTTTACAGATGCTCTTTAGCAATATTGATTTTTCTTTCCCCTCTCTCACATCATGCCTGACATCTCTGTTTTTCATTGCCCTTTGTGAACAAGTGGGTCTGGTTTAGTGTCAAAGCACGAACCCCTCGAGTGATCGTTACCACAGATAAACTATCTCAGGATCTGTCTGCATCACTTACACTTGATTCCGTGTAGGTTGGTGCTGGAGCACTTGCTAGGAGCAGTGTCTAGAAAAGACACGAAAGATTTGGTTCAGCAAAGTTAGGGTGCTGTGATTAACAACTCACACATCTTCAGAGAGAGTGTTCTGATTGACTGGACTAGAACATTCCTGAATAACCTGTATCGTGGAACACTAAACTGTGGGTGAGGCAATTCGGTATTAGCTCTTGATGTAGATTTTAACATAGTTATTCATACTGAAATATTTGAGAAAACATATTTTGCAGATTTTTCTTGTATCAAACCAGGTTTTGTTATTTTTCATTTCCAAGTTCCATGGATGTATTTGAACTACATTTCGTAAGCTGCCAAATATTTTTCTCAGATGCAATAGAACTCATTTTCAATCCTACTTAAAATTATTTCCTTAAGTATATAATAGCAAACACACTCTAATCCTTTGCAAAGTAAGCTTCAATGTTTCTTATTTTTTTTCCATTGCTTGACTTTCGTAGTTTAAAATAGTATTGTGCAGCTTTTTATAAGCAAAACCAGGAAATTTCTGTTGTGCAATGCTTTTAATAGTTCAGGTTTTGAAAAACTCTACGTTAAATGTAGTTTAGTAGTGCATGACATGACCACTGACATGGTTTTGGTTAATTGTAAGAGCATAGGGAGAGTATCACAAAACATATATTTACACTAAATATAGCAAGTGGGGTTTTTTTCTTATAACATTTTAAAACTGTTTTTAGATCAAGAAGTTCAGCGGTTGAAGATAGGAATGGAGTCCTTATTGGTTGCCAATGAAGAAAAGGTGAGAAAATAATCCTTCTTCTATGTAATAAGAATGAAATTATGGGTTGGAATCTCTGAAATGTTCTGAATAACACACTTTCTGTAAGAGTGGCGTTGCCTGGACTTTTGGATTATCCCATGAGGTTGTGACAGAGGGTCGATGTTTAAACAGAAAGCGTGGCTGACCTCGCTAACCTGACCACAGAATTTGGGAGGCTCATTAAACTCCAGAGCACACAAAGCCAAGGCTGGAATGAGCAGAATCGCCTGGTTTCTGCTGCTGAAAAGGTCACAAAGGTTTGGTCATCTCTGGCAGCTCTTCATCTTCCAACCTAACCCAAAGTGCATTGATATCTCAGTTTAGATTGTGATATTAAAAGTCAAAGTGGCCTTTGATGCAGACTCAGACTTGGGGAGAAATGGAACAGGATGTAAATAAAAAAAAAAAAAGAGATGTGGGATTAAGGCTCTTTAAATGGGGGATTAATTCTTCAGAAGATTGTAGTTTTTATTATAATAAAAAATCAAGCCATAGGATTTTCCTTTATGGTGACACATTCATACACAGTCAAATAGACATTGATATACATCCCTAGAAACTCCCTTTAGTAGGTGGGGAATCCAGACCGGGCAATGTTAGTTCTGGAAAACATTATTGTGGCTCATAACAACATTTAGTTCTCAAAAACTCCTAGAAAGCCAAAATTTATGTCTGAAAAATAGAAGATGTGGCAGTATCTCTTGACAAAATTATTCCAAGTCTGCATAAGGGGGTTTTTTTGTACTTGAAGGGAACACAAAATACTGTTGCTTATGTCCTGATATCTGGATATACTCACAGAGCAAGGAGGGTTATTTCCTTGAAAACTATGAATACTTAAATACTTGCCAACTTCCCTGGAAGATTTTTCTTTTTCCAGTGCCCTCTTCTTTGCTTCTGTGGCTTTCCCGACACCTGCTTGTGAAAACTAGTTCTTTACAGTTGTTTGGGTTTGTATTCAGTGCTCTGTAATCACAGTGCTGGGCAAGGTTATCACACAGGAATGGTTTAGAGCTGGGCTCAAAGACACAAGGTAAGCCAGACTGCAAGATCACACACTTAGGGACCACTAGCAAGAATTTATTGTCATTGGGGACACATTATCAGATAGAGAAATAAGAGAAGTGACAGATCCAGTGAAATGATGATTCCTACCCAGTGCTGTGTTGTGTCTGTGCCAAAGGCAAGTGCCCTCCCTGAAAACAAGGATCAAGAGGCTTTCTGCACATGAAAGGCCTCCTTTCTTTGAGTCTGTGTGGGTTTGACTGCCTGACTTCAAACAGGTGTGTTCAAAACTGGAGCAAGGGTAGCTGTCAGAAGGAGAACAGATCCCACACACAAGATTAAAGAGCATGACTAGATAGTTGAACTATAGAAAACATAAACATGATTCACATTGTGATGACAGGTATGAGAGTAAAACCAAACACTGCCCACTTGAGGCAATTGAGGTTCAACTCCACAATATTGCCATCCCTCTTAGAAGTGAAAGCAGATTTCCAAATTATAATTCTCTAAATGACTACTAGTAATGTCAAACTCCTCTGGTTTCCTTATATCCACAATTTCACACTGTCCAGCAAATACTATGTAAAATGGCAAATAAAAGCCAAGCAACATTCATACAAGGTGGGAGAGACTTGATCTTACTTTCCTAAAAATCACGGAAATGCAGTACAGTGTTTCTACAGGTTCAAAATGTAGGATTTTAAATACAGATTTATTTAATATTTTCCACAGGACCGTCGAATAGAGGAGCTAACACTATTGCTGAGCCAGTACAGGAGGGTCAAGGACATAATGATTGCAGCTCATGGTAAAATGTCTGGTGAATAATTTCCTGATATCACATCTCTTCAAAACTGCATGCACTACAGCTGCTATTTGCTGTCCTTTTAAATACATGTGTATATTTTATATCCATATATATTTGTATCATGTTGGAGTGCTATGAGAGTAAGTATACCCTTCTTCAGATGCACAGAGAGCCTCAGTGTGGCTCAACCAGACTTGTGTCATTGCCTTTAGCTTGTGGAACTTGCCTTTTTGTTCCCCATGCCAAGGGCAGTGCAAAAAAGGCATTATTATATCCCTCTCAAAAATCTATTATTCAAAATTAAAGTGACATAATTTGATTTAAATTAATTCATCTGTAGGAGGTGAATAAGGTATACAGACAGGTAGTAAGTTTATGTGGTGTTTCCTGTAAGTGTTATGAGCAACCATTTTTTACAGTGTAAAATGATATCAGGAGACCTTTATGATGAACATTAATTAATTAAATAAATTCTATATCCAGATTCCCTACACCACAGTTCAATTCAGGAGTGGCAGTAGTGCTCAGCTGCCAGCCAGCTAGTGGTAATATTTTATGTCATGGGTTTTATATGGCATACATAAAAGGAAAAGCTGATCTCAGGTGCCATTTGATGCTGTTTGGAGGACTTTTATTCTTTTTTGCCGAAAAGAATTACAATAAATCTAGTAAGTTCTGTTGCCCTTTCACTAAAAATGAATCCTGACAGCTGACTAGGCAAGTTTTGTTTGGAAGGAACTACTGAAAACCCACAGTTGCTCTAAAGCACACAATATTTATGTATTTAATTTCAAAATCTACGGAAAAAAATCTTTGTCCCATTTCTGTTATGCTGCAGGAAGCCAAGTGGGTTTTAGGACAATCTCATTTTAAGCTGCCACTGTGTTTTTCAGTACTGATTTTAGTCTGGGAAACCAGACCTTCTGAAAGGACAGTTTTGTTCAATCACCCTCATCACATTAACAAACAATATTTCCAGGCCTTGTATGGCAGAATGGAAGCTTGTGTTTGACACACAAGATAGGGTAAATCTCTCTGAATGTTTATTATGAAAGAATAATTTTAAAAAAAAGTCTCTCCCTTGCAAGTGTTCTGGATGGAAATCCAAAGGTGTGACTGTAGCTCCTGTCCACCACCCTTGGCCACATCATGGTTGCACAGATCCCAGTGCACCAATCCCCCTGTGCAACCTGTTTTTTTGGAAGGCACTCGTGTGCCTGAGCAATCCGTGATGCTCTGGCTTGTTGAGTTGGTACCACGGGGAGTATGATGGGGTTAGTTTTACACTGTAAATAAAAAACAGTGATGCTCAGCAAAATAAACCAAATACAAACCTGTAGAGGACCTCCAGTGTATACTGGGATTGTCCACACTAAGGTGCATAAGTGGTACCAACTCCAGCTTGCCCCAGACCTTCAGACTGTGAATTACAAGGGGCTCAGAAGCTGCCTGAGAAGCAGCTCAGTTGCTCACAGCAGAGCAAAGCATGTAACTGGAAGTGATAAATTTGTTGCTCTAATATAAATCAGCTTTCTGGTAAACCCGAGCCCAAAGGAGGGGTGGGGAGCAGAGGGGATGGTAAATCGCATGCCTCAGAGAAAGACTGAAGGGGAATTTGGAGACCAAAGAATTTAGGCTGTCTGATATGGTCCTAAAGGTTATTTTTTTTTGCCTGTTGCTCTCCCTTTCTACCTCTACTCTTTAATGCTCACAGGCTCTTCTGTCCCTGGTGGCAGTGAAGACGAACTTGAGACAACTCTAAGGAAGTGGAATCTTTTGAATAATTCTCAAGGAGAATTACTGAAAACAGAGGTACTTAATACAGATGTTTTAGATGTGAGTTCTGCCATACATATGATTTTTTTCGTGTTGGTTTCTCTGTTGTAACATAGAGGGTTTGGCCCTGGCTGAACTTCTATACTTCTTGGTAAGGGCATGGTAGATTCATCATCAGGCACCAGAATTACAGGTTTGAAGCTCTTGTATTTCACACAGGCCTCCCCAGGAGAATTGCCACAAGCTGTGCTCCCTCCAGTGCCACACAAAGCCATGGAAATCAGGCAAGACCTTTCTTTCTCGTGTTTCGTGTGGCTTGTCCTAAATCTGTACTATTTAAACTGTTTAACTGTTGGCATCTTGTCTTGATTGTTCTTGGCTTTGCTGTACTTTTGGGTACTTGTGAAAGCAAGTTTGCCATGGAGGTTTGTGATACTTAGTTGTATAAGGTTTGAATTCCGGGAATAAATCAGCACTTTTATATATCAGAAGATACAAATACTGTACTACTTGAAGCTATAAAATTTATTTCTCTTTAAAGTGGAAGCATTCCAGTATCTGTGACTAATTTAACCTCTCCACAAGAAGAACCTTTGGAAATCATAAATAGGTAAGAATGAGAAACTTTAACTGACATGTGAGACATTTTTCCTTTTTAAAATCCCTTCATGTTGCCCATTGCTCAAAAGAGTTATTGGTTTTTCCTTCTGCTTGTTAAGAGCTTCCAAGAAGTCAATCTGTACCTACAAGGTTTAAAGCTGCACATGGGGCCTTGTTGCCTTTCACTGTTGATCACAGGAGGTCTTGTTGCTGTTCTTGACTTCCTCTACTGAAGATTCTAATACCATGATTTTTAGACTAAAAATACAATAAAAGAAATTAATCTCTTAATTCTGAATTATTTGTTATATGCAGACATTATGTGATCTATACAGCTGTCATAGGTGACATTTATGGCATATGCAAACATACTATGTTGTATTAACTGCTGCTTTTTTTTTCCCCTGCAACTTTTTTAAGGGTTCCACAGAAAAAAAAGTCAAGCAGTTTAGAAGACTTGCAGAGTGAATCCCTGGAAAAGGTTGGTTTATTTGTAATCACAATTTCTGGTGTTTACTATCACAGCTAAAAGACAAAGATCAAGTATACATATTTCTTTTTGTTTCACATACAGTAATGTTAACCTCCACTGACATTGTATGTTATTTTTTCATCTCATTGCTGAGCTTAGAATAAACAAACTGGCTGACGCACCCATATGTACACACCTTCAAATTCAGTTTTTCCCCTGAAAGAGACCAAAGTATTTAAGAGAAATATGAGAAAGAATGAGACATTCTCATGAACTGCAGTATTATTGTTTATAGGTGCATTTAAAATAATTTTTACTTCCAAATCACTGAAAGTGTCAAAGCAGCGAATCCTGAAAGTAGTTAAATGTGGAAATGGGCATTTCCACAGAGGATTCCTTTTTAAGTGTTTGCATGTAGCTGTGAGTGTTGCTCCCTTAGACCTGTGCTATAAATGGCATTCCTGAAGATGGTAGTGATTCTGCCTCAGTTCAGCCAGCAGGAGCACTGTTATCTCTTCAAAGATTTTAATTCCATTCCGGAAGAAAGACTTTCCAATTTACAAAGTCTCGCTACATTGTGGTCCACAGTCTTGTTTTGTCATTTTGTTCACTGGCATTTTTCTGCACTTGTAATTACGTTTTCTGAGACTTCTTGATGCTTTCTGTACTCAGCTTAGACTTAATACTAGGTGACCCACACCCAGTAATGTCACTTAAACCAAGTACTAGTAATATGATTACTCCAGTTCTTACCTTCTTTTAAATTTAAATTGCTGAAGATGACAGTAACCAAATAGAATATGGGAAATTTGTGTTGCACTCATTTGATTGTGGTCATACATGTGTGACAGATCAGAACTAACATTTCATTCCATGCAGAATTTATGAAGGTCTCTTTTCACGACTTTAAATTATTCTCCTGTCTTAAATTCAAAATCTTAATTTGTCTGTCATATGCTGTGATTAGGCTGTACCTACACATTTATGCTTTGAATCTGCTCTATCCATGAAATCAGAGCCCACAGAGGAATTTAAAACCTACGAAGGATATGAGAGAATTGTAGCAAGACAACCTCGTTTTCAGCAAGGCACTCAAACTGTGTGCCCTAATTGAGGCATGAGGTCTCTTAGTGAAATAACTGAGACTTCCCTGTGCATATGAGTGAGTGGCTAAATGTGAATGTTACAACCAAAATTAAGGCTGGAAAACGTGTTTTGCTGACTCACTTCTTCTTGCATTAATTCCAAGAGAACCTGTGCTAGCAGCACCGTTTACTGCAGCTTTTCTGCCTTGCACAAAGCTCAAATTCCAATTCCTTCCACCAATAATAATAATAAAATAATAACCCACACTGGTGTCCCTGACCTAGTTATGCTGGTATTTTTATCACTTCATTTCTACCACAGCTCTTTACGATGTCAGCAGGGTACATACAGTATTTGTGTGTGTTATTTCATGTCAGTCGTTTTCATATTGTTCTAATTGTTAAACAGCTGTTATGTTGCCGGCTTAATGTAAGGAACACCCTGAAAATAGCAAAATTCCTTTGATCACAACAGAACCTAAACAGGGCCCAAATTTTGTAGAGTGCAGAATGAATGAACACGATTAGTATTGAAAATTAGATTGAAATGAAATGAAGAGATAACAATCCTTGTAATATACTGTCCATACATTAAGCAGCATCACTACAGTAATAAGACTACAATTGATGTTCCATGTATGTATGTTAATACTAACATTTGTCTGTTGCTTTTTTTCCATAAAACTTTGAAATTGCCCTCCCTGAAACTCCGTAGTATGTAGATGGAAAACCAGCACAGCCTGTTGTAGAACAAGAGGTATATTAACTGCAACCTTTCCTAACAATTCTCTGTTGTGATGTGCTGTGATGGTATGGCTGGGTTTGCATTTTATGTTCATTTCCTTTTTAAAATGTTTGCATAGTTCCAATGCTGACAAACTGAGAAGAGGGGTCAAGATTTGAGAGGGAGATCTTTTTTTTATTTTCTTTTTGTCTAAAACTTGTTACATGAGTTAAGAAGCTGAAGTCAGTTTCATAAAATACAGTGCTGATGTAAGAAGCAATTTCTCTACTCATACAAATTTTGTTATAAGTTGGGATGTAGTCCTGCAGTTGGCAAAAGAGAGCAGGAACTGAGAAACTGAGCAATCTGGCCTGCTGTTGTAGTATCCAAAGATCCCTCTAGGCTTTGAAATAAGAACAGATAAAGCAGTGGTTATCTCATTATTTAACATGTCATCCTGTCAAAGACAATGTCTTAAAACAATTGTGTTAGAATGGGGTTACTAAAAAGGAGCATACTGTATGTTCCTGGATATACTAAATTTGGTTTGCATGTTATCAGTACAAAGTTCTCCTTTGAAACCTCTATTCTGATACTGAAACATTGACTAGTATGAGTTTATTCCAAAACACATGTTGAATATACACCACTCCCAGTAACGTCAGTTGGAGCTGCAGGTTTCCCCAAAAAGCATCTCTGTCCTATAGTGTTGACAGTTCTGGGATATATTTTTGCCCAGAGTGATGACTCATCCATCTTCTTCATTTGAATTGAAGAAGTCCCAACATGCCATTTCCAAAACTGTAGGCAAGTACCTCTGTGAAACACATGCTTTGCCTGGAAAAGTATCTTGTTAAGCTCAAAACGATCAGATTTATAGGATTTATTGTTACCTTTGTACAAGGAGCAAGATCCCCAAGCAGATGATCACTTGAAGGCAAGGAAAATTAAGTGTTACTCTATTTTCAGCAAAGCCTGTGTACCATTGCCTTTCAGTATTTGGCAACTGTATCTTTAGCTGTAATTATTTTTTTTAAGAAAACCTCACACTTGTAATTTTGTCTGTGCCAAGAGATCTCAGTCCTTACAAATGTTAAATTTCTGTACCCTAACTTTGTTGGTGATTACTGTTATTAATGGTGCTGGGAAATATGTTTGAGAAAACCTGAGGTAGATAAATACTTTTGGTTCAAATTCCAGGAAGATAAAATTGTGAGGCAGGAACAGAGACAGTCTGGGGAAAAATAAGGGGGAAAAATTGACAGAGCAAAAACTGGTGTGAGAAGTAAATAAATGCATTTTTTGGCTATCAAAGTTGACCTGGAAAGGACCAGGTAATTATATAGTGGCAAGGTTCTAGAGGAAGAGAGCCAGAAAAGTTCTAAAGACAAGAACAGGCAATAGTCAACATGTATTTTAATGTAATCCAGTCTGGCTAAAGTGGGAGGAGCAGACGAGGCTGTGCCTTAGCTAGAAAAGTGTCGGGTTTAAATTGAGTTACCTGCAAGCAGGAACATGGAGGGAGTGGAGTCATTTCGAACCACGACCTTCAAATGCTTTTTCCCAACTTTGAAAACATTGTGTGTTGGGTTGCAAATGCTGTGAGTGACTTGATTTTTGTATTTTTCCCTCTTTAAAAAAACCACCAGAGCAAGCCAGTTGTGAAAGGCAGCAAGTACCAAACCTTGCCAGGAAAGCTGGCCCGACCCTTACAGAACGGAGAGCAGGGGACGTACCACTCTGCAGATGGATGTGGCATGAGCGACAGCGAGGAGAACGGCGGCCCAGGGCTGAGTATGTACCCACACCTCCCTGAGAGGGCTCTGGGGAGGGGGAAAGCAAACTCTGAGGGATTGGGACAGAGCACGGGATATAATCTCGGTGCCAGAACAATGGACTATGATGTTTATGTTCTGCTACTTTTTTTTTTAATAATGTACCAAAAATTAGCTTGCCAGAGAGTAAAGGATGGGCTTTAAGTTAGAGAGTTTTTTTCTGCTGCACTTGATAAGACAATCTGCTGAAATCATTGATATATTAAGTAATGAAGAGACAGGGTTTTGGAGACTGGGGAGAGTGCCTTGTGAAAGTCAACAAATCTCTAATTGAAAATCAGAACTTTAAGAAAGGTAGACATATTCACAGTATGAATAAGCAATGTGTTTTTTCCAAACATGCTTCCAGTGCTTGAACTTGATCTGTTTCCTTAAAAACAAGCAAGCAAACAAAAATGCACAGCCAAGTACATCATTAATGCTTTTAAAAACTGAACACTAGATTGGTGTATTCAATAAAACAAATCCATTCCTTGCCCTCCCACTGCATTTCAGTGGGTGTAAATTCACAATACAGCTGGCACCTTGTACTCAGCATTGTTGGTTGCTGTGGTTTGTAGGGACCCACAAGTGAAAATTTAACTTGCTACATGCAGAGAAACATCCATGGATTTTGGGACTACAAATATATTGTTATTCCACAACCATAGCACTGTGGAAGTCTGTATTAATTTCTTTTCAGTAACACCTTAAGCATTGATTTATTGACAAACAGTGGTAGTGAGACACAAAACTAGGTATTTGCCAAGGACTAAAGAGCTTGGGAAGCTCAGGCACAAGAGCATCCCTTGTGATTCTGAAGCGTTTCTAGTTTAAAAGTTTTTTTGTTTGGCTGGCATTTTTTTATTTGGTGGGGGTTGGCTTATTTCAAGGCCTCACGGTCCTAAAAGCTTCTAGGGTACCGTAGTTTCAAGATTGCAATAGGTTGTGGCTGTTTAGGGGGTTTTTTAAGGGTTTTTCCGTGATTGCAACATTGTAGGCAAAGGCATGAGCCATGCTGTGATGTCTTTAACTGACGGATTATCCAAGGTTGGATGAGCTGGTAAAGGAAAATGTTCTTTTTCTATAAACAAGCAATGGTGTCTTAAAAACACTGAGTTAAGAGAATTTTTTATGCAGATTGGTTTGTTTCTTGCATGTGCAGTAAACTCCTTATACCTCCAATTCTGTTTCAGAGGAATTTGATGTGATCTTAGGCATTGCTTCATTTCAGATACTCTGCAGGCTTTGTGGAGCTCTGTAGTATATGCTTAATGTGTTTAAACTGGCTAAGAATAGTTAAAAGAAACCCAAAACAGATAATTGATCATCCCTATCTATTCAAGATGATCTGTACAGAATTCTTGGGGCTTGTGCACACCAATGCATATTCACTTTCATGTCAAGCATAGCTGCTTCTTTTCTTTTTATTTCTGCTTTTAATGCTTAGCTTACTACTTTGCTCTTCTGTAACTTTATTTTGCTGGTATTTTATATCTTCTTTGCTTCTTCATCTGGCTTTCTGCTTCTTGGGATGACTGAAGATCGCATCAGGAGTGTCAGTGCACCAGTGCTAGGTACTGTATCCAAACAAGATGCAACTTTAACACCAATTTTGCTGCTTACTTTTTTCTCTTTCTTTTCCCCCCCCTTTTTCTGTGAAATACTAACACTGAGTGGGCCATCCAGTCTGAATTCCTTACATGCAGTACTGAAATGAAGTAACAGCTTTTGCTGTGGTGGCATTCAGATGGGATTTAAGACACTTTTTCCTGGTTTCATTCTGTTTTCACTGAAGTCAGAAGAATTCCCACTGATTTCGATGGAGGAGTTGTGGTATTAAGAGCAGGCAAGGCAAAAGTGTGACGACCTTAAATGAATTAAAATGTAGTTAAATACAAATGACTGAGATAACAATACTATTTTACCCAATGTTTTATTATTTTCTTTTTTTTTTATCAAATGTACAGCTACTGGTTTTTTCCCACCTTCTGAGCATGTTTGTTGTTTTGTTTTTTTTTTTAATACACAAACAGTGTTTTAGGTGTCTGTACTTTTTTATTATGATCTGCATTAAAACATCAGTCTCCCAGACAAAAACTTTCTTAACAATTAGTATAAAATGTGACTGTAATACTGTTTTTAACCCAGGAGAAACAGAGAACATGGATGGTACAGTAGTCTCAGATGACCTTTCACCTCTCTCTTCAAGAACGGATTCAGGTCCACAATCTCCATGGTCTCCAGAAAACAGGAAGAGTCCGAAAGGCATCAAGAAAATCTGGGGAAAGTAAGATCATTTTTTTAATTCACTGTCAAGACATTTCAGCTGAGAATTAATCTAATTCCCAGCAAAAGCTACAATTATGTCCAGCAAGAATAAACTGAAATTCAGGAAAAGGAGAGAAAGCAGGTCTGGGATTGCACGGGTGTGTCTCTGGGCACATGGGGGTGTAGAAAAATGGATGGGAGTGTTCACAGAGTTATGCTGGGGAAAGAAATACGACACTGCTGTCATCTTAATGCTATTAATTTAGCATGCCAGCAGTCTCATTAGCCACGAAAAATTAAATGATAGTAAGTTGGTCATTACAGAAGGCATCAGGAAAAAAAAAGAGAAAACAGAAGGAACTAAAAGCAGGGGGACTGAGTTGTACTATGCTCACTCGATCTGCTGCAGAAACAGCAGCCCTTTCCAAGTCTGGATTATTAATTGGATTGAAGGGTTATGGCTGCTCTGTGGAGCTCTTTTTTTCCCCCCCCCAGAGTTAGGTCTAGACTGCATTGGGTGGAACTTCTTCAGCTACCACTGGAATTTGGCATTTGTGGCTTTCAGGAAGGTTAATAGAGCTTCTCGTTGTCACTGCAGTTTCCATAAGCACCAATGTCCTCTGACACAAGCTAATAGTACTGTCATGGCACTCTTGTCTTGCAAGAATCAGAAGAACTCAGTCAGGTAACTTCCCTGCAGACGACCTGGGATTGGCAGAGTTCCGAAGAGGGGGTCTCCGTGCCACAGCTGGGCCTCGGCTATCCCGATCCAAGGACACCAAAGGCCAGAAGAGGTAAGGGCTCCTCCTTCACCTCACACAGCACATTGTGTGCTGGAGTTAAATGGGCTGAACAGCCAAGCCCTCCTCTTGGGAAATACGTTTTTCACTACACATGGAATTTCACAAGGAGTGGAAAGAATTTCTTTGCTAGCAAATGTATCCTGAGAAGCTCCCCTGTCTACACTCCTGCAGCTCCAGGTTGCAGCACTCAGTACTTGGTGGAGTATCAAAAATTTCACCTTGTCACAGAATAAGGAGACTGCCCGTCTCCTGTGAGAACATCTGCATAATGATGAATTTGGCAATTCAGTTTTTCCTGTTTTCAACTAGAACATGGGAAATTCTTATCCACCTCCCCAGCTGCCCACAACTTGTGGCTGGGCAGCCAAATTAACAGGACACGGGGACAGCTCTTCTCACTGCACAGGGCACAGCACCCCAACAGATTCCCTGCAGGGCTCACAATGAGCACACAACGAGAACACACACTCCCTCTGGCACGTGACTAGCTTTGCAACATGAACATTCATTCTTTAAGATTTATTCCAATGTTTCTTGTACTTTTCAGTGACTACAACGCTCCGTTTGCTCAGTGGAGCACTGAAAGAGTCTGTAACTGGCTTGAGGACTTTGGGCTCAGCCAGTACGTCATTTTTGCACGGCAGTGGGTGACATCGGGCCACACGCTGCTAACTGCAACACCTCAGGACATGGAAAAGGTAATCATCTGTCCCTGTTTGGCTTAAGCAGCCATACTATTGGTTCTCTATAACCAGGCCCCTTCAAACCATTGGCAGTTCTACCTCCCTGGAATGCACAAGATCAATTTTTGTAGGTACCTCAGTGATGAAAGGAGCCAGAGGCAAACTCTTTGTTAATGGTTATTGTTGCAGGAAATGGGAATAAAGCATCCACTGCACAGGAAGAAATTAGTTTTGGCCATTAAGTCAATAAATGCAAAACAAGATGAGAAGTCTGCACAACTCGATCATATCTGGGTGACACGTAAGTGTTTGAACTCTCATGGAACTGTTTGGAAAGGAATTTCCACCCCCTGCTGTGAATATAGGCTGCCTGATATGTGTTTAAGCAGTTACCAGGCGTCTTTTAAAAAGCCCTAAGTTTCACCATAGTAGAATTGAGATGTTTTTGTTGTTCTTGACATCCAAATATGCAGCTTATGGTATCATCTTCCATGGGAAAGTCTGTCAGATTGCAGAGAAGAAAACAGGGCTGATCAATCTAGCAAGAGCTACATTACACTGCAGACTGCATGTTAAATATCACAGGGGTAGTAGGGACAAGGCTGGTTGGTGGGAATTGCTTTAAGCTTACTAGCAAGAGGATGTCCTTTGGAAAGGGGAATAGGTAGAATGAGCTACCTGAATGCCTCGAAAGAGGCCAGACCAGACAAAAAGCGACAAGGAGCTTCTTTCTCACTGATATGGATTTGATTCCCTGTTGCTTGCTTATCTGCAGGATGGCTTGATGACATTGGCTTACCACAGTACAAAGACCAGTTTCATGAATCCAGAGTTGATGGGAGGATGTTGCAGTACTTAACTGTGGTAAGCTACAATCCTTTTTCCTCAGTTAAACCAAATTTAACTTCAGAATGAGGAAAAAGATGTACACTTTGCCTTTGAATGTGAGCAGCTAAAGAATTTTTGCAAGACAGAACTAGTGCCACCAAGTAACTGATTGGTGCTGCCCTAGTGCATGGCTACTGTTTCTAAGGTACATAAAATAAGTCATGTTACAGCCAACTTCTGCAAAGTCCTTGTTTCACTATCACACCATGATTAAAGGCAAAATCGCCTGTTTTACATGTAACTTCCACAGCACATTGTTCTCCACACCAAGTTAGCAACAACATCCAGTAAACCAAAAGCAGCAAATCCAGGGATTTGTGCAACTCCAAACACCTTTACACCATTACAACACACTGTGTACTACATACAGACACAGTGTCTTCTTCCCATTGCCCTGCTCAGATCTGGATAATTAAGTGTTTGGGGTTTTTTTGTTACCTGTGCTATGGAAAGAATGCCTAATTTAGCTGTTACTGAAAGTGCAGCTACTTAAGGAGCCTTTATTAGATGAGCACAGTCCCTACTGTTTCATGGATAGGTGCATGTTGCTAGCTGTGATGATCCTACCTGCCAGCAGGATGTTAGCCAGGTCAGAAACAGTCCAAATATTTTAAAATGGCCCATGAGCCTCAATTTGATTAATAGGCTACATTCCTGTCTTCATTTTTTTAGCCAGGTCTTGCTATGGTGCAATGTTTTAAAAAACCAGCAACAACAGAACATTCACCCTCCTGCCTCCCCAAACCTTCACCCTAAAACCCTTTTTGAAAGTATAAACTGTCATTTTACCTAAAGCACACTTGCTATGTAGTTTTATATAAATTACGGTAAGTTTAACATATTTCTTCTTGGTGAAAGTACCTGTTTTGGTATGCTTTCTGTGCCACCTAAAAAGTTCTCTCCTTCACAGAATGACCTTCTCTTTCTGAAAGTCACCAGTCAGCTGCATCATCTGAGCATTAAATGTGCCATTCATGTGCTGCATGTCAACAATTTTAACCCCCACTGTCTACGCAGGAGACCAGTTGAGGAGGTAAAAGAATGTCCAAATAAATTAATTGAAGCAAGACCTAATTACCTGGTCCCAGCCTAAGGGGAGAGAAAGCTGACAGTGTACAATGATAAAAGAATCACTGCTACTAGGAAATTGCTCCTAAAGCAGTAGTTATGCTGCTTTCCAGCTCTGGAATGTAATATGTACTCACTGATAATAAAGATCAACTCACTCCTTAAGTATTTGAGCCAGTTACTAGTTGAATCTCATACATTTCTCCTTAGAAATTACTTCCATAGTTTAAAGAAGTTAATTCAGCTTCTAAGAGAATAATTTGAAATATTTTTTCTTTGCCTGTTCTAATTTTTAACTCTCAAAATCTGTAAGGTTTTTGTCTTACCTGGTCAGCATATCTTACTCGCTTAGTAGTAACACTGTTCTCAAAGTGGTTTGGTTTTATACCTGTAATCTGTACTGTTACACTACTTGATGGGATTTCAACTGGCCTAGACTAGACCTGCCAACTTGTCAGAGGCTGCCTGACAGAAACAATACCTTAGGGAAGAACTGCAGGGAGGAGGAGAAGGAAAGATGTTTTTATCTGAACTGAGGATGCACACTGTGCACGTTCAGAGCACCCAGGCTGTTGTGTCATCACCTTTTCTGGTTACCTCAACAGAGCAACGTGTCGCCTTCTGACGTGGTTCAGTGGTCCAACCACAGAGTGATGGAATGGCTCAGATCAGTCGATCTGGCAGAATATGCACCAAACCTTCGAGGAAGCGGAGTGCACGGGGGCCTGATTGTAAGAATGTAGTGTCTTACTGATATCTACTAAAAACTGTAATAGCAAACATCCTTTATCTGATGTTCATCAAGCAGGAGGAAATGAATCTGCAATACAATAGCATGACTGGGCCTTCTAAGGAGCCTCTTTATCTGATCCACGCATCTTGATTTTACAAAGGAAAACTAAAATAGAAAAGGAACTGCTCAAACATTTTTTATAGTCAAAGCTGAGTGTGCACAAGTTCTTGACAGCTGTACATAAAAATACCTGAGCTGTGCTATAAGAAAATAACTTATTGATAAGGCATCACTGAGTGTTTCTTTGCGTGGTTTTACCAGAACTCTGAGCCACGGTAATTAACTGTCCTGAACTCACAACAGTCTTGCCAGCCATCAGGAATGACATTTTTTCAATTCAAAACATTCAAGACTATTTGCAGCTTAGTAAAGGCAGAGTTCTGAAACACCATGATTCTACTCTTGTAGAATTTCTGACAAAATGAAATAACCTTATTACAATTTCTTCTAGGTTTATATTCTGCATAGAGCAGAAAATTCTGAAAACAAACTTGTTCAATCCAAACAAATTTATAGTTTGATGATAGATATAAATACCTATTTGACTGATCATGCTTAGCATTTCTTACTGCTCCTTTCACATATTTCCCATTCAAACCCTAGTGAGTATCATATCATAAGTGAGCTATAAAAGGTCTAATGTGGACAGATGGCTTAGTCAGGGTGAGAAATCCTCTGATATGCGCTGTAATGGTTTACTATTGCAAATATTTAACCATATAAAAAATAAATATCCTGCCCTTTTTAACAGATTCTTGAACCTCGCTTCAATGGTGACACGCTGGCCATGCTGCTCAATATCCCACCTCAAAAGACCCTCCTGCGCCGCCACCTCACCACCAATTTTAATGTATTAATTGGACCAGAGGCTCAGCAAGAAAAAAGAGAAATAATGGAGTCAGCAGCATACACACCTCTGACCACCACTGCCAAAGTTCGGGTACGTATTGCTGTCAAAAGGAAACATTTCAGAATGTCAGACTCTCTACTCTGCCTTATAAACAAGATAAGGGACAAACACGGACAGGGAGAGGTCAGGTCTAGAAGGAGGGTTACATTTTCCTTAATTCTACATACCAAAGCTATTAATTTGTGTCTGTTTAAATGAGCTTCTAAAATAAGCATGCAATCTGTCTCTTTTCTTAGAAGGAACACTATGTAAAAGCATTTAATATCAATGGTAATTCCCAATTTAAAAACAAATGTATTTAGTTCAGAATCTACATACCTGAATGACCAGGGTATAGCAGTAAATGGAAAAGGGGAGGATTTTGAATGTTTAAAGAACAACCTTACTTGTCTTATTCAAAACTACTTATGTTGTTTTCTTATTTTAGCCAAAGAAACTTGGATTTTCACATTTTGGAAACTTAAGAAAAAAGAAGTTTGATGAATCAACAGACTACATTTGTCCTATGGATACAAACCCCACTGCTACCAATGGTACTCCGAAAAACTATGGTGGATACAAAGGACTTAGTCCTTTCACTGATAGGGAACTGGATCAGGTGGGACAGACAGACTGATGCCATTCTCATCCCATGCTCTCCCTGCATTCCAAAGCTTGCAAATAACCAAACATTAGCCTATAACAATTTGCTACATCTGCATGAACTTACTGAGAAAGTATTGGCTATGGACACTGGAAAGAGTTCTCTACTAAGAATGTCAAGTTATATTTTTTTAATCACCATCATAATAAACTCCTCCATCTTCAAGCCCTTTTTCAGGACTATGACACCTTTACACTACGAAGATCAATGTATTTTGACATTAGTTAAGGGGGAGGTTGCAGTAAACACAAGACTTTTGTACTTCCAGCTTTCATAACCTCAGTATGGTACACTATTTTTTTCATTATCTTTATGGGGTGGTTTTTAATGTGATAAATTCATCTGGACAAATTTGTACAAAGCTATCAAGTTATATTAAAGTACAACTGGATTGTATTTTTTAACAGACATTAATTAGAGAATCCAAGTGAATTTTTCTTTCATTGTGTACAGGGGGGAGTAGTTCTGCTTAGACACTGTATGTGAAAACAACGCATCAGTAATGAACAAGACTATTAATAAACCAATACTTAAATAATTCACTTTTGTTATGTAGTAGTGATTGTGTGAATGAAACTCTCTAGGCATCATACAGACAAGTGATGAAGACTAAAAACCATCAAATTTCATCTCAACTTTGCTGTTGTGTAAAGGGATGTAAACCCTGAAAAATGGAGCTCCTGGAGCCTTGTGTGAACTTTGGCAACACACAAGAGCCAGACAGAGGCATCTGGGATAAAAAAAACATTTTAAGCCTGTTAAGAGAATGGTCACAGCATTGAAAAGACTAACTGTGAAGGTATTTTTTTCATTTGCATGGTTTAGTGCATCTAACATCTCATTTGTGTTCATTATCTAACCATTGTCTTTTTCACCATAGTAAAGTACTGTTCCTAAAGAGGGAGAATACCAAATCCTGACTGTCATTTAGTGTGGCTGTCCACTGGCTCAGCTAAAAGTTGTGAGGGAATGCATTAACTTTGAGCCAAGAACTTGCACTGTGCAGCTGTTCAAGCATCCCAGAAATACTGGATTTTTCTCTAGGAGCATGGTCTTTCACTTAAACATAACTTCTGAGCATGTGGTCATGCTGTGAAATCACAATGCCCGGGAACTGTTAATACTTTTCCGTTACAAAAAGGTGGGACTGTATCATCAAGGACTCTTACTTTCTTGCCTGTGAATGAAGCCCACCAGATGTTATAAGCAGTGTTAGATCATCTGGAAAATACTACTTTTCATTGATAATATCAGTTAAGCTTATTCTTTTCTTCTGTGAAATAGAGCCTAAGTTTCATGGAATCAATCTTTCTTAACCAGGATTCATTCTTCCTATTGCTAAGTGCATTTTCACATACCTTGTAGCATGGAGGCAGTTTTGTGAATGTGCAGAAAATCAGCTTTTAAACTTGTCACAACTTCATTTGTCCAGGCACAGATACCTCCAAAAGATGCATGTAGAGTGAATAAAATTGCCCATGCTGTCTGATTTGAACTAGTTCCTGAATGCTTTTACAGATGGAACATTCAGAAGGCACAGTAATGCAAATAGGGGCTCTTTCTCAAGGCATAAGCCAGCTCACGGTACGTACCCATTTCCCTCTTGTTCTGAAGTCACAAATGTCTTCTGCTACAATTCAGTTAAAGTTGGTCATTCATGGTGGTAGTTAAAAATAAGTGGGTCACTACTCTTGTTAAATACCTCCTTATAGCCTGGCTGGACATTAGATCAAAAAAAAAAACACCCTGCTTTTAAATTGCTCTAGATATTAAGTTTCATTTAGGCCTATTTAAGTTTTCATGAACTCTGCCATCTCTTTAACACAATGACAAATATCCATCCCCTTAAATGAAACAACAATTCTTCAAAGTTTATGCACCACCAAATGCCTCAGTCACAGCAAGGGCTAGGAATGAGGTACAGTCTTGAAAATGTACATGAGCTAAAGCTCCATGGAAAACAAACAAAAAAAACCCCCTCATTATTAATTCCTCACTCTGCAGAGGCTATTAAAAATTAAAAATAAGAGACTGAAAGATATAATGAAGAATTATATAACATAGTTGAGTCACATGCCACACATAAAATCTCTAAGGATTTCCTCAAGCAAAAAAGTTTACACAAAGCTGTATTCAAGAGATTCCTTTGAACTGTATGCAGCTCTAACCCCCTCTGTCGTGAGCCTGATCACATTACAGCTGGGTCTCTGTAGCTACCAAGGCCTCTAACTGAACACGCTCAGCTCCTTCCCATCCTGTCTTTTCAGACCCTGTTAAGCCAGGATGAGATGCTGAATGACAGCAAGTTTTTAACACCTGCCTTTGAAGACTGGAGATGATGTTCCAGCACGACCAAGAACACTACTCATACCTCATGCCTGTCAGGAGTGACCAGGAGTAGCTGCATGCTGTGATGCAGGAAACCTTTACCTCTTTTCTGCTACTGTGACTTACCACGTAGCATTTAATGTAGCCACACATTAGAGGTAACTCCTCTGTGCTGTTTTTCCACATGTGATAGGAAATAGGTGTTGGGAGAAGAATGGACTCACAGCCTGAGTTTGGAAAGCCAAGACTGGCAACATTTCTTTTTTACCCTTTTATTCAGTCGTCTTTTACATGGTATGTTTGTGTACTGTTATATGAAAGACCTTTTGTAATTTTTTATTTTTCTAATTAAGTTGTAATGCAGGAATCATTAATACACTATTGTACCATGTGGGCTACCACCAGAGGTACCTGGAAATTCAGATGGATGCTGGTGAGTGCAGCAGTGATGGTTCACTCTGGTTTTGCCAGATTGGTTCCCATAAAGCATTTTAATCTCTCATGTCTTTCACTACCACATGTCCTGCCCTCTTTTTATCTACGTCTGCAGTGTAGAATGGGAAGGATGGAACACAATGCTGTCCCTCAAGCCCTTGATTTTATCAGGACGACAATCTTTACCTGACACAAAAAGATGCTGAACAACCACAGCAGGAAATTGTAACTGACACTACCAGAAAAGTACCATAATAAAACAAACATTATTTCTTTACAACAGCTGACAAAATAGATCTGTTGCTATTCTGCTGAGCTAGACATGACTGCAGCAGAGGGAAATATGGCCTCTCACTACTTACTTGAGGGGCTGCTTGAAGGTGAAACTATCTCCTTTACAGCAGCAATTACTTGTGGCATCTGTTTCTATTTGCCTCTCCTGTATTAATGAGCCATTAAGAAGCTATGGTAGTAAATAGGCACACACCAGACAAAAATTTGCTGAGTTGTAAGGAAAATACTTTGTCTGGTTTGCATGACTCTCTCCTTGCTGGCTGCAGGGTGTTGGTTTACATACCAATATAGCCTGAGGGCAGGTCACTCTCAGCCACAAGCCTTCCAAATAAAAGGGAAATCTCCAGTATTGTCCAGAGAACCTAGCAAGGGCTCTTTGAGAACTACCAGTGGCACTTTTTGAAGGTGACCCATCCTGCTCCTCACTTCATGAGTTTCTTATGGCAGACCTTGGAGTGCATAGTCAGATTTAAGAAGCAAATTCTTGTCAATCAGTGAAAAACAAAATTATAATTGAAAATCCAGAGGAATGAGAAGTCAGTCTACACATCAGCAAACTACAAATGTTTAATAAAAGGTATTAAATGTACCAGTCTGGCAATGGAGTCAGTACTAGTGAGCAGATCAGGTATCACAGGTGTTTGAAATATTTTGCCAGGTTAATTAGCCAGCAGACTAATTACAGTACTGCAAATGGGATAGGCTGCTCCAGCAGAGGCAGCCTTAGTAGCACTGGGATATTCCAAACAGATTTTCACATCTTTCAAAGCTGTATTTATAAAACAGTGTGGTGTTGTGCTAACTTGGCTGTGAATACTCAGTCTACAACAGTATTGAATTTTTTTTTTAAATATAAGTAGTAAGAAATCCTAATTAGCATAACCCTGGTATAAATGCTTATTTTTTTGACTGTCATGAATAAATTTTGGATGTTCCTTTATCTCTTCCTGACTGTGGAATGATTTAACACAAGTAGCTGATCTCTCATGAGGGACAGAGCCCCAGTCTGAATCCTCATGTCTTTCCCTTGCATTATTGCTACAAATGTAGCTGATGAAGTTCAAACCCCCTATGTCAATTTTAAATGATTCCTTTAGGTTTGCTTTAGTTGAATAAAAATACTTAGTAAACATACATATTAGCTGCTGAAGATTGTCAGACCCTAAACCAAATGTAGTGTGAACTAATTCCTGGAAAGGGACATGCAGTACTTCAGGTACTGAAGGCTGAAATTTCAGTGCTAAGTGGTAAAAACACTAAGATGAAGCAGTAGCTGAGCATAAGATCAACTCAGCATAGTTTAAACTAGGCAAAAAGAAGCCATGATTTCTTGTAAGCAAAGAAAATTTCTCAGCTGAACACGGCAAGCAAGCACTAAGAGAATGACATGCAAATGAAGCAACATCACTTGGCAGTGCTTTGTTAGCTAAGGCTGTTAGAAGACAGCATGAAGGCATGTAATCCTCTCAGATAAATTTCACACTAAGGAGAATTTCTGTTACAATAACAAGTAAAACTTGCACCTGACCCAAAGTCCGTTCACTTTTTCAGCAGCAGGCTGTGACTTCTTTCGTAGTCCCCCATAAAGGGTTGTAAAACAGCATTAAAAAACCCAAACAAACAAACCAAAAAAAACCTGTGCTTTTTCCTCTCCTTCCCCAGGTTTCATTAAATGATTTACCTATAGAGCAGTCAAGTGATGCTACATCAGCTTTATAAACCATGTTAAGAAATAAGTGGTTTTATCTCTCTCTCCTACCTCTCTGATTACACTTTTTTCTTTCCTCAGAATTCATGTTTCATACTAACTTAAGAGGTTAGACTAAGTTACTTCCACACAGCTCAAGACAGATTCTCAACTTCTTAGTATTAAAACAATCAAAGGTAATTATGAAGTTATAAACCACAAAAATTACAGTCAGGGGTTAAAAACAAACACACACACAAAAAAAGAAATACTGCACAGTTATATATCAGTTGTTCCTGGAGGAAAACACACAGTACTTACAAGAAAGTATCAGATGGCATCGGTGTCAGTAAGCAAATGTACTGCTCTTGGGATAGCCAAGCTTGTCCAGGTTGGGCTCACAGGCAAACTGAATCATTGGTGGTGGCCCACACATGAGAATGAGGGTCTCACTGCCAGGGGGAGGGAGGTGGGCTTTCATCATGTCTGCTGTGACAAAGCCAGAACTGTACTTCCAATCTGAAACAAAGAAATTAAATTATTAGTTTGAAACTCTGTACAGTCTGAAGGCTTTTTAAACTGCATGTTGTATTCACAAAGCAGCTGAAGAATCAGCAAAGTTATGCCACCACCACTGTGAGCCAGGAGAGGGTTAAATTTCTCACTGATCTTAAAACTAGTGGTCCCCTTCCACAGGGACAACAAGCATGCAGATAACAAGGATCTGGTTGATAATGCTTGAAAGTCTGCGAATAAATGACAGGTTTAAAAGAAACAAGGAGGTAAGAATAAAAAGGAAGAGGCTGAGAGGACACAGATGAGCAAAGATATGTAATCAGTGCTGTGTGGGGAGGTCAGCAGGCTCCAGTCTAGAGGAGATGTGGCAGCAGGGGTGACTGACAGAGGTCTGCAAAACCAGTAAGTTAAGGCTTAGTCACACTCCCTGCCAACACGAGGATTAAGAGGCAAATGGAAACCAGAGGAAGCCCTTCTCCACAGAAAGTGCTATTCCTATGGAACCACTGTCAAAACACACAAGGGAGACACTGTTTTGACAAATGCAGTCCACTGAGGGTTACTGTATCTGTAGAGACACATTTGGGTCAAAATGGAGAAATACTAAAGACTGGAAGAGTATCAAGGCCTGCTGATGGACTCTGGCCACCTACTCGTGGTAATTGCAGACAACAGGTACAGAACTTTGATGTAACTCAGTTTGGCTCTTGTGTCTATTAAATAAACACTCAGATCACTTACATTGGCAAGCAGGAATACCCAAGTTTCAAAGCAAATAAAGCAGAGTTCAACCCCTACACCAGTCCACAGTCAATGCCTTAATATATACACATGGAGCTGTGTTTCACCAGAACCTAATCTAGAACTGCTGAAAAATAAAGATGGGCATGTATTATTTACAGATATTAAGCAATTTAATGCCAACAAAATGCTAACATAAACTGGTCTTGGAGAGAGCCCAAAACAGAGCTGAACTTTTGCTGAAAAGTCCCAAAAACAGGCACATCCTGAAATACATGAAAAGACCCACTGAATAGCATGTCTGACCCCAAGAGGAGTTAACTTTTACTTCACACTTTCTACAGGCCCACCTGGCTTAGATCACTTTTGAAAACAGGGCTTGTGGTTAAGTTTTTTTCTGAGGAGCTGGGGCATGTCTGTACTGTTTAAAAGTGTAAACCGGAAAGACTTGATATTATACTAATGTCCCCTGGAACAAGAATGAAGCTCTGCCTGTTGGACAGCAATGACCAAAGGCACTTCCATGTGTCCCAGCCTACCTTGTGGAGGTCTGTCCAGTGTGTACCACAGCACAAACTGCTCAGGATGCCTCTTTGCAATGTCCTCCAGCTCAGCTCTCAGCAATATGTCACTTTCTGTCTGCAAAATTAGACTGCTGTTTAGCTCCAAACCATCCCAAGAGCCCTCTGGTGGGAGCTCATCTGGCATTCCAGACAAATGCAATGATAACTTATGCAAACCAAGCCAGATATTGGCTTTTCCCCCCTCCCATGATAGTTGTTATCATTACAAGCTTCTGTAAATTCAGATTAACAAAACCAAACTGTGAGACTTATTAGCCACCTAAACACAGTCTTAAATATGGCAATCTGACCAGCTTTTTAATCCGGGCTAAAATCACACTGAGCTGGATTTATCTCTGATCCTGGCAAATATGGCCCTGGACCAGCATGGTGAAGGTTAACTGTACAGATTAGCAGAAACAAATCCTGTTGCCTTGAAATCTGTGAAGGACTAAGATGAGTAGAGGGATCAGAATCTGGTCATGGAATTTATTCCCTAATATAGGAACTGAGACTATGAGAAGGCACCTTCAACACAAATTAAATAAGATCATAGAAATCTATGACAGCACCATGCAAGTATTTATAAAGGGTCTTAAGGATAATGTTTGAATTCAGTTTCTCTTTCTTAAATAATGTCCACCCAGGACAATATGTTAATAACTTACATAGTAAGCATTTCCTGCTCTTCCCTATACTGATCATTTTTAAATGTGCTATCTCAGATGGTATTTTCTCAGGCAGGGTGAAAATGCAAACCCAAAGACACTGGAAGAGTATGAAACATACGCCATCAGTTTAAAAAGCTCAGAGGCCAATAAAAAAAAGGTACTAAAGAAGAACAAACAGATTGGTCAGTGCTCACCTGATTGGCAAAAAGAAGGTAACATTTTGTGGAGTCCTTTGGATCATTTGTGATCTGACGAATCAGCTGCAACATGGGAGTTATTCCTATTAAAAAACAAAGTGGTTACAAAACGGGTATTTCTTTCTATGGCTACAGTTTCAACATTAATGCTGCCTTCCTTCAGTCTTCCGTGGCAGCTTGGTTTGCACAGGGCTACATATCTCTGAATGTCTAATCCACATCAAGAGCAGAGGTTGGGGGTTTTTATCACTACAAATAGTTTCAAAACAAAACCACAGTACTTGTAATACAGGGCTTTCCTCTTCATCATTCTCTGTCACATAGAGTAATTTCACCCTCCAGACGTTCCCCTGAAACACTCTTTGTCACTGAGAGGTGAAGTAACTTCTCTGAGGTGACAGGGTAAATCAATACTCAAACTCTGATGTTGCTAGCCCCCAGGACTGAGCTCAAGCCACTGGAACATCTCTGTGTTGCCAACACTCAGGAGAAGAAATACAGATCCAAGTCCAAGTACTTTGCTAAGGTACAGTGATACTCCATAAATGCATCCATAAAGACATGTTCATTCTCTAGACATTCTATATGATGAGAATAGTTTTACCTGTTCCTCCAGCTATCATCCCAAGATGCTTTGCAAACTTTTTCTCTGCTTCAGACTTCTTATTAGGCTTGATAAGAAACGTACCTAGAAGAAATATTTAAAACCTATAGGCACATTAACTTCCAAACCAACAGGGATACAAGTTCCATGGGAATAAATTACTGCAACCTTACAGCTTTGTCAAGTTTTTAATCATTGTAATTACTTTCCAGTTAATGAGATCCCCATGAAACTCACAGTCAGCCAAGTGACTGCCTTATTGTATCTTGTGATAAGAAGGCCTTGCCAACTTCTGCTGTTCACCTGAGTACACCATTCCTTCAGAACAACCATGAAATGAAGCAGCTTGTAATTAAATTAATCGCCAAGGACCAAGCCAAACGAAAAACCCATGAAAAGTATTCTATATGAAAAGCACTTGACATATTCCAATCTTGTAATATCCATAACTAGCACCAAGCTTTCCTAGGTACTACTTTTTACAGTAGCCACCACAGAGCAGAAAGGAATATCTGCAAAACACATATCCCTCACTTCCTGAGAGATAGAAGAGATTCATCAACATATTGCTGACCACAGGAGTTCATGACCCAGAGAAGCACCGAGCACTTATCCTCCTGAGGTAAGACATAAATGCACAGCTCCTCTCAGTTGAGATCAGTGCAAAATCTTTCACTTGCATCTTGCAAGAGGATTACTTCTCTAGGCTTATTTCCTCACAGTCAACTCAGACCTGGTTTAATTATAAAATGGAGCTGGCTCTCAGTCAGTGCGTTATTCAGTAATAACGCTGAGATTCTCAGGGGGCCTTTTAGGTTACAACCTCACTTTTTTAAGAAGCATCTAGAACATTTCCCTCCATATGTATAGCTGAAGTATTATTTCTAGTGCAGACTTCTCAGTTGTATAATGCAATAGCATTTTTTTCAGATTTAATTATATAATCCCAGGAATGAGACAATCATCAGTTATTCCTTACACAAAGTAAACACAAAGTACTCTTTCCTGTCATACCAACTCTGACAGGCTCTTGGTCAAGTCTAGAGAAGGTGGATTTTCTATTTTCTGCTTTAAAAAAACAGATTCTCTGCAAAGTTGCCAAGTTTTATAAAACACCTCTGAAAATAACCAGTACAAGTTCCTCCCTTCTACTCTCCCACCTTTGTGTCACAGTACCTGCTCCCTTGTATACAAGAAGTCCATTTGGCCCTCTGAAATCAATAGTATCTCCAATCTTCATGTTATCCAGGTACTGGGACATCTTCCCACCTTCTGGGAACTTGGGATGCACATTTTTGTGGTAAACCTGTGAAAACAGTAATTTTGTATGATATCAACCACTAACTTTCCTGCAGACAGTATTACAAACTGCAGAACACAACATTGCAGGTCTGAAACTTAGCACCTGAGAAAGAAATTGACACAACTCTGTGCTCTCAGTTATCTCTTAAGCCTTGCAAAAGGAAGCAGCCAAAATAAGTAAAATGTGGTGTCGTGCACATGCCCCTGTGCTCTTTTCAGCCAGGCCAGCAGGAATGGGTGGCAGACAGATTACCTGCCTGTGCCATCATTTCACTATCACTTCAGCAGGAACCTCATGTCACCCCAGTTTTGCAACCACTCCTTCTGAAAACAGCATTGCTGCATCTTTTCAAGACTTTCCCAGAGGCTCAGCCATACAACAGCTTTTCAGCTTTCAAAGCACGTAGGAAGTACTAAGCAGTTAATAAGAATTCACCACACTTGTAGCATGAAGAATAGAACACACAAAAAAAGCACCCAGATTTCTAAGCAGAAGTCTATTGTAGAAAAGGATTAGAAAATCCAGAAGTCCTGGGATCAGATCATCCTGCATTCCCTGGCTTAAAGGATTTCCCTTGTTTGACTTGTTTTCTACTTGAAGCTATTAGCAGTTAGCAGTAGCAGCAGCATAGCAATCTTGAGGCAGACGGATCAGTCTTCATGCACTGCCAAATAAAAGATGCTGGGGAAGTTCCTGCAGTACTACCAAGAAAGTGATTCCCCTTTCCATCTACTCTATCTCTGCCATCTCTCAGTGCCACACAGCAGATAAACAGGATACAACTTACTATTCAAGGGTAATGTGAAATGAGTTGTTTGCCCTGCAGTCAACCCTATTTGAAAGAAGATGACATTTGATGACTAATTCAAAATAAAGCATTTCACTAAAACGAAGTACTTGCCTTCCTTCCACAGTTAGCAACTTATCTACATTAAAGGAAAACAAAATTTACCTTTACAATTAAATCAACATAACCTTTTGTCTCATCGCTGGAAACTGGGGTATAGGCTCGAATCACCAGGTTGCCACCGATTTTTGCAGAAAGGTAAACATGTTGGCCTAGGGAGGAAGAATTACAATCTGATTATTTTTTCATCCCTGGAGTACAAGAGAGAAAGCCAGGTATTGTAACCTGTTACATGCACGCAATGACAGAGAAAAATCTTTGCCATATAAACACTATACAAAACGTCTGGTTTCTTTTTTCTCAGCAACAGTTTCTGGAGCATGGAGTAACTGAGGAGAGCTGGTAAGATACAAGGAAAGTAGAAAGTTGATAGTAAAACAGTGATTGAGAAAGTTTGTTGCTCATTCTCAAGTGCTCTCTGCATTTTGGGTTCTACCATTCTCATATTCATTGATAAAGTGGACATTAAGGATACACCAGTTCACACAGGCACAGACAAAAGTACTCCTGTTTAACAGCAGCAACCTCTCAGAACTGCCCAGAGATCCTGCACCAAGACATAAGAACAACGCCTCAGGCCATATTCCTTCTCCATATCTCCTGCCTCCATAACGCTGCAGCTTCCACAGCATTGGGTGCTGCTCTCCAAAGAGCTCTTTGAAGTCCAAAAGGCCTCCATTTCTTTCTGCTGGCTAAAAGAACCAAAACCCCTTGCCAAGAGCAGCGTCCTCAGCCCAAAAGCACCCATTGAGAGAGTTGCATGGGAAAACAAAAAGCAGGAACGCTGCTGGCAGAAAATACTTTTATTTTTAGTGACGTGATCCCAGTAAAAAGCAGAAGGCAAGAATCTCCCAGAAAGTAATCTGGCCCATACACTTTCAGGATCTTATCCCTAAATTCTTAAGAATAAGGCCTAGATAAACCAACCACTACAGGGCACATCTCAGTTGGTTTATCATTTGTCTAGTTAATGCAGACAGTTCAATTACTCTTTCCCATACAAGTCAGAAGAGAATTTGGAGAAAGACAGCTGCCCTTGGACAGGCATCATGTGAGAAGGACACACTCACAGCATGGAATGGGAAGACCCTGACACTTGCTATCCAACATGAGATACTGTGAAACAGCACAGAACAAACAGGACTGCATCTGCCATATCTGCAGATCAGAGACTTTTCCCCTTAGAGATTATCATCAATTCAAGGTCCAAGGTTCAGTGCTATCAGTGTTCCAGAGCACAGGAGAGAAAAATGTGCCAATCCTAGCCTGAAATTAACTTTGTGCTACAGAACTCAAGACAAAGTTGCACAGAAATCAAAAGTACGTGCACAGAAAAGGCTCTGAATATTTCAGCATATTCTATATGCAGTAGTTGTATTTCTCCCAACAGTTACAAGCTTCCCAGGCAGAAGACTTGATCTCTTTCTCATTTACAAGTGTAACTGTATTTTCCAAAAGCATGAGGCCAGCTGGCAATAAACTGAGGGCACCAGATGGAAGCAGAATACAAATAAGAAATATGAAAAAGCTTTGACAGGTACTATTCTTGCTTATATCCTGACTGGTGATGAATTCCATCAGATTCAGATCAGTTTCACTGCTCTTTCCTAAACTATGCCACACAACTGAACAGAAGCAGAACAAAACACACACACAAAAGAAATCATAAAGATAACCCTTTGGGAAACCTCTCAGTTCTCTCTGAGAACAGCAGCATTCAGATGCAGCTTTTAACTCCTTACTTTGCTGAGCCTTAAATTCCCAAACAGTCAAAGCCCAAGAACTATGAGTATACTTACAAATCCTAAAACTGGAAATACACATAATTAAACATCTCCAGCGCTTACCTACAGGTAATCCTAATATATGATCTGCTGAAGGTAGTTCAAATCGGAATTTCTTAGTATCATGACTGATTTCCTAAAAAAAAAAATAAAGTTAGACTGAGATCAACATCACCACTGCTTTGCATTTCAAACTATGCTCAGCACAATATTCTTTAGTAAGCCTGCTCTGTGCTAACATACAAGTCAAATGCTGGGAAAGGACAAAGAAACAGATAGGAAAAATAAAGTTTAAACAAATCAGAAGTTTTAGGAGCAGTCTTTTCCTCTTCCACTCCACTAGGAGTGACTTTTGCCTGCTTTTGCAATCCCTACAGCAGCGAGCCTGGAAACCCTCCATCGCCCAAGGGCAGCGAGCACATTCCACGGCCAGGCAAGGCAGGGCACGCAGAGCTCGGGCTGCCAGGGCTGCTCCTCTCCGAGCACAGGGGACAGAGATCCGGGCAGAAGCGCACCGGGGCACGCACACCCCGACAGAAGCGCACCCGGGGCTTACACACCCCGAGCGAGCGATTCTACCCTCGGCAAACACCTGGTGGCTCCGACTCGTCCTGCTCAGCCGCGGGGAACACTTCGGGGGTCAGGGCGTTCCTGGAGGGGCAGCCCGAGGGCAAGAGCCCCACACTGCCCCCAGACCCCCGGCCGACAGACCCACAGACCCCACTGTCCCCACACCCCCGGCCGACAGACCCACAGACCCCACTGCCCCCACACCCCCGGCCGACAGACCCACAGACCCCACACCACCGACCCACGGCCCCACAGCCCTCAGAATCCCGTCCAACAGGCCCCACAGCCCCCAGATCCCCGACCGACAGACCCACGGCCCCCACAACCCCCGCCCATAGACCCACAGACCCCAGACAGACACACCCACATCCCTCAGCCCCCTGACCCACATCCCTCAGCCCCGACCGACAGGCCCACAGCCCCCAGACCCCCGTCTGACGGTCCTACAGCCCCCACACACACGTCTGACAGGCCCACAGCC
>JAWWTY010000156.1:6674699-6685898 GCA_035222235.1 Margarornis squamiger
GCACCCCAACCCCAACCCCGCAAACCCTAAGCCCCCTCCGGGCACCCCAACCCCAACCCCGCAAACCCTAAGCCCCCATCCCCCCCCCCCGGTCCCGCTCACCTCCTTGCCCCGCAGCCGCAGGGGGTACTTGCGGAGCGGGTCCCTCAGGGTGACGGCCGGGCCGGCCGCGCCCCGCAGCAGCAGCGCCAGCAGCGCCGAGGCGGCCACCACGGCCACGGCCACGGCCAGGGCCGCTCCCTGCGGGCAGGCAAAGGCAAAGGCAAAGCGCGGTGAGGGCACAGCCCGCGGCTGCCCCCGCTCCCCCAGACCCCACAGCCCCTCACCGACAGCGCCTCCATCGCCGATCCCGCCCGCCCTGCCCGCAGCTCCGCGCACACCGCACCGCCCTCACGGCTCCGCCTCCTTCCTCATCCCACATCCCGGCTCCGCCTCCTCCCTCATCCCGGGTCCCGCCTCCTCCCTCATCCCACATCCCGGGTCCCGCCTCCTCCCTCATCCCACATCCCGGGTCCCGCCTCCTCCCTCATCCCGGGTCCCGCCTCCTCCCTCATCCCACATCCCTTCCCGGTCCCACATCCCTCCCTGGTCCCGCCTCCCTCCCCGGTCGCACATCCCGAGTCCCGCCTCCTTCCCTGGTCCCACATCCCTTCCCGGTCCCACATCCCGAGTCCCGCCTTCTTCCCTGGCCCCACATCCCTTCGCGGTCCCATGTCCCGGGTCCCGCATGTCCATCCCCCTTCCCCCGCCGCCCTGGACCCCAGTGCCTCATCATCACCCTTCCTGCGAATAAACTATTCCTCATGTCCAGCCCGAACCTTCCCTGGCACAGCTTGAGGACAGTCCCTTGTCCTGTCGCTTGTTCCCTGGAGAAGAGCCCGACCCCACCTGGCAGCATCCCCCTTTTAGTTCCAGAGAGTGATAAGGTCACCCCCGAGCATCCTTTGCTCCAGGCTGAAAACTCCCACCTCCTTCGGCTGGTCCTAATGGGACTTGTGCTCCAGCCCCTTGGACAGCTCTGTTCCCTCCTCTGGACCCGCTCCAGCACCTCAGCACCCTCCCTAAACTGAGGGGTGCAGAACTGGACACAGCACTCCAGTGCCCAGTACAGATGGACAGTCATGTTTGTAAAGCTAAGGCGTGTTGCAGAATTCCGTGCACACTCACCCTTTTCCTCCCCTGCGTTCCCCTTACCTCAGTTCTCGTGGCCTTCACATTTGGCAGCAGGAACAGTGAAGCACGAGCTCTGGGTCCAGAGTCCCAATTTGCCACAACAAAGCTGAATTTCAGCTAGTGTGACCGGGAAACAGGAATTATTTCTGAATTTCTTCCCTGTCCCTTGGACCAAAATTTTACTCTGTTGCATTATTGATATATTAATCTTCCCTCCAGAATGCGACTCTTCCATGCCTTTAGAAAGAGAAAGATAAGAAAAGGGGTTTGCAAAGGCTAAAGAAACTTTTAGAGGCATTTCTTTGTTTCTGTATTAACTATTCCTAATGCTCCTTCAATTTTTGCTGATGATTTTCTTTTGTGACAAAGGCAGGGGTTTGGCCTATATAAAATAAAACTTTTTTTTTTTCCTTTTCAAAGCACCAAGCTTCATCCTTTCCTCTTGTTAGCCTGTTTTACACAGACATAACGTAGACAGAACCTTTTATTCTAAATATTTAGATATTTCTACTTACATGCCAACAGAAGAAGGTTTATATCCAGATTTTAAGCATGCAGAGAACTTGAGCCTACCTCAGTACTCAGGTAGGCTACAAGTATTCTACCTTTTGACTGTAGGGTTTGGGAAAGCCTCTAACCACAAAGAATTAAAGGGGTCTTTACACAAACTGTGAAAACTAAACCAGAATTCCATTACATGACCTCTGTTGAAAGTAATTTCTTTTTTTTTTTTTTTAAGTCAGATTTCACGTGCATCACAAAACAGTTCATGTAATTGCTAAAAGATACTGGCAGCTTACAACAGAGTAAAAAGATGCAACAAACAGAAGCCAAACTAGACTACCTGTAAAACCATACTAGAAGAAACACAAAAGGTCAACATCCAGCAGTCAAGCAAAAAGTGCCCCAACAATATTTTAAAATAACCTGCTCAATAGATGAATTTTCACAAGAGATATCAATTTATCAGCATATAACCCTACATTCAATATCAGCACAGCTGACACTATCTGTAGATATCCCCCACCTTTTTATTTTTCTCAATATATCCATTTGAAATCCTTGTTGTAAATTAATAAACAGATAAAAACTTTACAGATATTTTAAGTCACCTTGTTCCTGTTAAGCAAAAAAGAATAGCAACCAAGTGATTATACACATCTGCTCCCAACATAAAGTGATACAGCCAGCTAATGGCAACTTCCACCATAACTAAGCATTAATAGACTTCCATAACACAAAATTACAAAGGATATTTTCCCTCCATTGCTCTCCAAAGATCTCTTCAGAGAGCTTATCAAAGGCAGAAAGATACTCTATCTATAATGTAATACAGCTGTGAATCTGATGCACTGAATCTCCATTTACTCACAGTCCTTCCACAGTGAAGTATTTTCACACCTTCACAGAAAACTCATTATTTTGTGGGCTTTTGCTTCAAAATTTAGAGCGAAGAAAAGAAAGTGATGAAAAATGTTTACCTCACTCATTTGGGAATAAAGGCAGAGAGATTATTTTTCCCCCAACAAAAACCCAAACAAACAAACAACAAAACCCAAACAAACAAATAGAAGTTCTAAACTAATACAATCAAAAAAGTAGGGTTATTGGACCACATGCTTGTATGGGAAACAACTTTTTAGGATTTTTGCCATTAATATCAACAGAAACATAGTGAGGTATCTTACTTTCTAGTTATTATCTGGACCCTTGAGTAAAAGGAGGGATTACACTTGTGCCATCAGTACTAGCCTACTGATGTGTTTTCTAAACACTAAGGCTGGGAGCAGGACAGTCTGCAAAGCCAACTGGAGCCTGTCATGACAGTTTCTTGTGTGAGCAGCCATTTGGGCATCCACATTTTCAGAATTTTGTTTTATTAATATCCAGGCCACATGCAAGATGCCTTACATTTAAAAGCAGCTGCTGAAGCCACCAGCTTTCTTATATTAACAAGCCAAGATTATGCATCTGTGACACAGAACAGGGAAGATGCAGGGAACTCCATCTAACAAGTGTAGGAAAGAGGTCCTGGAAAAACATTTATCCAGTGTGAGCCAAGTGGCAAGTTGTGTCCCAGTTATTTCTGCCCTGGTGACAGTCACCAGTGAACACAGAGACAAAACACTTCTCACTCCCACATCCTCCAGGACACTGAGCTTTAGAGAACATTACTGTTGAAGTCACAGATCTGTGTTGATACAACTTCTCTAACACACACACAGAAACTGTTGTGTAAATACAGATTAAGGTCACCATGCAGGCTGTTAGATTGCTGCATCACCAACGACTTGGGAGATGCACTTATATTAGAAAACTATTTTGCAAGATTGATGTATATTTTATTACTCATCAGAATGCATAATACCTGTCTGTACTCTTGGGCTGATTTGAAGGCATTCCACAAATATCATCTGAAACAGAAAGAAAACACTGATGTTTCAAGAAGTCTGTAGAGGCTGAGGTTTGGAGAAGCAAAGAACATTCCATTTAAGGGCTACCCCACAGATTCTCAAGGCCTTGCCTCTCCACCCTTTTTTGCTATATATTCCAACCTCCCTCATTACAAAGGATCCAAATGTTTAGAACTAGCATGAGGTGATCTTAGCAAAAACAGAGCTACACCCAGATGAAAGCTGCTACTTCCAAAGTTTTAGCCTCAAACCTACAATGAGCATGGACTCATCCCATTCTCCATAAGGTACTGGATGGAAAAAAGGGGAGCTCTGAAATGGTGGTTATTATTTTCAACCATCCTGTAGTCTTTGCAATGATTTTCACCAACAGATGTGGGTGTAAACTGATATACAAGCTGAAATGCCATTGCATTGCTGTACATAACTTAACAAGAGAAAGAAAACAAGAAAAACTAGGTTCTGCTAAAGCCAGAGCTTGTGTTACTATTCATTAGTAACTATTTTTATTTCCTCAAAATATCTTATTGAAAAAATCTGGGCCAACTTCAATCATTAAATATTTGGAGAATTTAAAGTCTAAAAGGTACACTCTATTCCCATGAAGAAAACATAACTCAGGTTGGCTTGCCTGTTGTAACCTGTATTTCTTCTTCAGTCATATGGATGTCTTCAAATTCTTCTTCACTAGTTGAATTCAAAGCATCTAAATCCAGCAAATGAGAATGGCAAATATGTTAGCAGGCTCTCTTGAGTAATATTTGTATTATAAAATCACTTTTATTTCCCTAATTACTTTTTGCAGAAGGAATAGATTTCTGTTGTAGTGATCTGTGCTATTACATTGCCACATAGTAGTAAAGTGCCATTTAAAATGTACCAAAATACACAATATACAAATACAATGTTCAGATTTTGCATAGATTCTTTGTTTCTTCACCACGCAGTAGGCCTTTGTTTAATGCCTAATAGGTTCACAATACTTTTTTTTTCTCCACTGGAACCATTTGTTAGATGAGAATCTCCTACAGCAATATAATTCTGAATAACTTATTCACTGAAGAGCCCTTTGTGCTGCCCCAAGGAGGCATTTCCCCAAGTTCCTTCTACTACCTGCTACATGAACAAAAGAGACTGTAGCTCTGAATCCCCCAATGGTCTCTGTTTCATCAGAGTGAAAGACAACCAGCATCACAGCAGAGGAGCTTAGAACACGTGCAGGTGGGGCAAACCCACAAGACTTGGCTGAAGATAAGAAAGCAAAGGCTCACTTTGCAGATTAACAGGTACTTTTTAATCCTTTTCTCTTTCAACAGTGGGTACACAATATTCTGTGTATTCCAACCCTCACACAGGAGGGTGAAAAATAACTACATACAAGAGATAAGGGGTCTGAGGCTGAAGGGCTGTGCTATTATTCCTGACATCCTGTCATCTCAGTAATTCCCACACCAGAACACAAAGTCTCTGACAGTATTTCCCAACAGGTTGTTGCAGCACCCACACCCACGGCTTACCATTGCCTGTGAAACACACCAGTTACCTTTATTTCCCCTTATTAATGTTTCAGGAGTAGCCTCTGCTGGTGCAGGTCTATGCAAGGCTTCAAGCAAGTGTTGAAATCAGTTGATTGGGACAGGCCTTCCTCTCAGTCAATGAAAGCCAGGTCACAAGAATTACTGCTGCTCTGGAGCAAAGGACTCTGGTAAGGAGTTCTCTTGGGTGCTTTCTGTGGCTGATCATCACTGTAAAACCAAATTATTGTGTTATGTCCTTTTCTTCATTTAAATCAATTCAGAGCTGCATTGCATATAGAATTTAAACACAAAAAAACCCTGTTTCTGTTCAATATAGTTTTGCCTCTCTAAGTGGAACAGAAGCAGAAATACCTGCAAGTATTTTTCAAGGTACTGAAACTGGCACCGACAATATCACCTGAGACTCTAGGGGTGAACTTGATTTTAGACGGGACAATAGGGCTAGTGAAAGTCATAAAAGAAATAGGTCATCCCCAAAATAAAGAATCAAAAGTCAACCCAATTTTCCCTTCTCTTCCCACGTCTTCATACACAGTCACTGCATCATAGGAGCAACCTTCCCTCTCTTCTACTTCAAAGGACTGGTATGTAAGCTTTAAAGAAAAATTTAAAATCTGAGCCTTGTTTCTAAAGTCACATAGAAAAAAAAAATCAAGGATCTATAATAGGGTCTTTTCAGTATTCTGAATGGTTCCTGTAAGTTTTGCTTTCTGTGACATTCAGACCTCTCACAAGTCATACATACTATATTACATTTGCTAGAACAATCTGTCATGATAAAATTGAAACCAGGAAATCCTATTTTCCTAATCTAAAGGACAAATCAAAACCTACCTCTCTGTCTTTTTGGGATTGAAAGTGATTCCTCTAACTGCATCCACGTTACTTGCTCTTGCTTGCCCTTAGCTGCAGCCTTTCTTGTAAGCTCAAGGTGCCCACTTCCATGCTGTAGGCACAAGGAGAGTTTGTGTTATGCCTTGATTACATGGTCCTCTGGGGCATAAATAACCCACTGACAGTCTGCCGTGTGCTCTAGTGCTCTGGATAGTGCACACTCTGTAACACCCCTCCTGCAAAAAGGACAGCTAGGGACTTGCAGCCAGAATCTGCAACAGGACGAGAGCAGCAAGCAAAATCCTCTGGTTTGAAAACTATGCAAAGAAAACTTTGTTCTGTTCCCAGAGAGCAGAGCAGCTCAGCTCATGATGAGAGCATTCCCCTTTGGCTGTGGGCAGGGCACTGCAGGTACAGGTGATCAACAAGCAGGTCCAAAGAACATTTGCCAACTTTCTTTGGAGAGGAAAGTGGAGACATGAACACAAGCAGAGGATGTGGAAGAGGAAAGTGCAGACATGAAACAAGAGGATGTATCTTTCTGATGGGCTAGGCAGTGGCAAGGCCCTCAGAGGAGATTTCCCCCTACACTCTGCAAAGGAAAGAACCAGCTGGAAAAGCTGCAGAAATAGGAACAGCAGGAGTCTATTTATTAGTCAAGACTCAACAGGTGGCCCTTGGGGCTGCTCCCTAAGGATGGTGAACTGCTCTGCACAGCAAAACAAAAAGCAATTCTCTACAACACGGATTTTAGCATCAGCTGCCTCCCTCAGGGCCCCTCCATGAAAGCCTGCTTGGGACTAGCTAAGGAGCTTTCATCTGAAAATTCTGCTCCTTTGATTAGTCTGATTGAGTTTTAAAAACATTTTGGAAGTAGGAGAGGAAATGAGATCTTGGATAAAGTGGACAGAGAAGGGGCAAAGTCAAAGGAGGACTTATCTCAAAGGTACCTATCCTATCTCATTCTGGCATCCCAATTTTTCCCACTGTGTCCAATGGCACACTCACCTTGTTCATTACTTCATCCACATAGCCATGCCATAAGGAGCTTCCTCTGATTTGTTTTCTCCTGATTTTTTTTTTCAGGTCACTGCCCAAGAGTGCAGACAGGTGTATTACTAGACTTAGACTTACCAGGAAGAATATACTGTGTAAGAGCTTTGTAAGTCATGGAAAAACCAGTTCCATAATCCTCATTGTCAGAAACAAATTTCAGCCTTATACTATTGGAGCTAAACAAATAGGTAATGGAGGATCTCCTTCACAAAATTTCCATGAAATATAATATTAGGCAATAACCACTGTTTGAAGTCCTTAGTCACTGGAGAAAACATGGCATGTACCATTTTTAGTACTTAGCTATAAAAAAATTTATGATGGAAAGGAAATTGCCTATTCATTCATCTACTTTCCCTATTAAACCATTAGCCCAAATAGAGTCACGCTATTAAAAATTGAAAATCATTGACACCAGAAAGTCATATGCTGACACATTCCCTTACCAGGCGTTTTCCAAACTCCTCTCCTCCCATACCCTTCATCTTTTATTTTAGCTCCTATGTCACAATGTATTCATCATGAAAATGCAAGTAAAACATAACCAACCTCCATATCCCCACTGGGTGCACTTGCTGTTGGAATTAAAGAGTACTCTGACAGGTTATAGATCTTAAAAGTCTTTTCCAACCTGAATGGTTCTATGATTATTTCAAAGAGCAAGGGGACAACAACTCACCCACAAGTCTGTCATCTTTTGAATAGACTGGTAAAGAATCATAGTCACAGAATGATTCTGGCTCTGTATCAGAGAAAAGCAGACCAACATGTAATTCCCTTCTGGCACAAATAGAGTCCATGCACGCAACCTGGAAAAATTAATTCCCAGTCACAAAAATGCAGCAAAAACACCCCTAAAACTTACACTGGTTTGGGGAATGATTCTGGGGAAAGACTCTGTTTTGTCTGCTTACTGGTGGGTTTGATAGAAGTGTTTGGGACTTCCAGGAAAACATAATTCCCCTTCACTGTCATGGGGTTTGCCATCCTGAACACTACAAAATGCTGCATTGGAGACTTAAAAGAAAATAGAAGGATTTAGGTTTGACACATATGGAATCATTCTTTCCTCTAGAAGATCAAATATCTGGAGAATATTGTGAGACTCAAGATTGCTCAGCTGTCCTTTGTTTCTCCTGGCAGGCCCGTGCTGGGTCTTCCCTCTTTTTTCTTTTGTTTGGAATTATGGCAAGTCAGTTTTAAACCCCATGATTCGGGAGCAAAAATGAAGCCCTGCCAACAGGCCATGATTTTATTGTAAAAATGGCAGTGCTTGCTTTTTACCTTAACAAAACTCTTTGTTACATGAAGATCTCAAAATAAATAACTTTCAGGGAGGAAAAATGCATTCCTCAGGACACAACAGCCCACTCGTAATAATATCCTTAGGTATGTTACAGCAGGAGAATTTTGCAGCAGTACAATTTTGCTGTTAAAGACACAAAAACAGAAGAAGCAGAAGCTTTTCTCTCCAGCTAAGTGTCACTAGAAACACAATTGCTTACAAAAATCATCTCCTCTGGCCTTTCCTTCTCCTTGCAAGGCAACACAGTAACATTTACCAACAATTATATGTATGAAAACAAATATAAGGAGCCAAGAAAAAGACACAAACAGCACTTAAATACCCAGTTCCCCCCGCCCACAGCAAGTCTACACAAACTGCCCATGTGCCCAAGCTCATTTATCATCTGAGAGGTCTCACTGGAGATTACTTAAGTTTTTAAGACCCAGTTCACATGAGTTTTTCTAGTGTTTTTATGTGAGCTTGTATGTGGATGAACAGTGTCCAACAAAAACATTAACACAGCACAATCAATGTAATCTTCAGTTTTAAAACATGTTACATTTGGGGATGGTTTTCATGAGGTTTTGTTTTTTTGCATTTTATTCTCAGAAACAGACAAATAGATTCATTACAAACAATCCAAAAGTACTATTAATTCAACACATACTTTCTATGTAGAATGTACATTTTTATATTGTATCAACATTGCTAACTAGATTTCATGCATTAATTGAGGTTCTATTCTACGTATTTCCCATTAATTTTATTTGCATTTCAGTAAAAATATGACCACATATATAGCTGTCATAAGGAAAATTAATTCTTTTCAAAGTCAGAAATGCATAATACAACCCTCCAAATGCATCTATTTGAAGTATACATTTAAAAGTGCTTTGATGAGTCAAAGTTCCTGTTTCTTCCTTCATAAATTATATATCTGACTGTTTTGGGGGTCTTTTAATGCTCTAACACAGATAAAAGATACTGAGAAAACCCACTGTACTCACCTGTGGAGCTTTTCGTTTTCAGATAAAAATTTTTAATATGACCACCCTATCTCTCTTCTAAACTGAAACCCCACGTATTTTTCAGAAGGTAAACCCTTTTCATATTTCTCTGACACTGTGAGGGCTCCTCTGAGGTGCATGTGCATTCTCAGACACTTTGAACTGGTGAATTTCCACTTAAAAAAAAGAAAAAAAAAAAAGAGTCCAAGTAGGAGGCAAAGTGCAAGGGAAGCAAACATTTACAATGCTCTCAGTTTGGTTTTGGCAATTGCCAATCGGTACCACACTCTTGAAGGCATTGTGGAATGGCACACTGCTTTTTCAAGCAAAGCAAACCTGCACTGTAGGGGAGAGCTGTTTTAAAAAGCGCTGTGAAGACACTCACCTTTGTTATTGTGTTGAGTCAGGACCGTCAAGATGGGGAAGGACAGGTTAATTCCCTCATGAGTACATCTCTGTCATGTTTCAGCATGTAAAAAGGAGGGAGAAACAATCACTTAACCTTTATCTCACTTCCTTTCCTTCCTGTAATCCGAGGCAATACTTTCTACTGTTGCCCTCGGGATGTTTGCAACATTAATTAATTTATCAAGTGTCCAGAGGTTAGAAAGCCCGAAGCATTATTGCGCTGGGATGGGTTGCAAAATTGCTCTGAGGAACCTGTCATACAGCTCATGCAGTAATTAAAATGGAATCATCTCATTAAGCGCATTGCCCCACACAGAACTTCTGAAAGGATTTGGACATCCAAACAAACACACTCCAAACCTCACAGTTTGCAGTGTATTTATTTCCTTTGGCACACAGAGCCTTCAGCTTCTGAGAAACACTCCTAAGCACACAAGGCTGACCTGGCAGGCATCTTTTCCCCCACCTGGAAAACCAGCACACATTGTAGTGTCACTTGGGGTGTTTCTTTAAAGTTGATGATGCTCTCGAACACTCTTTGCTGTTTAGGATGGGTAGATTGACTTCATTATGAGACCTGAGCGAGCAGCCCATCTGAAACACACAAAAAAGGCTGAAATAGGAAATGCTGAAACGTGAACTTGATGTCACTGCTAACACACCACAGAAATTGGTTGGAAACTTCCCCAAGACATTTTACTGTTACAAGCAGGTTTTTTGTATATAAAGTTCTACTTGAATCAATTCCAAAACGTTTCAAAATTGAAATTCAGATCCACGTTTTGTAGTGACCCTTTTTGAAGTAATTCACAGGCAGGCACAGAAGCAAATACCCCACTTTGAGATTGATGGTTTCTTCTGGTCTGGCCCTGACCTATGCAATTAAGCTTTTAGCTTCAGAAATAAGACAATGAAAAACCTGGGTGTCAAAAATCAGTGTGATTTCTTTTCATCTACGTGACCCCAGCCACAAGCAGCGCAGAACTATCCTGCTTCAAGCTCTTCACCTCGATGGGGCAAAAGTGATGAACCTGCCACACATGGACATGGATTTTATTCAGAAGTATTTGAAAGAACATGAACAAAAAGCTTCCTTTTGAAGTTCTTAGGGTTTGTTTTTTAAAGAGAAAGTATTGTTACTTTTATGGAGTCTGAAAAACTAATTTGGTAATGACAATTTAACTTCTGCATGAAAAGAACAGGGGCTTTTTCTTCATGGGAGAAAAAGATCATGGATAATTATGGACTTAGTGAAGTTGAAGGTGCCATCCAGCTTCAGGAGGGCAATGTCATAGTTCCTGGGCCTTCTGGGGTCAAAATTTGGGTGCTTAAAAATTGAATCCCATTGTGGGAGTCCTGGTGCCTGCCATCCTTTGGAATTATGCCATCCAACAGGATGGAATGAAAACAAGAATAAGCAATCACTGTGGTTTGAAGTGCTGCTGCACAAACTGCTGGTGAGAGATGGAAACAGCTGGCCC
>JAWWTY010000156.1:6685998-6753219 GCA_035222235.1 Margarornis squamiger
TGGAGTCTGAAAAACTAATTTGGTAATGACAATTTAACTTCTGCATGAAAAGAACAGGGGCTTTTTCTTCATGGGAGGAAAAGATCATGGATCATTACGGACTTAGTAAAGTTGAAGGTGCCATCCAGCTTCAGGAGGGCAATGTCATAGTTCCAACAGGATGGAATAAAAACAAGAATAAGCAATCACTGTGGTTTGAAGTGCTGCTGCACAAACTGCTGGTGAGAGATGGAAACAGCTGGCCCATTGGCAAATGGAGAAACCATGAGCCCAAATCCAGGTTTCTGACAGAGGCAACACTTTCTGTACAGCAGCAAAAGAGTTCAGACAGAGAAAGCACAGAAAGGCACGGTCTGTACAACCTGCTTTGTACCCTGAACCTTTGTTCTAAGGAAAACTAAGCCATTAAATCACTGTCCACAATGGCCTGATTCATGTTTTAGCAATTCCTAGCCCCAAAATAATGGCACTAATCGATGCTAGTCAGTCTGGGATCTCCCTTCTTTTGCTGTGCACTTGATTTACAAACATTTTGTTGTCCAAGGTATGCTCTGTGCTGTAGAAATGACAAGATTTACACAGGACTGGGGTTTGTTGGGTTTGGTTTGGGTTTGTTTTTTTGTTGTTGTTTTTTTTTTCTAATACAATGAGCTGTGCTTTTGAGGGTCACTGACCACATCCTAACAGTTTGCAAGGTCATTGCTGGAAAACTGGAAAAGCTATTAGCCCAATAAAATTAATGGTTTCATATTTTAATCAAGATATAATTTCTTGAAATGTGAAACTTCATCAATCTCATAATTCATGCATTATATTTATGAATCCAATAGTTCTTAACTGAAAGCAGATTTAGTTTTAATATGGATTGAATGTATTTATGTTTGTAGAGTGGTGCAGGAATTTTGATTTTCCAACAAACTTATTTTTCACTAGTTTAAACTATTTTAACTGTTGCAATTTCTGTGATTTGATTCAAATTATGCCCAAGTTTGATGTAACAACAAAAATCAAGTCTAATTCTCAAGATAAGCCCATTATTGCCTACCATTTCCCCCAAATCAAAAACATTGAGAGGCCTATAAAAGATCCTGAATGGCACCAACACAAAACCCCCTTCTATTTTAGTCTGCTTAAAAACCCACACCACACACTGAGAGAGGGGAGCTTTGCATTCACTTTTTCCAGCCAGAGCCTCTGTGTTACCTCAAAGATCAATGGATTGAAAAACCAAGGGAATTACCTCAAGATTCTTAATTCCTAGAACCACAACACTAAATAATTTCAGCTCACAACCATGTTTTTCCCTCCTCCTCTGGACAAACATAGTCACATCTCAGAGAAGAACCATGTGATGCCTTTGGTTGGGATATGTGTACTATTTTAGACCAGCAGAGGTCACTGATAAATTCACTTGACTTTCATCTCAACATTCCCACGGGAACCCTAATTAAGAGAGTCTTTAGTTTAGGTTTATAGCTAGGTTTGGGTAAACATTGCAAAAAAGAGCTGCAAACTAAAACTTTGCAGTGACAATGCTCACCATGCTATCAGTTTTCCAGAAAGATTTATAGCTGTGATTTTTCAGCCACTCAAGCATTTTTGGGGGAGCAGAATGCTTGTCTGAAAATTAATCAAATAACCACTTATAAAAAAGTTTGAGAGAAAAAACAACCCAAGTTGAGGCTGCTGCCAGGAGGGCAGCTGTGCCCCATCTCCCCTAGCAGTGCCTCTTGCTGCCATTCCCTTCTGCCAGCCTTGGCTCCATGGAAAGATGAATCCTCTCCTTGCTTTATGTAGCTGGAGTTGCTTTTAAAGCTGGATTGGTTTCTTGATCAAAGCTGTTAGTCAAAAATTGAATGCCAGTGCAAAGAAGGAGAAATTAATACATGCACTAGAGAGATCAGCCCATTCCTTTTGACTGCAGCCTCCACTTGCAAGTTAAAAATATCAAAGGCAATCATCAAACTTCAGCCAGGCTGAGTTTTAGCTACAGCGCTGTCCTAAGAGCAGAGCCAGAGTTTCCAGTTCTTTTCCAAGCTTTGTGACAACCTCCTGTCTAGTTCTCCTTAATAAACATGTCTCAGCTTAATGTTTTGCAATATTAAGGCATCATTTATCACACTCTGGGGATTATGAAGTCCCTTTTCTTAGAGTGTGAAGATCCCTGAAAGGACAAAGTAACTCTGTAAAACTTTTAGCAGCACAGCAGAATTTAAAAGATACAGTCACCTTATAACTCTGCACTTCAAACAGAAGAGTTGCCAGCACCCCTGCACAGCTCAGGTCTGCTCCACATCCTCCCAAGTATTAGTCAGCCTAAGAGATCAGGTCCCCTTGGATGCAGACTGCTTTCTGAGACTTCATATGTTGAACATTTCCTCCCTTTCTCCCACAGCGCTCCTGTTACAGCCAGCCCCGAAACGGAGTGTTCTTGCCTCAAAGAGACATTTATTTATGTTTTATTGCTTCCCATTAGCTCAAGTAAGGACTCAGAGGGAGCAGTAAAACAGAAAGGTTGGCTTTTGATAATTTTTTTTACTTCAACTGGCTGCACCATCCTAAATTCTTCAGTTGACCCATCAGGGCACAGAACAAAGCACACAACAGCAAGAATGTGCAAAAGAGCACTTGGTGGAAAAAAACTCACAGAAACCCCTCAAGACTATTTCCCAGAACACTTGGTCTTTAATTCAGGAGTCTGGATACACATCAGGAGCTATTGGAGTCTCCTGTGAAAGGGAAACAAAAAAAAAAAAGGAAAAGAAAAAGAGGGGTACAATTTTAGTGGAAAATGCCTCAAGCTTTTTTCACCCTGCAATAGTTGTCACATGAGCCAGAAGTAACTGGTAACCAAGAACTAAAAAAACATCACCTGCTGGCCTTTTCTCACTTTTCACTACAGCTCCTTTTTCCTGCTTCCAGGGCTCACTAATATATGAGAATTACAGGCACAGGCTCAGTTACTACATCTGTGATGAGCAATGCTACGACATACATTTTCCTTCTGTAACTAAGGCTTCTCCTGCACAGAGATTTTACCTTTCAAAGTAACAAGACCAAAACCAAACAAGATGAACAACGCCAACAAAAGCAAAAACACTGCAGGCTGTGAAGAGCACGATGTGTTAACATATCAGCCAAAACTTCCCTTGGATAGAGTCCAGCCTTACATCTGCAGCATAACTGATTAATTGGGAAAGGACAAATGAAGGAAGGGAAAGGGAACACAATTGTGCTTAGCTCAAGTATTTGGCCTGAATGTCTCAAAATGCTTTGTAAGGAAAGATCAATACTAATGCTTTTCAGCTGAGGAAGATCTGGCATATGCTTAAAAAAAATATACACATATCATTTGAACCCCTCTGCATCCTCTTGATAGGATATCATGCTGATACTGACCAGCTGGTAGGAAAAAAATTCCAGCTCACCTAAAGAAGCACGAGCTTACACAATTTGCTCCCTTCCTTTCATCTTTGGGCCTGGTACTAGGAAACAGTAACTGGACATGTCAGATTTTCCATGGCTGAACATCCCTACTGATTAAGCAATTCTACGATGGCTCTAGCATTGTATCATGAAACACTAACATCAAATATGATTGAGACTACAGTCCTAACCTGTCTCCCCTCTCCAGATTCAGGTATTTATGCCCCAGATATCGAGCTCTGATTACAGACTGTCTTCCAACAAGGGTCAAAACCTCATGACAGCACAAGTTATACAAGACTAATTTGTCTGCTACAAAGCAGACATTCATAATAATGACATCAAATCAACTGCACATCTCTTATTGAATTGATGTCTAGCAGAACATGGCCCAAAATAAATCACATAAATTACTTGATTCTTGGAGAGCACAGGGAATATATTTTAATGTCCAATTTTAACACAGGAAAGAGTTACAGTGCCTACAGAATATGCTCAAAATGCATAAATATGCCATCTCAGGCAAGCTGCAGCGAGAGGAATTCTTGCAGGATTTTCCAGAAACATAGTTAAGGTAAAAATATATTATATCAGCCTGGCAGTGCTGTCAGTACAGTGCCTGTGCTTCACATCACACCAGGAACAGGACATGAAAGGAGAGCACTGCAGTGATTCCACGTATCATTGCCCAGCCTGTGTCACGGCAGGTCCCAGTGCCCTACGAGGACATGGAACTGAGTAGGGAGAGGGGGATGAGTTGTTGAACTAGCTTAAAAGTCCAGGAGAAGGAAGCCCTAAAGTGACCCGTGTGTTTTCCCTCGATCAGCCAAGAGAGACCAGCTTGAACTGTTACAGGAAGCTGGCACACAACCATGGTCTGTTTGCTCTTGGCCAGGCTCAGTCTCCATGGCTAAATAACTTATTCCAGGGCCCAGGAGAAAATGCAATCAGAGAGCAGGCTCAGAGCCCTCGGCTACTGGTTTAGACAGAGATCAAGCCAGAAATGAGGGGAGAACAGTGACGAAGCAGCATGCTCATAAAGCTACTTCTAGTGTGCCAGAACTGTTGAAAGGTGGATTTAAAAATCTTTGGGGGCACTTTCCAACGTGAAGTCTGGGTAGTGGGTTTGGGTTTGTGAAAGATTGCAAAATGTACAGTCCCCACTTTTACACAGAGAAATGGAGACACAGAGAACAAGAGAGCCAGAGAGTGAAACTGCAATGAAGTGAAAATCAGAACTATGTCTTCTGTCACACAAGAAAAGTAATCCCAAAAACCAAACCATTTTGGAGAGATGAGGAAAGCCAAGCCAAGCAGCCTTACTGAACAATGATGGGACATTTCCTTTATTTTTAATTAAAGTACAGCCAATAGTAGCACCCACTGCATTCACATTTGTACTTCGAGCTGCCCCACAGGAATCCTGGGTGTTCTGTTTCAGCTCTGCCATAAGATGGCAGAGCAGCCCCATTTCTGCTGTGGAGGTGGGTGATCTACACCAGGTAATATGGTGTGTAAACATGCAGCCATGCAAGTAGCTGTAGAAACCAAAAATCCATCCTTTTCCCTCTGTATTGCAGCACAAGATTCATTCAAGTACAGTGAGATATCTAAAGTATTATCAAAAAGTCTAGGTCATAATTAATGTAACAGACTTTGTAGAAATTAATCTGTTTTCCTGGCTGCAGAGGCTTAAGGGAAAATGAGAACTCTGCAGTTATCTAATCATAGTGAGGAACCACACGAGTGACAGTGACATGCAGTCAGCACACATCTCACTGCAGGATTTTTGTGTGGCATTGCCAGTTTTGTGCCTCATTCTCAATGCTGAGGGTAAAAGGGAGGGTAATTTGCAAACCCTTTGTGCCCCATAGCAAATCTAAGTAGGAATCACCCCAGTACAGGTAAATGCACTGACACAAAGTCATCTGGGTTTAAGATTTATGCAGCTTAGAATTCTCAAGCTCAATTAACAGTCCTGTTTTTTTACTTTCATAACTAACCTCCTGCTTGTGAGCAGTTTATACCAATGCAACCACCTGCAGTATCTGCTGCCACAAGGGACTCCCAGCAATGGAATATCAGCTCTTTCCTTTAGGGAAAATAGGATGTGCTTCAGTAAAGACCACACAGTGGAATGCAAGAGGGGATCCCCTGTCTCTGCAATGGTTGATGGAGTTATAAATACCAAGTAGGAAAGGAGAATTCTGCCTTACCAAACATTCAGTACTCTGAATGTGCCAGCACAGCTGAAGTCTTTGCAAAAATAATTGTGGCAAGAAGAGACAGAAAGAGTGAAAGCAAAAAAAAGCTAAAAATGGAGCTACTGTAAAAGCCTTTGTTGTGTGTAAGTAACGTGATCATGCTGTGAAGCAGAGACATGGATGTCCAGCCATCCCATCACAGCTCGGCCTTGGAAGGGCTAAATTACAACTGTCTCAGCAGTATTTGGCAATGTTGACAGAGCTTAAGGGGTTAGGTTACCACTATTAGGCCTGCAATGACTCCCAGCAGCACACTGCAACCAAGGCACCACAGAGGAGTCTTAAAATTAATGGAAAGGAGTTTCAGGGCCCATGTGAAACTTCAGGAGGTGGAAAACTGAACTGTGCCACGGATCAGTCCTCTTGTACTGATCAGCCAAGAACTGGAGGCCTTCAATGAACATCAGAGGACACTACAGAAACCACATCATTCTCAAAGAGGGGAAGTGGCTTTTGCCTTTCATCTGCAGATGCGAGATATTCACACAATCAGCAGGGCTGAAGCTACTGAATTGTTTACAAAATAACCACAGTACAAGTACACCTACACCAAGCAGCCAAGTTTTAATGCCAGTTTTCGATCTCTTTCTTTGAGACAGTAATTTCTGGCACTGGGAGATTGGTCACTACATTTATTCATGCCTCAAAGATGTGTAAATTCAGCCAGTGCAGACTTAGTGTTAAATTAAAATGAACAAGCTTTATTCTTAGGTTGATATAAACAGGAGACAGAACTAAACCACCTACAAACTGTGTACATGCCTAAGACTTCACTGCTGTGGGGGCTGGCTGAGAGCAGCACTGTGCTGACCATGCAAGATCTTTGGCCAGTCCTGAAAAAGTAAAAAAGCCAAAAAAACAACCACTCAACAAAGTAGGCAGCAAATACTGACTCCCTACAGAAACAAACCAGCTGAAACACACTGAATAGCAGTGTTTCTTTCACAACTTTGTGCACAATGCAACCCTTTTTATATAGGAAAGTGCCATGTCAAGCCCTTGCAACACTGCAGTTCACAAACACTGCAGAATACTGTAGTTTTGTGCCACTCTGTGCTGGTTTATATTGAATTAGCACAGATCACTCGCTGCACTGTTCCTTGCTCTAATGTAATATGTATGGGGTTGCATCACTAATTCATGATTTAGGAACTCTCTACCTTCTCTAGAGCAACAGTCAGGGGTAAACTGTAGTTTTTGAGATCTTTTGATGCCAAAAAAAGCCCCAACATCTAAAGCTTGAGTGGTACATTTGTGTATGGAGAGATGGATGAAAGAAAGTGGGAACAGACAGAGAAATCTGCAACTGCAGTGCAGCAAACTTCAGTGAGGCACATCTTTAGCTCCAGTGTAACCTGCCAGGAAAAAACAAACCAACCAACCAACCTCAAAACAAAACAACAAAAATACACACACACAAAAAAAATCAAAACAAATGCAAGAAAAGCCAAAAAGAATCCCACCCCAATATTTCTACCTGCAATGTTAGAGGCTCTCTGTGGGCTTGATATAGTCTTGGAACACTGAACTGTTCCTGGGTAGCAAGAGAGCAAACTCAGGGGGTTCTGCAGCTCCAGACCCTCTCTCATCTTGCAGGAAGGATGGAGATTTAGGACTATGAAGAGTTAATAATTTAAGTAGTCTCTAATACTGTCATTGTTACAGGCAGGAAAGACTCATGCAAGAAACGAGTGATTACTTAATAGGTGTGTTCAAAGTGAGTCATTTTCCAAACACCACACAGAGTTTAACACTGCAGTGTCCCAAAGCCTGTCCTATGGACCAGGATTCACCAGTGAGCACAAGAAACTTTTCTGTGCTTTCACAGCCTCTGACACTTGTGATCTGTGTCCAGCCAAGGTCCCCCTGCTGCCCAGATTAACTTACAAGTAAAGTTGAAGCTCTCACACACAAAGCAACTGTGTAGACTTCACAAAAGTGGAAAAACCTCTGAAATGCCACTCTTCTGCTGCACATTTTACACATTTGGACACTCAAAAACTACAATGTATAGAACCCCATCTCAGGAGCTACAAAGGAGTTATGAAAAGCCCAGCTCAGGTTAATAACCTTGACTTTTTGGCCAAACAATTGAGACCAGAGAAAGCTCCATTTTGCCATAGTTTGATTGCTATTGGCACCCAAAGGTCCCAGCAAGCTCTGCAGCCTTCATTAGTGTAAAGTACTCTGCTATGGAGAGCTTATGATTCTTGAAGTAAAAAGAAAAAATGCTGCTTTTAGAATTAAAGTTTGTTGGGTTTCAAATCATCTGCTGTTGTGTAGCTTTAATCGGCCAACTTCAAATGGCATCTGAGCTGGGTTGTTTGACTGTTTAGACACTTTTCCCCTTCAGGAAATGTCCCTTTAATCAGAACAATTCTCTTTCCCAACAAAGTAATTGTGCACAAAAATCATAGAATGGGTTAGAAGGGACCTTAAAGACCCTCTGCTGCCACCAACTGCCCTGCCATGGGCAGGGACACCCCCCACTAAACCAGGTTGCTCAGAGGCTCTTCCAGCCTGGCCTTGAATCACTGGAAACAGTAGGTTTTGCCATCCTGCTATATCTGTTTCAGCAGGAGGCTCTCTTTGCCCTTCCAGTTGCACCCCTGCAGCTGGAATCACCAGGAGCAGAATGAGCCTGGCCTGTTTGCTGAGTTTGCTGTGGAAACCCTGCCAGACTCCCAACAACAGAGAGATGCTGCAGGAATGCAGGCACCTCAGAGCTGGTGTTTGGAACATCCCCTCTTTGCACACAGAGCATTTGGAGCCGTGTCAGCAGCACTGCCATGTCACAGGAGAGGGAAAGTGGTGTGTGGAATGAGAGATCAGGGCTCTGTCTCAGGGCATCTCACCACAGTGACACTGCACAGTGTAGAGCTGGGCAATGGGCGAGCAGCAGCCTCTGCAGCACCACACTGCCTGTGTCTCAGGGCCCAAGGGAGCTTTCAGAAGCACAGGGCAGTAATTGCCACCAACACACTCTCTGTCTGTTCATCACTGCTTACCCAGAGGTCTGCCCGCAACAACAGCCCATTGTGCCGGCCCCGCTGTCAAACCTCCTCTTTTGGCTGGCTCTCCCTATTCAAACGAGCTGTCACTCCATAAACACACTGGAGCAACAGCATCTGCCCCAGCACTTTCGGCCGCTGCTTAGCTGTGCATTCGAGCTGGCTTTCAAAAGGAACTGCAGCACACAGCCCCTACAGAGCTGTAGAAAACTAAAACTATCTTTTTTCCCCTCAAATATGTGCAGTCACAAGCTCCCAGGTTGTTTTCATTAACTGGCAGGAGGAAAGTGCCTTTCAGGGAAGGCAACTGAACCTACTTGTCTACTTTCACCTCTTCTTTTATTGCTACCTGCACAAGCACGTGCAGAGTATTTTTAAAGACTCCCATACTGTCTTTCAGCAAGTTCATTTGCCAGCTGTCATGCTTTCAACCCCAACACTTCTTGATGCAGCCACAAAAATAGCTCCTGTGACATAGTTTTCAATTTTTCTGACTCTTGATTAATCCTTTCCATTCAAAACTCAGTTGTTCTGGAGCAGAACTTATTGACAACACATACATCAGCATCCTGTGCAGTAACTAATTTAGCCAAAACAGAACTGGAGGGATTCAAACTGCACACTCAAATACACCTGTAGGGGTGAAATGGAGGTGATAAACCTTCCAGTTCTGTAGAGCACCCTGCACTGCAAGTATTGAAGCTTTTGCCAAAAAGATGGACATTGAAGAGCCACTCATACATTTGTGTACATATTTGTGTGTTTACAGAGATAGGCTTGCAGAGCTTACACAAAAAATAAGAAAAATCATGTAATTTTAGAGTGGAGGAGGCTTATGTGGAAATACACGAGTTGGGGCTTGCATTTTAATCTGCTCTTCAATAACGAGATGGAAAATGTTTAATTTCATTACAAGTCTGTCTGCCTAAATACCACAATAAAGCAGGTATTGCCTGCAAAGTGTTGAACTTCAATTAACTCAAAAAGTAGAGACTGCACAGATGATTTACTCAAGTTCTTTCCAGCACTACATTGTAGACACACACTACTTAAAAACAGTCACCTGGGGCAAGACTCTCTGCTCAAGAACTTAATTACCAGGTAAGAGAGATCTGGGCTCCGTGTTTCTCAGTTCCCAACAAAGAACTAATCTTCAGTCATTCTTTTCCAAAGGAAACAAAGTGAAAGAACAGCAGTGTCAGAAAATCTGCTATGATAATGTTACAGTCTGAGTATAGAATGAGGGTAACTGCCTGTCACTCCTTCAGAACACTGAATATTGGATTTCTAGGGAGCTTACTAACACACAGGGGTCAAAATGTGAGCAGTTAAATCTACACAGAGCTTGGTAATTCATATCACACATATTCAAAATTCCTTCAGCTCCAAGACATCACAGACAGTGGCCAGGAGTCTGTTGTTCAAAGCCTGCAATAAAATCAACCTTTCACTTGCAGTCTTTGTACCTTTTACCCTTTCCTCAGATACTTCATTTTGGCAGGGCAGAATTAAACAGTCTGAGAGACATCACCCTACAGCAATTTTACCAAACTAAAACCAGTTCCTGCAGGAGCAAAAATCAGTGTTTGCAATAACTTAATAAGGGTGTTTGCTTTCCAAACACAATCTCTAAGGCAATAATAATTTCCACCCTAAAGGAAAGGACAACAGTAGAAAAATTTTAAGAGCAGTGATTCACCCTCCACGTTCCTTTTCAACTCTCATTTTCCACTCCTCATTCAGACAGGTGCAAACACTACCACAAGCTCTGCAAGTTTTATTTAATGCAGCTGTATGAAATCAGACACTTTTGTACCTTTTTCCCATTCCTTTTTTGCACAGGTACTTCTTGCTATCACAAGGTAAGAGGACAGAGGGGTTTAGATGAGTCTCAAGCAGTAATTTCCCCAATAAGGATGCAGAAATCCCACCTCCCAGATCCATGTTGAGACCCCCGCTCCCCCCACCTCAGTTCTGGTGCCCCCCAATAAATCATAAGCTTGGAAAAATCTGTTAACATTTGAACATCTACCATTTGTGTGTCCTTCAAAAGCCTCCTTTCAAAGCTCACTGGGGGACACAAACTTTAAGGGCATTTCATTCCACAGCACAGCATCAATCAGCAGCCACAAAGAACTTCAAACAATGCACTATCCAGAGTGGCTTCGTGTCCTCCTTTCCTCCCTCACTTCCAAAAGGAGCCACAGATAGAAGAGGGAGCCAGAAGTCAGGAACAAACACAGAAGAGGAAACACTGGCCATATGCATTGCTCTCTATAGGTATGTACATGTTTATGGAGATTGTGAGACAGGTAACCATTAAACACTTTGGAATTTTATACAATTATTGTAAAATGCCTTCAAATCGCAAAGTTCATAACCTGATTAACACAACTGATACTTCAAAGAAACATGAGGATTCAAATATGTTGAGAATATGCTTGTTCTAAAGACAAGTCTGCCAAAAAACCCACTATTTCCAGCAAACATAAACCCAGCAATAAACCTGAAGGCTAGACACAGAAATCACATGCACTGTACATACAGTTTGAGAAGTCCTAGAAAATTCAATCATTGACAGCATAGTATTACAAATTAAGGAAAAAAAGGCAAAACCAGCTGTTTTTCACTTCACACATTTTATGTTATAAAGAAATCTATTAAAAAAAATCAAAAAATCAGTTTTTTACAAGTTGGAGTGCTGACTATGTACTCATGAACTCACGTGGATATTTTCCTGGCAAGCTATGTCTAGGAATTTGCAGCAAGCTTCTTCCCAAGCTACCCATACTAAGGATAACGAAGGACTGAGAATACATAAAACATTACACAGAGGCAGCTGTGGCCATTTATCTAGTGGGACATTCAAGAAGTTCTGCAGCTGTGAAACATTTTGAATGCCCACTAACACACTATCATCACAGAATCATAGAAAGGTTTGGGTTGGAACATCACCTCATTCCAACACACTATCCCAGGTTGCTCAGAGCCCCATCCAACCTGGCCTTGAACACTTCCAGGCAAGGGGCAGCCACAGCTTCTCTGGGAAACCTGTTCCAGTGCCTCACACCCTCAAACCAAAGAGCTTCCTCCTAATATCTAACCTAAACCTACTCTCTTTTAGTTTGAATCCGTTGCCCCTTGCCCTATCGCAACTATATGTGCTCCAATATAAAAAAGAAAAGCCAGAAGAAGTGCAATCAGGAGAACTATGGCTGCAAGAGGCCTGAAGCTGAGGACAAAGGCTTTACCTCCATGCAGGGAAGGGCAGGAAGCAGGCTGTCCCTCTGGGTGACACAGGGAAGATGAACAAGGAGAGCAGTGGGTTCACTGTAAGTCAGCTCAAACAAGACACTGTCCAAAGGAACCTCCGAGCCTCTTCTGTTCCCTCCTTAAGGAAACTGCCCATTGGTACTTCTCTCTTACCTCCAGTCTGTGTCCATCTCTGTCTGGGACTGAATTCTTAAGGAATGCCATGGAACTGCTGCTGCTGAGGAGAAGGAGCAACAGCTTCCAGGACAGTGACTGAGAGAATGCAGCAGCAATCACCTCTGAAGGTCCCGTGGAAGGAAGGGGAGAGAACTTGGGCAGGAAGATTAACAACAGGTGCCCCCAGTTTAAGGTGATGCCAGCCCATTGTTTCAGCATCCCCGGAGGCCCAGGTGAGCCTGATCTTCTGCTCTGAAGCCCAAGCAGTTACTGTGCTACACCTGTGTCTTTTTGCAGCAAATAATCACCTGTTCCAAACTCTCCCACCTGAGTTCCCAAGAATAAGAAGGTGATCTTAAAATAGGAGCCACTCAATGTTTCATAGGTGGGAAAAGGAATTAAGAGCAAGATGACCTGTAAAATTTCATGCTTTAAAGATCACAACTATTCATCGTGATGCAAATCATCATCTTCACTTGTCATGTTTTAATAGCTTTAGAACAGAAAGCACAAAAACCATCCTGGGGTGGTGACAACAACGTCTTGGGATTATGAAGGGTGTTACTTTCAGTGTGCAGTTGACATTGCCTTTCCACTTAGTGTGTTTTCACTAAATGTGAAGTGTCTGAAGGGACGGCTTTTTTAGGCAGGTTATCTTACCGTACCACCAACACACCATATTTAACCCTAAAAGGTGCCTGGCATAAAAAGGTTAATTACTAAACTTGCTTGCCAAGCACCTGTAGAGGTACCACAAGTGAGGGGAGCATCTGTTTGCAAATTCCCCATTGAGCTTCTGTGACAGCAAAACCAATCACTGCTGGGTAATAACATTTCACCAAGACACGAAGCACAAAGCCCAAGACTTTCTGCCAGAAGGACTAAAGGGCCAAGACTACATTTAAGTCTAGAACAGAGAAAGAAGTGCCAAGAAGAAATGGATGATGTTTTTCCACTTGCTTTCCGGTCTTGGCATTTTTTTTGCTTACAAAAGTTAATTTCTAATTAGAAGCAAAGTTATTTGCTAGGTATTAAAACAACCTTTAAAGAGCAAAGCACCAACTGCTTCTGCATGCTGTGGCTCTGAGTTTTCCCAGCACTTTTCTTTCTATCCAGTCTAATTAAAAATATTTTAGCTCATTAATTCAGACAGAACTAGCACTTACTACCAATGGTTTAACACACATCAGTACTTTCCTTGCAGTAGTGGTGGAGGCTGATAAAACAGTGAGATCACTTAACATTTGAAAACATGGAACTGTTCTCTGTCTAACCAGAGCACTGCTATAAAGAAAGCCTCCACAGAATACTATTGGAATGCAAGTCCCCAAAATATCTTCAGCCACCCAATGTTCTGCAGAATTTCAAGTCATATTTCGTGCTCTTTGAACTCCTATAGAGGTGCTAAGCATTCTGAAATGCAGAAACCATGTGGAATGCAGAAGCCAGCAAAGCAGCAGCTAATCTATCCAGAAGGTGACTTACTAGGCTAAGTGCAGCACATTCCTATTAAAAATGGATAGACTTGGTTTTAAATTAGAGTCACAAAGAGTGGAAGTTATCTTGCAAGTTTTTCTTTCCAAATCAAATATTTAACAAAGGAAAACCACAGGTGTCACTGACAAGGAGAGATTAGCTGTGACTTAAAACCACACACCTGGATTGAAAAGTAGTGAGACATGCTCTCCCCACTAACCTTTTAAGGGCATAATTTAGACTGAAATGTGTTATCATAGGCAAATTAGAAACCTTTTATTTGTTTCTAAAAATTAGACTTTAATTAAAAACCAAAGTGACATTTTCCCTGGTGTCTACAGTGCCTGACATTAATGAATTGTTTGCAATCAAAAGCATACAATCTTTTTGTCTGGAGTCATTGGGTGGGTGGCAAGAGCAGAGACATCAGTGGTGGCATCCGGGGTGGGGAAGAAAACAAAGGAGCCAACAGTTTTTAAGTGCTGGTTTGCTATTGCAATCAAACGCTCCATAAAACACTCCAAACATACCAGAACTTACTGAAGCACAGTTAAATCCAGAGCTCTGGTGTTCCTTTTTAAAAAGCCTCTCCAGCAAGGGGAGATGACACCCAAGACCTAAACGTGGAAGCAGCCTACTGGGAGGTCATTGTTGCTACCGACACAGAGGAAAAAGGTGATAATTAAGAGTCCTACTCTAGATTGTGTTAAGTAGGTGATTACAGGCAAACAAACAGGATCCTGGGGAGAAATCACTGTCTGGGTTGTCTCTGGAGAAGGCTGCCTTAACTCCCAGTCCTTCAAGTGAGAACTCAACAGCTTCAGCAGGGTTGTGCTGCTCTGGCCTCAAGCAGACTTGAATCCTTAGCCCAGTTACCAGGCACAAGACTCTGAAACCTTGAGCTGTGTGCATTATGCAGCAAATAGCAGGTTTCTGAGCTAAACTGGGAGAGCCTTTGTGAAACAGCAAAGGTGAGATGGTTTTGAAAGACAGAGGCAAACTAAAACCAACTAGTCTCTCTCAAAGGAAGAGCAACTTCACACAGTTGGAGAATTACACTGAACTATTAACTTAGGTACTATTAACTTAAAACTTAAGCACATCAAATAAAAAGTCCTTGCAGGAACATGAAGCAAGAAATTTTACAGCACAGCCAAGTGGATCATGAAGTTTCCATTCTTCCTGCTAAGGACTTAGAGCAGCTATCAAGTCCTCTTGTTCTAGCCTATCTAATTGTTCAGCAGTAATTACCTCCTTACAGTACAAGACATTTTTTGAAGCCTATTTGAACAGACTGTTGTGAGTCTGTTCATGGCAGTGATTAACATGTACTTGTGGGACACACTGCTGCACTTTATGCCCTTTATGTAACTTCACTTGCAAGATTTCTATCCTGTAAATGGCAAAACACTCGTCTGCCACAGCTCCACAAACCTTCACACCAGCAGCAATATTCCAAATATCTCTTTAGCTGCTGTACCTGCTCACTCAGAGTTAACTTATAGTCTGATTTATCTGCTTGGACCACAAGCTTTACAAACAATGCAAATCATGAGCCACACAACCCCACAGAGTGTCAATACAGCCTCAATTCCATACATACCATCAGGAGAACAAATATTAAGCAGACTCACCCTGCTTCTCCCTTAATTTAACAATTTTCTTTTGTTTCCACATTTCTCCCCTCCCCCCCAACGTGACTGCTTTTGCAAAGTCTCTGCTTATTTTAAGCATTTGCCTTATGATTCTGAATCATACTCAGAAAGCTGTATAGGAGAGGAAATCAAGTCTCCTACCTTCAGATTCCTGAATTCCACCCAAGTTGGGTGCCTAAAACAGCAAGTATAACTATTTGTGTCCCTGGACATCCAGTTCTAGGATAATTTCACCAGGAATGAAGGGAAGGATGAGAGACTGAGCTTCATAAAGATAAAAAGATTGAATTATATTATGCCATCTTGAATCTGGATTAAGGCTGACATGATACATGAAAGTTAATAGTGGCTAAATACTGAATCATTTTCACATAGGTGGTAAATCAGAGGGTTGTTTTTTAAAACAAGAACACCACAACTACTGGTGGTGAACTGGCTTGCTGTTTCTACAGCAGAGACAGGGGATACAGAGGACAAAGCACAAACTTACCATATGAGGCCAAGGCAATTTTTGATTTAATGTTCATTCTACATCCCAGAAAATTGTAACTAAGTGGTGGTTATAGTTTTTTAATTTCAAAGAATCTATGGCAGGTTCATTTGTTTTTTATATGCTCATTAAGAAGCAAAAAAAGGCCTTGCTTTTACATGTCAGGCCGTGAATTTTTCAGAGGTGGTAGTAGCTACAGAATTACCATCCTGAAAGGTATAACACTTCAAATAGAACGAAATTAAAGGTTTCTGGTAATAACCACTACACCTGCAGTTAATGGCTGTAACTGAATCAAGAGTCAAAATTCCCATTCACCCTACCTAGGGCCCATGGCTCCAAGCATTCCAGTATTACTGAGTGCATTAATGTGCTGGAACTTTTGCTTTCACCAATTAGTCATGGTTTCTTCCTGCTCCCCATAGTAAGAATAAAAGCTGCTCAAAGCTGTCATTGTTCCGTATTCCAGAAAAGACAGTTGCATAATTATTAATTATCTATCAGTGAGTCATGTTAGTTGCAGAGCAGGGAAAGCCAAAGCTCCTGCACTGAAGAAAAGCACTGAGATAACACTGAGGAGAGAAAGCATTTATAAATATCCTGAAAGTGGAAGCGGGGTTAAATTTAGTTTGGGATGGCAGAGCAGCAGCTCAGTTTGGTTACGCAACCTTTCACTCGCAGTCATCTGCAGGCAGAAAGGAGGACAGAGCTGTCTGGAGCCCTGAAAAATACTCAGGAAGACAGGAAGAAAACCTAGAATTTAAAGTGAAAAGTGAGACCTGTCAACCTTCCCCTCTAAATTTATGATGGTACAGCATATATTGAAAATAAGAGCAGACAATTCCTATCAGCTCCACTGGAGCTATTTTACATTTTCTAGAGGTTTCCTCAAACACGCAGTGAATGTCTCCGGGCTACACAAAAACTGCACATACTTCAGCACAAAAAGATGGGCAAACAACAAGAACACACCTAAAGCAATTCACTTACATCTCTCCAGATTCTTTGGTGACTTTTCTTCATTTCTGCTTTGAGGTCTGCTCAGCAGATTGGGAAATACATAAACATGTTATGGCAAGTTTTACTTCCCAGCTCAGTGCAGGGTGCTCCTCAGATCCAAGTCACCTTTATAAACCTGTGCTTTGCTCCTGAACAGTGCAGGATGTAACACTGTATTACAAAGAAAGGGCAAAATGTTCAACAGCACAAGACAGAAGGGGCAACATCTTAAAACTTTTTTGTTCCTTGCTTCCATTTTTGAGACCAACAAAAACTATCTATATTTGGTAGCTTTAGTCTTAAAGGAAAGGTTATTCTTAAAGCTGGCAGACCCCAAACCACTTTACAGATCATGCATGATCTCTAGGACTGTGCTCTGGATAAAAGGAGGAGGAATCTGTGAATTCTGAATATTCCAAGAAATTAAGGTTAAAATCCCCAAAAAACCAAGACATTTTGGTGCTACCTTTTCCTCCTTCACCACAAAATGTAGATGTCATAAATGACTGCAGTTGCTTGTGATTCCCTGAAACATTAATCCTAAAGCTACTTCAAAACCACAGTACCCTTTTAAGCCATATGAGAAAGCAGATGGTTTATGCTATTTAGGTAAATTTGAAACTAATGCTACAAATGAGCAAGCAAAGACAGTGTGGAGAAAAGCAGCTCACACACAAAAAAGTCACCATGACTAAGCAAACTTCACCATGTGTTTTTGATATCACCCCATAAAGGTCTGGACTGTGGGGGGGTTTTTATGGTTTATTTTTTTAGTTTGTGCTTACGAAGATTTTTGTTTTGTTTTCTAAATACAGAACTGGTCATTAACTTGATTTTCAAAGTTTCTCAAGAAGGAAAGGGCAGGTTCAAGTATATTAAGATGCCATTTACACTATCCAGTTATTTCCCACAAATGAGAGCAAACACAAAAAGATACAAGGAACACTGCAACAACACTTTCAAGGGATTTGTTTATTTTTGGTTTACAAACAAAGGCACCCAATATTTCTGTTTATGTCTTATAAAAGCTCACAAATTTAGCATTTGTTTCCAAACATCTGTTCCTACAGCAGAGAAAAACATTACAGGAAAACGCAATTTTTTTCCTGGTCCCAAATTTAAATACCAGTAACAGTTAAGTGATAATGTTGTTTCAGACTGCTCTTTTTCTTATTAACCAACTGATATCCCTCCTGTAACTTGCAAATCAAAACAGTGAGTCGAGCTTCATGTACCAAAATACAGTTCCAGTATATTTTTGACCAACATCCATTATGTGCAAACACTGTGTGAAGAACTGCAAGAGGACAAGGCTCTGATATGGAAAAAACCCAATAGTTTCAGACAGAATTTCACACACTGACCACAGGAAGTGACAAAACCAGTGTAATAAATGTGACACTGAATCTACTGTCAGGTAAATAGGATGAGTGATGAATTTGTGTGAGATACCAATAGGGCATAGAGCAACAGTCTCCAAAGAAGGGAAAAAATGCGTTTCTAAATTGGCAAATATTGAAAGAGTAGAAGTTAAATAACCTCCTGTTTAAAGTAATCCTTCTCTTTGTTATTTATTCAAAAGACTAGATTTCTAAGCAGTGTTTTGGACCAGAAACAAGCAGTTCATTGGCTTCATAGTTCTCAGTATTAACAAATCAGCATTAAACGTATAATGTTATAATGGTTATCAACAACCAAAATTCATAAGTGAATTGTTTCACAGAATAACTTTCAGAATAATACAATGTATTTGTCTTTTGCAAACTTCAGCCACATGCCAACATGGGACAAGGAGTGTCATTGGACAGTAGGCACCTCTGAAAAAAGTCTATAATTCAGGAATGCTTAAGCATACTTTCAGGTCTAGTAAGATACTTGGGGAGGCAATTAAAAGTGTAATACACCTCAGGTATTTGTTAAAGTGTAACATCTTCAAGCACAGAAGCCTTAATTTATTTTCATCCACAGTCAGAGGTCTCTCACACAAGGTGTGGTCCTAGACCATTTAGGCTTTTCACCACTAGCTTTATATATACACTGGTCATTTTAAAAAGGAATTACAGCTTAACTACTTACTACAGAATATTTAGCTTCAACAAGGAAGCCATTATCTTTTCAAAATGAGATATACACCTGCAAGAAAGGTGTTCTCTTTAAAGTAAAGAGTTTTCAGAAAAATAGCAAAATAAGTTCTTTATATATTTAATTCAAATAGGACAAAAAACTACCAAGGGCAAGTATAATGTAGTTCTTGTGTAATTAAGTCATTATTTGCCTTTCCAGGCAGATTCAAGAACAAATTCATCAGTATAAATTGATTTTGATGAACAAACACTGGGCGAGGGTGCTGGTCAGTGCATCAGTTTGAGGAACATTACAGTGTTCTCAAACCGAATGCTGTGCAACCAAAATTTGAAGGGATCTTCAGGTATTGCCTTGGATTAAAGAAACAAGGATTCAATCCTTTCTTACAACTTGCCATTTTTATAGATGTTTTCCCTACTGAAACAAAGTAACATGCAGAAAAAAACGCAGATTTCTTCAGCTTTAAAACTGATAATTTAAGTTAAAAGACAAATGAAGAACTGTTAACATCTATTCATTTTGAAGCAAGGTGCATCTTACTCTGCTTGCCCAGTAAAATGAGGTTTTATTAGGGCAGGCATGAGAAAGTGTGCTTGAGCATTGGTGTTGTCCATACATCAAATTTCATAGCTCAAAGATTTAAAAAAAAATTGTTAATTCATAAAGTACTTGCTAACATTGCTTATGACTTAAAAACAGGTATATCTCTTAATGAAAGTCTATAGTTTGTCCAGCTACTATTACCAGTAATATAAATAGCAACTAAGCATAATAAATTCCTTTCCATTATATTTACCCTTTGAAGTCAGAAGTGTAACAATCAAGTGCTGGTTCTGTGTTCCCAATTAAAAAAATCCTTAAAAAAAGGACAGTCAATGACTTTATTTGCCCCCCCTCAGGGTTGCATTTCCTTTTATTTGCTCAATGATAGAATCAATTCTGCTTTCAGAGAATCAAACTGCTCATGCCAACATAAACGCAAGTTGGACACAGCCAGTTTCAAGCACAGAACTGAATCACCAAGTGCATTCTCAGGCCCATGTCGTACAAAAGGCCTTTCAGTAAATAAAGAAGATTGGTTCATTTTTTAATTTATTTTTTCTTTTAAAGCAAAGGAGGCACCATTGCTGCATCCCTACTTTGAGGAGAAGGGAAGAAGTGGCAAAACAAAGAAATTACAACAGCCTTCGGTTTTTATTTCAGGACATCCACCATCATTTATACACTTTTGCAACTTGCAAAACCCTTTTGTAATTTTGAGGAATTTCAAATAAATAGGTCTACGGCAACCAATATCTACTAAGTCATATTTATCTTGCTCAAGGTGGAGTAAAACTTAAAAGAAAAAATAAATTGTGTTAAGGCAGATTTCAATCAAACACGTTCCAAATTGCACAGTTATGTTGGTCAGTGGTCTACTATGTTTTCCCCAGGTCAAAGAGTTAAAGTGACCTAAATGCTTTCTAATGCCAATTCAACCTGGCACTTGACCATTTTCTTTTCTCTGTTTCCAGGAAGGTACACAACTAACATTACAGAAACCATACCGTTTATTTCGCACTCCAATTAAAGATGAAATTATACTTTTACAAAATGTGAGATGACTACATGTTACAGGTTTTGTGCAGTTAGACCACCATATGCATAGATGTCCTAATGCTAATCTCTCTTTTTCAGTATCTCATAGTACTGGAGGCTCTGAAGTAGGAGAGGAACTTGTAACACAGACTAACCACAAAGTACCAGATGTTTCTTGCCATCTGTGACCTCGCAATGAAGATACGCCAGATCAGGATCACAAGGATTGTGTTGAAGCCGTAGCGGATGTTCCTTAACCTGGGGAAAACCCAAAGAAATAATTAGGAGCCACGGCACCAGGACTCAGAGGGAAGAAAGGACACTCATAAAATTAACTTCTAGTATAGAATTTGTTCATCTCAAGATACATTATGAGTGGTATTCAGTGAATGACAAATGTAAGTGGGTAAGTGAAGGACCAAAGAGAGAAGGCTCTTCTCTGCTGAAAAGTGGAACCAAGGAACAGAGGCAGCCTGGAGATAACCACATCTACTTCTGCTTGAGAGAAACCTCCCAGAGCCAAGGTCACACACGTGGTAACTTACCTATAGAGGGCTGTCAACCACCCCAAGAACTAGGAAACATTTAACAATGTGAACTTCTCTCCTCCCCACCATGTATTTAAAACTTCATATATATGGAGAAGTAACTCCAACTGCTGTTGACAACAACAAAAACTCACCACAGTCCACCGAACAAAACTCGTTGGATTTTCCAGACACATTTACAGCCACAGAGCCCAGCATTTTCACTGCAGTTTTAAACAACTTCATTCTCAGGGAGCTATACTTTATAGTTAGGAGAAACTAAGTGACCTTCCAGGACAACTGTGACTTTCAGCATTCTTCTCACATGTAGAGATGAAAGTTTCAAGACAAAGAGCAACCAGAATCTGCTCAGACTTCTTAGAAACAGAGCAATCTCTTTGGCTCCATAGATCATAACAATTTGTATCCTAAAGGCACATCTTTTTAAGGAAACACTGCCCTTGTTTTACAGGTAGGCTGGTTCCTTTACATATGCTATTTGCAGAAAAAAAACCAGTTTAAATTTCTGTGTTACAAAGGCAAAGCCCACTTTTTTATTTGAGGAACAAACCTACTCAGTAGTTCCCCAGAGAAGCACATTTCCTAGGCTGAGAAATCTGATTAATACTAAAGTAGTGGACTCCTCAAGTTCAGCTTAGTTACAGTTAAGAGCTAGATGGTAACAAAAGAGACCAAATTAATACCTCAGAGTAAGCATACATTAGAATCTAAACTTCTTGCAAAACTATCCACTTATAAACTGAGAGCTGGGGGCAACCAGATGCTGCTCCAGTACAAGCTTATTTCTCATGCTATTTTTGATATGATTCTTTGTACAAAGAATGGCAACTATGCTACCTCCTTATGCACTTTTTAACAGCATCTAAATTAAAAAAAAAATTAAGAGGAGAACACTTCTTGAACTATTTCCACCATTATCACAGATACCATCTTTGCCATCTTTCAAAAGTGTATTTGGGACTTTAACATATACCAACCCAACTCTACAACTGCAAATCCTTGTCTTTAGTATGACAACACAAGCCACAACCTAGATTGTTTCTCTTTGTGTTATCAGGATAGCAGACATGATATCAGGATTGCAGAACAAGATTAATTACTTTTATTTCACTCTCAAAAGAGACAAATCAGAAATTCTACAGCTGTCTTTATGAATCAGCCAAGAACAAAACAGGGCATCTCTGCTAGTAAAATTGCGGACAGTAACAATGCATTCAGACTGGAGCAATTAAGCCACGGGGAAAAGGCTAAGGGAAGGCATCTTAGAGCACCAACATCCAAGTGTCCTGGTCTGAAGGGGAGAGTCCCTGCCTGTTTACTCACCAGCTTCAGATCACATTACCAAAAGAAATAACTATTGCTCTATTAAACCTCCCAAACAAGCCATTCTGACCTTTTGTAACAGTGTACCTTTTTACCTTCCAAAAGATACTTGGGTAAAATCAGAAACCTGCATTACATTATACACACCAGTGATCAGAGCTACAACCATCATGCCAGACTAACACTGTAATTATTAATACGGAGAGCAACTCAGGAGCAACAAATAGGACTTCTTTAGAAAGTGTTTCAAATCACTGGACTGGAACAGAAGAATTGTGGGGGGCCAACAGGTGCTATAAAGAACAATTAAGTAGTAACATGGAAAAGCAAAACTGGATAAAGGCAGGAAAACACAGAAAATATAAAGAGAGGAATATAAAAAAATTATACTTACTTATTCAAGTGTTTCCTAGCTGCAGGGAGGCCTGACATTTCTTCATTCAGCACATACTGCTTCGTTCCCATGCAATAATTTTCCATGTATTCTGCCCAGTGTAGTTGTCGAACATCGAAATTAAACGTCTGCATAAAAGAAAAGCTCTCACTGTTAGCTTCCTAAAAATTCACCTGTCATATAATTTAAAGGAAAATAAATATCTTTATTCCAGATAATTCCAACTTGTCTTTGATGCAAGAAGGTTATCCTATCCTTAATCCTAAGAATGATCCAGATTTAGATCCCATTTCTGACTCGAACGCCAGCTTCTTACATCATCTCTTCCAAACTTCAACCATTTCATGCCTTACTTTCCCTCCTCAGCAGTAACATTCTTCCCTCCACTTCCAAGTGAACTGCTTTCCCATTTCAACTGTCTGTAAGGAATTTCACTCTAAAAATAACTGTTTCCTATTATGTTTACTTTTAAGCCATAAAATAATTCTATTCTGCTATGGAATAAGCCAAACTCACTGTTGGGTAAGTGCAGGGTTCTTTTAGCTGTACTTAAGAGTTGTACAGCTACATTTTAAAGACAACCATGCGAGTGTCTTCCTCAGGAGAGGAAGTTACTATGGTAAATTCACAACTCAAGTTTCTTATTCATGTATTGGCAGGCATGTTATAAGGGATGATGAACAAATAAACCCTGAAAACGGTAAGTCCAAGCAATTGTTTACAGTGAGTCTTTGTATTAAGCATTGTTTGCAAGCTGGAGGTCAGGTGCAGCTCTGGTCATGATATAAAATACACACATGCTGAACAGCCTTCTAGCAGAGTTACTGGAATCTCTCAAACTTTATTTTTTAATATATCATCCTAGCAGGAACGTAAAAGTAATGATAGTTTCAGATACTATTGCCAATAGTTCTTTCTTGCTACATGCACAGCTTACTGAAAATTCAGCTATTTTAAAATAGTAACAGAGCAGAGCTCTGGGGTTTTGTTTTTCAAACTTTTCCAGAACTCAAGCTGCTAGGAAGAAAAAGAAGGCAGGAAGAGGTGGAAATATCTTCCACACAAGAATCACCAAAAGCTACTGTATTTCCTACTTTTGGCAGTTTATTTAGAAACTGTCAAGCTTTTCTTCAACATAACTATAGAACTGATTCTGGGAAATGCTTCAATAGGGAAGACACCTTAAGAATGACAAAACTGTTCCAATGCAAAAGGGAATTTGAGTTTTTAGACCTGTAACTGATGATTTTTATTCTGCTGAATATTAACCAACAAAGCCACAGCAGAAGGGAAGTTTAAACTTGGTTGGGGTGCCTGAGACACTGTGGGGGGAGAAGGTAAAGAAAATTGGGAGTAAAATTGAGCCTGGGAAGAAGAAAGTAGTATCTGAAGATGTTATGAGATTTGAGTTTATTTCTCATTACCCTACTCTGACTTGATTGTTAATAAATTGATTTTCCCAAGCTGAGTCTGTTTTGGCCATGACAGTAACTGGTGAAGGATCTGTCCCTGCCCTTATCTCCACCCTTTCGTTACATTTTCTCTCCCAAGGAAGGGAGTCAAAGAGCAGCTTTGGTGGGCACCTGTTGTCCAGCCAGGGCCAACCCACCACACAGTTTTTAGTTTGAGATTGGTTTTCCTTCTGCGAAACACCAGTTTTCCTTCTTTCTCAACAGACTGTCAACCCAGTTGTTTCACTTCTCCCCCTGCACAGGGCAGTTTTAGTCACACAGCAACAGTGTGATTCATAAAGAACTGGGAACTTACATTTCTTTAACATGTGTGGCTCTATGGCAAAAGCAGGAAAAGGGTAGATGAAACTTGTTACTAGTTTAAAAAAGATGCAAAATTTAAGTCCCTTGAGACATACCTCCTGTTCCTCAGAAAAGAGACAGTGGTCAAGAAGTAAAGCCTTGTTTTATTTGTGATGCAGATACAAAGGTAAGCACCACTTGGCTGATGTGGGCAACACCAGAGCACATGTCCAGGCCACTCCAGAGACAACCCACTTTTATATCAGGCCTCCTTCATGGGAATCCTGCCCTTCCTCATCTCAGATCATGCCCCTGATCCAGCCTGTAACACAGCCCTGGCACAACTGAAAGGACCACACAGGAATCTCCAGTGCCAAGTTTGTAGCAGGTTAGCTCCACATGGCAGTGAGCAGCATTACCAGATCAGTTCTCAGTCAATCTTCAGTTAATAAGCTTATATTTCACTCAGTCTCCAGGCCCACATCACACTTGCCTTTTTGTCTTCGGGGTTTAGCTGGTTCATTAGCATAGTCAAATTTTCATTATTCCAGGTCCAAGAATGGCTTGTAAAGTATTCTAACAACATCAAGGCCTTATGAAGACGTGTGATTGTTTTCATCATCCTACAGTCCAAGGCACGGAATGGACAGATTACAAGGGTAAAGATGAGTTCAAACAGGTAAAACGGACAGTAAGATTGAAAATTTTTTACCCTCCAACCCCATATCTCCATGTTAACATATCCCATCTTGCTCTGTACCTAAAGCACGTTATATAGGATATTTCTGCATAGTATTGAAGTGGACTTTGGCTGTCTGATCTTCACGTAAAATTGGAAATTATCACGCAGATCTTTTTTCCTAATCCTAGTTCCCAGTGCAACAGTAAGTTACCACCTCTTCTATTGGGGGAATAAAAATGTTGTCCTCTCTTGGTAACTCTTGGTTTAGGACAGAGATGGAACACTTTTCCCTTCAGGACACTGGAATATCTAATTGCACTGCACAATCTAACTCAAGGAAAGAGTCTAACTGTGCAGTGCAGAACATCTGTGCAGGACAACTTTCAACAAGGCAGGAAGTTTCCATGATCTTTCTGCCCACTGTGCAAGACCAGATCTCTGTAACAGAATAAAATTGTCTTATTATGGTCACTAAGAGATCAAGGCTTAAACCCATCAGCAGCGAAGGGCAGGGAAATATTTAAGGGCACAGATAGATTATAGCAGGTCCTGTTTGTTATGTGATCATTCTATGCTACTTCAAAACATGCAGAAATACCTTTCATCATCCCTCATTATGCAGAGAAAGCAACTCTACAAAACCATCACTTGGAGTACAGAGAAATTATATTATAAGGATCAATTTGGGCAAGTTTCCTTTTGATCATATCATCTGAAGAAGACCCAAAAAAATGTGAGTAGGTTCTCAGATGCAAAGCTTCCATATTGATGACACGAAAATTGTTTCAAGTGTCACAGTGCTAGAGATGACCACTGAGTTTTAGTAAGTACTAACTAGTACATGACCTAATGCTACTAAATTCCTGCTTCAGGTGTTCAAGGTATTTCCATCTTGCAAAAATGGAAAACTTCCTCCAATTTGATCCTTATAGCAGGACACAGTGACCATTTTAAGCACAGAGTGATACGTGGGGAGGCAAAGAAAGCAGAACCCAGCCATAACAGGAAATTGCTTTCCAAGGGTAAATTTTGTGCAATGAAGTTCATAGAAGCAATAATAAACCAACGGATTTTTCTCTGAAAGCTGCCTTGATGCACTCATACTTGTAGAAGGGATATAGTACATTGTCCCAGAAACTTTTCTAAAGAAAGTATTTTGTATCACATTAGTGTCCCCTACTGTCACTTGTGGCTGGCATCTCACTCTCTAAGGGAGTATTAAAATTTCTTCTTTTTCTTCTCACGGAACAGAACAATACAAATCACAAAGACCACTGAAAAATTATTCTATCTCTAAAGCGCAAGAATCACAAACATTTTTCCTTAAACCCCAGAGGAATCTATCTACAGAGTGTGTATTCAGCTGATTTTATTAACAGGCACCCCTAGATGCTTTCAAACATCTGATTATAGTTTCACCAGTTGGGCAAGGTGGCAACAGTGGGGGCTGAGTTGAACCAGAGTTCATCTGATGCAAAAATAATTAGGAATATAGAATCTGCATACAAAAACATATCCTGTGCTATCCAGACTAAACTGCACTTTTAAAAAAATAACTATGTTAATTGAATCAAAAAACTAAGAAAATAACTTGAAACTTGGAAAGCAAAGATCTCAATGGTCTGAAAGACCTCACAGCAAAAAGACCTGGATAAAAATAGTGCCAAATAGCATTTAAGACTTTTTGCAGAGGTCTGCCCACTGACAGTCTTAAGATTATTTAACTTGACTTGCCCTTTTGAACCTTCCCACTTTGTGTTCTTATGCTAAGGTGGAAGAGCAGCTGAATTTTAAAAGTGCTTCAACCACTGCAGTTTAAGAAAACTTGTGCTCCTGCAAAATACTAATAGTGCAGATGAATATCTGGTTAGGTAAGTGTACATTTGGAGCTGGTTACTGGCCTCTGACATTACTTTTCACTCTTTTCTATAAACAAAAACTAACCTGAATTTAAACCAATGCAAAGACTAACCTGCAGCTTAGTTAAGCTGATAACAAAAAGTTCTTCTATCTCACTCATGAAGCAAAAACCCGTTTTTCTTTGTAGGGTCAGTTTCTTTCTATATCACCCAAAAGATTCAAATATCTCCAGATTCTCTCAGCTGCTCAATCAATTACAGAGCTGGCAGAAGAGGACTACCTTTCTCAGTGAGAATTGGACAGTTTGCACTAAATCCACATGAAGCTACACTTTTCTTTGAGGGCAAAGAAAAGCAGGCTGGTGACAGTCTCTCATTCAGAGATGTCAGCAATGGGTGCTGTTTAGTGGGCACTTGTGTAGCTCTGGCACACTAAGTTTTGCCATTTCAATGGCACCATATTCCTCCTGCAAATGGGAACACACACGACTCAAAAATGAGCATCAATACACATCATGGAACTTCATCCCTCAACCTGAAGTTTTGAAGGTTAATTATTCCAAAGACAGCTGCTGGATACAAGGCATAAATATCAATACCACATATAACCAGTCACTGTAACATCAAGCATGTCTTCATAAGCTGAAGACAGACAAAAGTCAGCCCTGCTGATGGTCCCAAAGATCTGACCATTAGCAGCAGGCAGCCAGTCAGGGTGACTTTCACCTCGATTCTAAGCAGAATTTTGTCTCTACTAGGCAGTCCTTGCTGCCACCAACACAAAATATATTACAGCAGTTTGAGAAGCACATCACAGGAGTTAAAAGTTTAAGCAAGTTAATTCAATTATCCACAAGTGAGGTGGGCTTGTTTTTACACAACACAACTGAAAGTGACCTGGCTTAAGGTTACAACTGTATTTTGAAGGAGTCTTACAACCCATTGTCTCCAGGCTAAAACCAGTGCTGAGGCTAAATACTGACTGATCCTTCTGTGGATCTCCAGGCTGCCAACCTGCAAGTCTCTGCAGAAGCATTACAGATAGCTAACTACTTTATTTTTTTTAAGACTCCTTTAAAAAACCTAGAACAAGCTTTTAGACTTGTCTTCAGATTTTCATCTGGCTGTTAATTTTGAAGTGTTAGACACTACTGAGTTCTCATTTTTCCAGCAGTTCTCTGGTTCCTTTAAGTGAGCAATTGAAGCACCTCCAGAATAAAAGTATTGATCTATGCAAAGTACAATCTATGCTCTTTACTCATTTCTGGTTTGTAAGACAGTAACTTATGGGAACATTGGTTCACTTTTTAAGAAGCTTTAAATTGAAATGACAGATGTGAAATTATGTCCTTTACACCTCCCTACGTACATCAGCCACACCTTCTCTTTAGCTAAGAAATAGTGACAGAAGAGGAATTGCTGGAGAAATCCCTGAATCGCAACTTAAAATATTTCATGCCACATCTTGTTCTTTCAGCGTAACTGGAAAGATCTGTTGGGTGTGCATTTTTAAAGTCTTTAACATTTCAAATATACCAAATTGTTTTTAAATAACATGGGTTTTTGGGTGCTAAGCACTATGTAAAGTTACATGAGCAAACTATGCCTTATAATAAAGATAATTAGACAACTAATAAGCTTTGCTACGCAACTAACTATACATGGCAAGCTACTGGCAACGGCAACACTATGTTTAAACTCAGATGCTAAGGATTATCACCACTATTTAGGTAACTGCCCAATCCTATAACAGTTTCAAGTATTCAGTATAACATCTTAAAACTTCATTATGGCAATCCTTATTGTACATGTTCTGTCTATACAAATTTGGAAGAAACATTATATGCGTTATTTCTTCCCTTACCTGATAATATTATCAGAGAATCGTTAAATTCAAGAACCTTCAACTAGATGCAAAAACAGCAAAAAGATTTCCATCTCATAAAAAACATTGCTTCCACAAGTGAGGTGCAAAAGAACTATTTCATATTGCAGAGAGATTACAACAGGTAAGTGTTTTGAAAACCTCAAACAGGAAGATTTTTTATTTTCTTTAAAATTATGATTAACATAACCATGTAGTTGTAAAGGACCACAGGCCTGATCTATTTCTTCCGCTTGTTTAAAATTTTAATTCAGTTGCAGTACAATACCTGATGGTATGACAATGCAGTTAAACCTACAGAGTAATTTCATTGCTTATTTTTCTTACATTGTACACAATAGAGACCTCAGTGTACTCAGACTCAGCAGAGAGGGCAGGCTACCGGCCATGTGAAGTCAGGTTAGCAGAGGATTTGAATTTTCTTGTGCTGATTTTACTACATTTTTACTACACTGCTAGAGTTTTACTGCTAAATCATGGTGGAAAAGGTCACATTTTAAATTAAGCCAGCCCTTCTTCCCTCAGAACAGCATTATATTCAGCTTAGAATATCCAATAATGTTTCCATGTCTTTACAGGTTTCTGCTACCTGGTCATTTAAAACCACTCTGTTAAGTGACAGGATGACCACAGCAACAGTAGCACAACCCTCCAGCCCATCAGGTAAAGCAGCTTTCAAAGTACTTTGAGCCAGAAGAGTAGAAAAAAGGACAAGAGTAAGGATTTGTCTCAAATTTCTTCTACTATTAAACACCATGAGTTTCACTAGGATTTAACACTGCATGTCTTGCTTGCAACTGCACACATTTATTTGTTTCTACTCTTCCTAATGCGGGCTCCCATTTTTAAATGCTTAGAGAAGAGCACTCTATAATGGAAGCTGCCTTCCTGTAAGTGGGCTGGGAATCCAGCTTAAAAGCTGTCACTGAACAATAGCTTGCTGTAGTTCAATCTCCCATCTTTTCTGCAAACTGTTGAAATCTTGTGCATGACAGGAAACTGTTACATTCAACTACTTAGGAATATTCATATCAATAAAAACGGATTTTCTATTCTGTGAAGTATTAATGTCACCAACTGTACTACTAGTGAAGAAAGTTCTAAATTCCATCTGTGGATATCAGGTAAGAACTTCAGGATAAGCAACAAGAAGATTCAACATTCTCAGCATTATAATATAAAACTGCTGAGAGTGTTCTAAACAACATGATTATTTCACAGCCTTATTCTATTTCCACTCATTAAAAACTTAAAAGACCTTCAAAGCCTGACAAGATTCTGGCAACACTCCCTCACAACCATTTGAAGGCATTTCTAGTACAAATATTTTAGGGAGCAATGAAGTCTTTGTATCTGTCAGGGAACTTCTATCAGTTTTTATTAAGAATGACTAAAAAAATTGCAAGAGAACCTAGCCACTAGGAACTTTGATGTACAATACCTTCTTTAGAGCTGAAGATCTTACAGCTTTTTAATGTGTGAAGATTACTTGTGTTAATAATACACTGTCACCACTGTGGAGATTCTATAGTCTGAAGACAAATATTTTCAAAAACGTAACATAAGCATTGAGTTAAGATATAATGGCTTGGCAACTCTGAAACAATTTGGAGTGACATCTTATATTCCTTCTACATAATTTAGTTTAGCCTATTTAGCAGAGGTATGCCATTTTCACCACTTTAGTTAGCCAAATACTGGGGTCAATATTATAAACTAAACGGAATGTTGAGATGATACAAACCAACATATCAGATCAAGTTGTATCATCTACACGAATAATCTGCAATTAAAAACTCTGTCTCACATTCCATTTTCAGTTTATAAAAGCAACAACAATCTCAATGCAAGCCACTTCCTAGAGTTTAATGACTGACTAGGATTCTGACCCAAGATGCATCTTGGACAGCAATGTTGGGCCAGCCATTAAACTCCTCAAAATGCAGCCACTGGATTGTTATTGCCTATACTTAGGAAATCGAGACAGTGCCCAGGCCATGTCTTTTTTACAAGTCTCCACCACCTGACAGGCAAGAGAGGTTCAGCCCTGTCCTTCTTACCGTGCTTTCTGACCTGTCAGTCTCATCAAAACGTCATGGGAAAATGCGAACACTTTGCCATGTCCCTTATGAACCTGATACATGAGGGAGTTGCTTACGAACCTAAAGTCAGGTATCCTTACTGCATTGTCTAATGGATTTCTCTTGAAAATCAAACTTATGGTTTTATCTGTAGGAAAAAATAGGGAGCAACATATTTTTATTATTTATTATTCAAGAACAAACGTCACTTGCTATACGTCCTTTAATTCTGTTTAGTCAAATACCTAAACTGTTCAACAAAAACCATTCTTGTTTTTCCTAGACCGTTCAAAGTCACTTTGAATTCGAGGACCTGTTCTCAGGAAAAGAAAAGAGGTTGATTTTTAGTCACCAAACATTCAGGGAAATAAAAAAAAAAAATTAAAAAAATAATCAATATACACCATAGTGTAAGCATAGCTTTGTTTAAAAGTCAGAGGAACAGACAAGACAGAGCCAGTCACCATTACCTTGGGCTTCTTCCAGTAATCCTGAGGTAGGTATCATACAGGAATGCTGGGGCCTTATGGCTTACAGCAATCCAGTAATGATATAAAAGGTGATTGGAAGTTAGATTTACATTGGGCCGTCTGAAGGCCTGTTCGAGAGGATTCCTCTTGAAAGTAGAAATTACATGGTATTCTGAGAAAGAAAAGTTGCATAACAGCTTTGATAATAACCATGTAAAATGGAATGGTTTTCAAAGTACATTACAGTGCACAATATTACTAAATAACCACCCTAACTCTTCCACAATTCACAGAAAACAAAACAGACATAAGCTCAACCTAAAACATTACTGAACTGGTTCTTATTATAATCAAGAGGCCTTTTATGCCTTCACCTTCAGTATCATATTTTATTGTAGCTTCTCTCTTCCTCTTCCCTACCTTAGAAGTTGTTTGTTTCAAACACTGACAGCAATTTCAGTTTATAAAGCACATAAAGCTTTTTCAATAGTCACCTATATTTCATGAAGAAGGCTATTCCCATTTCTTGTGTGAAGAATTTAAAAGCAGACTGAGGACTCTGCAAGCATCTAAAGTGAATTTTAAATGGCATTTTTAAACAACTTATCTGAATTTAAACATTAAGAAAAAAGCAATTAGGATGGAAGTCCATGTGAAACTTCTGATAACACCTGTAAATTCAGGACACGACAGATATGCAGGACCAATGTCTTCAAAAGTTACGTGGAAATTTGCTTCTCCTTTAAATCTTCTCTTATAACTTTATGCTGTTGTACAGACAGTGCTTAAATACTCCTATTCAAACTGGGATGTAAGTCAACAATTTTCCAAGTTTGGTTGAAGCAATGATATTTGTAACTACAGATACAGATCAAATGGGCAAAAGCAAGTAAAAAGTGTGAAAAAAGTAGGAAAAAGAAATAAAAGAGATTAAAGTATTGAAGTTAACTCAATGAAAAAAAATAATATGAGCTTAAGAGCTCTATTTTAAAAAGCTGAAAATTAATAAACAGTTTTACCACGCTAGCCAGCTTGCATTGTTCATAACAAAAACTATTTCAAAACATTTGGCATGTGGGTTACATTCTAGTCAGGATATCTAAGAGCTGAAAAGAGGTAGCCATCCTTCCTTAAAGATTATTTTTCTCTGAAGAGCTGAAGTGTCACACAGCTGTCTTCAGATTAAAAAGAGCCACCTCAACCAACAATTAACTTAAGCCAAACACAAAGAGCTACATAAGGGCAAAACTGTTACCATACTTCTCAATTATGCAGATGTACAAACCAGTTAATTGTGGGCTGCTTATCCATCTGTATTTTAGTAAGGTTGGCATTACACCCAACGTCACTCCTGCTCCTCTGAGCAATGCTTTTCTCCACACACTGTCCACACTCTGCAGACTAGGTCATGGCAGCATCAAACAGAAAAATCAGTTCTCCCATAGTTTAAGTTATAATGGACTAAGAATAATAATAATAAAAAAACAACACAAAATGAAATTGTGATAATGCTGCAAGGGAGAGGGAGAAGAGAATTAATAATGGAGGATAATGAAAAAGCACTATACACTGCAGAATTGAGAGGTATGGCTATAATACCAGTTTCAACAATAAAAATGCAATATGATCTACTGATTATAGCCTGTGCTTTGATTGCTTGACTTTATTTTTTCTATTAAGACTAATGAGAACAAGTAAACATGGCATACCAACTTCACTCCAGTGGAAGGCATTGATGCCACCTGTTGTACAATTATACACCATGAGTTTTCTTGGTCTGGGAAGGGGAAAAAGAAGAGCAAGTTAGAAGAAAAACAACCTTTTAAAAACAGACAACAAAAGACATGCCCAAAGTTATCCTTTCCCTCAACAGCATCATTTACATAAAGCAGAAAGCATCAGTCTCATGGTAGATTTCTTTTGCTTTTTGTATCATCTTCCAGTATTTTCCTCCTTCTTAAACTATCGTCTTTCTTTTATTTCAGGGAAGGCATCACTTACATTACTGCAGATTGTACTGATTACAAGACCCAGGAGAGAATTCTCAGGCATGGCTTGTACAACAGGATCAGTAGGTGATGTCTTCCTCTTTGGCATAAACAAGTTACACTTTGAGAGACTAATGCTGTTAGAATCTGATTTCTTTGTCCTGAGGGAATGGCAGGACACCGATGAGGAATTCGACAGAAGACTGATTTATTAAATACACAATATAATTTCAAAATATTTAGTACTCTCTTTTGTCATCTGTTATACCTATTAACTCCAGAATACCAGGCTGCAGCCAGGGTAGCATTGACAACAACATCTACTGGAATAAGATCTGCTACTGCATCGTTGCTAGCTCTCATTGTTCGAAGAATTCCTTTTCCTGCCTTAAAGAACAAAACAAAAACAAAAAAAAGACACAGAAGACCCACCAGTAAAACATATGAAGCTTTGTTGCCTTTTGCAAGGAGGGGAAAAATTAAGTATATTCGTTACTTACAGCAATGAAGAGACCACTAGGTCCATTGAAGTTATCAATCCAGCCCTATTATAAACAGGGAGAGGGAAAGGATTTGGTTAGAGGATACTGAAGTCAGCAGTTTCAAGTGAAAATTTGAGAAGTTTCTCTAAGTGTAAGGGATGGAGGTAAAAGAGAATAGAGGAGAAAGACATTAAATTAAATGTCTCTAAGTTCTTCCATAGCAAAATCTGGTGATGTAACAACTTCCTATGACTCAGACAAGAAATCTACCTGTAGACTCAGTGGTCCTTCAAAGCGAGATGCCAGCTTATCTATTTCTTAGTGAAGGAACTGCAAGGCATTGTCTGTAAAAATATGTTTATGTTGAAAGTAGTCAAGTTTACAAATATTTTTAGACTAGCTTCTGGCAACTCACTTCTTTTCATTTTTCAAACAGAACACACTCTTGCTCAACTTTAATGACAGCATTTAGACACTACGTATTCACTGGTTTGACATGTACATTGGGCGTACTCCAAAATGCATGCCAAGTCAATTGTATGAACTTTAAGGGCTTGAGAGACAGTCTGTCTTGAACTGGAGAAGCTAATCCAACACCAGGCTCTCATGTAGGAGGAAGCATATATGCTATACATCAGTTAGGCACACAGAACTGGTGCCATCCCTGTGCAAACCTTACACGGTTTGACTAAAAGACAAAACATCTTATATGTCCTGCAGATCTGTTTTCTTAGTCACCCCTTGCAGCTGCTGATACAACCAGTGAAGATAGACAGAATCATGAAGTAAAAGGCTGACTACTTAATGCCTGAAATATTATCTCCCAATGTGATACAAGTGTATTATTGTTCTATGATTGGAGTAATTCACCCCTGAATTTCACACATCACAATGCTGTCTTTGACAGCTTTTGTATCAGTTGTTATTCAGAAGCAACCAAGACACAACTTCATAGTCCAAGAGATTTTCCTCTACAAAGACACTAGATAAAGGGATTATCAGTGTGTCCTGCCCTTCACAGGCAAGATGGTCAGGTGAAAACTCAGTGACTTACAGGAAAAGGCTCCTTCCAGCTGGCACCAACGATGGACGGCCTCACAATGGCAATGTTTAACTTTGCTGCTTCTTGCTGCACTACAGATTCAGCTAAGGCTTTTGTGTAGGTGTAAGTATTGGGTCTGTCGCCCAACAATTTAGGAGTAATATCATTCACTAGGTCATCATCCATCCACCTAAAGAAACAAAGTAAGGAGCAAGTGTAAATTACTGCATGTTGCTTCACTGGGGATGTGGGCGGTGAATTCCTGAAGTTACCATGAATGGTTTTTGTTCCTTTAAAGAGAAAGGGACACAACACTTCAACGAAAACAAGTTTCTCAGTAAAAGAGAAGACTGCATGTTCAGTGTCCACCAGAAGAAGCATACTGACATTTACTTTTTAGCCCAAGTAATTCACTTATTACACATCAACTACAGAGCAAGCAGTACATTCCTTTACAAAAATCTGAATTCTATCAACTAAGTTCTCAAACATGAAGTGCAGACACAGCAAGTTAGTCTTTGGAGCACAGGCTCACTGCATTATGATCTAGAAAGTGATGCCACTGCAAAGGAGTCCCAGCTGCATCATGAGCATCACCTCCACCTTTATGGTGAGCAATCACACACCACCTCTGAAGCATGATGGTCACCATGTTTCTCCCCTTAAATCAGTTAAGTCTTGCAACTTCATCCTGCTCTCTAGTTCACATTAAAACTGTGATAACCTTCAGTCATAGCACACAAACAAAACAGAGATGTGCCTCTGACTATTACTGCTTTGGTGTTCTCAGTCACCTACATCATTGTTATTCACCAATACTCCATTACAATCAAAGCAGACGTGCACCAAACTCCCTTTGAAATATGAACTGGGGTGGGAAGAGGGGTAGGAAAGCCCAGAAAGGCGTGAAAATCTGGGGGTTTGTGTCATGGTCAGCCAGAGTTTACAAAAGCTTTCCCTCAAGAATTCGTATGACTGTTTTGAAATACCTCATTTGAAAGTGTATTTAAAGTCAACATTATAAAAATGATTGGCACAGTGTGAATTCTAGGTGGTACCTCACTTGGTTTTAATGTTAGCACTCTTCCATCTATATTAACATGTTAAAGTAGATATTTGACTTCTTAATGAGTTCATGCTTCTCTTCCAAGCGGTGGTATTTTGTATGACAGGTAAGAAGGAAGAGACTGATTAAAGCTGAGACTAGTGCGTATTACATTACACTTACCCCATATTGCCAACTCTTTCAGTTTGACAGCTACCTCAGGGCAGGTAATATACACAGAAAGTAATAGAACAAGTAATTTTTCCACCCCACAATGTCCAATTCAAGACTAAAAAGTTACAGAAAACAGAAGTTTAATACTTGGGCTTTCAGAATACCTAAAAGAACTACTTCTCCAGTTAAGGAATGTGATTCCAGTATCTCAGTCTGATCCTGCAATTCCATTTAGGTGGATGTAGTGGAAATGGCTTTTCAAGGGGACTATCTTAGAGTTTTATCCCTTTCCTTAAAATGCCAGTGCCACCACACTTGCAACAGCACATTTTTAATACCTCCTGATTCAGCTCATCATACAGCTGAAAGACTGGCACTCCCAGCACAGAGGAGGCATCATGAGTAGATAAGAGCATCCCTCTGCTTCAGTACCCCTCCACACCTAGCTCAGCCTGAAGCAACCATAAACCTTAATCCAACTCCTTTACAGGAAGGAAGGGTCAGCCATGCTGACAGACTTTTACAACAGCATAAGCTAACTCTTCGTCTTTAAGACACCTCACCTTTTTTTGGGACTTCATCACTAGGAAACAAATGGTTACAAGTTACCTAAGCAGCTTCATAAAACATAACACGTACTCAAGAGAATCTATGAGTTTCTTGGGATCAACAGGAGGTGGGTAAATGACTTCATCAATCAGTTTCTGATTGCAATATGCATAGGCAGTCGAAACGTGCATAAACACTTCCAGATTCCTCATTTGCTGGGCCAAGACGAGGAGCTGTTGTGTGGCAATCACGTTTAGCTGGACAGCATCTCTGTTGGTTAAACAGAAATGTGATTAGGAGAAAGCAAGACAAAAAACAAGCAAAAAGAAATTCACTCCTAAATGCCTCAGTGATACATATAAAGTACTCCTAAATATTCCACTCTATCCAAAAAAGCAGCATGGACACTGTCCTAACTTTCTGCCTAAAACAATATATCACAGTCTTAATTCAGAACATCTTTCAGTGTTAAGAATAATTTTCCTTTTACCCTGTTCTTACCAACATCCTCATGCTCCATTACTAGAGTGGGAAAGTCAGGAGACCTTTGATCTCCTCAATCCAAATCCCAGTTCTATGTATTCCATAAAACATGAAGGAAGTAACGTAACACTGAGCTGCCACTAGGTGCATCTCTGAACTTCCAAATTCAAACTGAGTTAGCTCAACAGCTCAGAAGAGGGCTAATAAATTGGAAATTGTCATTTTCTTGTAGAAGATAGCATGAGGCTCAATACAGGAAGGAAGGAAGGGAAAAGAAAAAGGAAAACCACCAAGAACCACATTTTCATGCTCCAATTTCACTGCTGCTCATTAGAGTATTTAATGACACTGTAGGAGAGTAGGTGTATCTCTACAATTCCCACCAAAAAACAGCTTGTTGAGCAACTACTATGATTATTATACTATTTAGATATTCTCTCCAGCCTACAGAACTTGCCACAGGCATCAGTTTTCTTGTACACAGTGTACTAATCAGCCAAGTTTCAAGAGTACAGCTAAGTAACACTTAAAGTCCTTGCAATAAAGTGTCTCATTAACAACAAAAAAATTGGTATCCCCCCCAAACAATCACTAAGTTCCAGACTGCTTTATCACATGTTATTACTAAAGGGAGTGACAGGAAAGGGGGAACACTATCCCAAAGCAATTAACATCAATGGAAACTAATTAGTTTGGGGGCTTTTGTTTAGGTATTGTTCTCAGTCTTCACTGCCTCTTTCAACAAATCAAAGGAAGGAGTTCATAATCAGAGCCCACTTTCTCTACTTCTTGTTCTCCTCTTTCTCCCAATGCATCTAACTTCTCCCTACTCCCCTCAAGGCAAACCTCTGTTCCTAAAAAAGGACTTCTTAAAGACAGGGAGAAAAGCTGAGCAGTATTTAATCTGTTTTTCTCATCAGGTAAGAGAGCAAGGACTTGAACTTCAGCCACCCAACTTTTCTGGCAAAATTGTACCCTCTGAAAACGTGCATTCCCCTTCTAACAAGGAAGGCTAAATGAATAGTTTGTGTTGCCCTTTACAAACTAGTAAAAAAGTTCTAACATTACTAGTGCATATACCTAGAGTTTACATGTATCCTTTCTACCCATCCCTGAGAGCAGAGCAACACATGATATTTGGAAGACTCAGAATATCAGGATGTTCCTAATCTCTTCAACAGTATCCCTTCAAAAAGGCTTTGAAATTTACACACAAGAATTTAGTAAAAAACAAACAAACAAAAAAACCCCCTCAAATTAAAAAAACCCACAAACCACCACCACCCCCAACAAAATCTCAGGGGCTAATTTATTTAGTTTCTAAATGTTAATAATGGATGTCTTTTTGCTTAAAGCTTTAAAAGGTATGAACTTTTCCATGTTGAATAGTGTAATTCTAACCTCTGGCAAAGCAGATCTAAATAATATGCTTTCATCTTCCAAAGAGCAAAGGAAAATCCAACAGTTTAAGAAAAGTTCGGAGAACCTCAAAAAACATTACTCAAGCACACAAATACGAGAGTACATGAGGTAGCCTGACAGGCTGAGTATTTGCAAGGACTGTGCAAACACCTACTTGATTCACCTCCTCCACTGCTTTATTAGACTGGGGTAAACAGAATTTCAGACTCACCTTAGTGTCTCGTTGAATCTGATTGTAGCAGCACAATGGAATACAATATTAATGCAGTCTATAAGCATTTCCTTCATTGATTCACTAAGATCCAGTTCAGGCTGTGTAAGTTCACTCATAACTACTATTATTTTTGCTTTGAAGTCAGGTTGCTCCTCTCTCAACCTGTCGAAGAGCTGTCAAAAATAACAAGACTAAACTCAGTGAAGATAAGAGATAAGTGTATCACTTAAGGGAAGAAAAATTCCACATTTTCTGTCTATACCTCCTTAGTTCTCAAGATCATCAGTAAGTCAGAAAAGCACGTTGGCAATATCGTAAGAACATGTTACTGACTTCAGTGAGGAAGTTGTGCACACTTTAACCCACACAGGGAAAGCAGCATTGCATGTGTGGTACAGAAGGTAAGAAGACTTCAGTTTGCACTTAATATTTTTTTAGTACTCATCCCAATCCATAAAACCAAATCTGTCAGTATCAGATGAAAGAAGGAATGGTCTCTGTTAGACACCAGGACTCAGAGAAATTTTAAGCAGCAGTCTAAATACTGTACTCTCTCTTTCAACAGATGGAAAGGGAACAGTCTACCCACTTCCCAAGCCTGGTAAAAGCTATTCAGATTCTTACAGACTTGCAGAAGCCATGTTGGATTATAGTTCTAGAAAACTTGCATCAAGTTTAAAAATTGCTATCCTTAAATTACGCCAGTTTTGGAGAACTTCCAGATTATTAAAAAAAAACCAAAAAACCCCAACCAAACAAGAAATTGTTTCTCTGGCTAGTTAAAAGAGGCACACCATGTTAGAGCATCACATCAAGTCTTATAGAATTGGTGTTCAACTATTCTCACTGAAAAAATCTGATCCATATTATATTCCATCATGTATTCTCTCCATAAATAATTGGACTCTTAACCAGCAGACCTCTCTTCTTAATTGTACAGGGGCCAATATCTTAGCAACTGCTTCAACACCCATCAATTAAATTGTATTAAAATCACAGCAGCACTTTCTTTTTCCAACTCCAACCATGCACTTACACCAAATGCAAATAGTCCGAAAACATTTCCTTACAGAAAGAAGCTAATTGATTTTAAACTGTAAATTAAGTCACCTAAAGGTGCAGTTTCACAAGACTCAGGGCAATATAAGTTTATACTGCTACTAAACAGACTGGTCCCTCCCTTCTTTTCTTTTGCATTGCTTCTCCTGCACTGTCAATAGCAAGAAGAGCCATGGCTGTGTGAGCACAGCAGCTGTGGCTCCAGCTCTTTGACTGCAGATGTATTTTCAGCGCAGCCATGGACTAATGCAGCTCACCGTGTGGCCACCTGAAGTAGAAGAGCAATGCCACCGTAAGAACATGGGACACCTCCAGGTAAGGAGGCTTTGCCTGGACTTCCCAAGCTTCACCTTATAGGACAAAGCTGCCAAGACAGCATTTAAATCCTCTGCAGTTCTTAGGGGTACAGCAAACAGTGCTTATCTAAAGGCAGGAAACCTTTTGCCATTTTGAAAAACAAGCCTGCTGTGTTTTCAGCTGGAATGACAGTGCCTGCCTCCAAGGGACTGAAGTTACTGCCTGTTAACCATATTAGCGTGGTGATATGCATTATAATCAAAGAGCAGTCCCATAGATAAGCTCTTCAAGAGCCAGTTTGGTACTACTCCTATGTCCATCACATCTGTTCTGCCTGTTTTCACATCCACAGTCATACATTCTACCTGCATACCTCATACTAGCACTGACAAAGGAGAACAAGAAGGGACACCTAGAGCACATCCAATACATATGGAAAATTGACAGATTAATTAGATTAAAAAGAAATTAGACAACGGAAGCCCAAAGGAAGAAGAAATCTCAATATTTTTTGTCTATTTGTAGCTCAGTTTATTTCAGTTATCACAGTCATCCCTTTAAACTCTTCAAGAAACAGAATCTTCGAGCATCTCTAGAACACTTAACGAGCCAAATCAAACTGTTAAAAATTACAGGCAGGGCCTTCACAACTGGACATCATAAGACAACAGGTCGTATTAAAACTTTCATGGTCTTTTGTAGGAATCTTGATGACATTAATGCCACTTGAACTATGGACTTCTGATCTTATTTGTCTAACCATTTGATGAAGACAGAACAAACACCTGGCCCTGTGTACCTCTCTGCATAGATGAGCAGCACCACTCCTTCATGTTCTTTCTCAGATGTAGGGCTACCACAAGCAGTAACTCTGCTTACCAGGACTTCTGCTGTGAACCTGCTCCAGCAGGAAGTGCTCACCAAGACTCAACTACATCACATTGTTATCTCAGCAGGAGCTGGTACAGACTACAGGCAGGCTTGGACTCAAATTTAAAAGCCTTTCACAGCACACAGGTTTCCTAAAAGCTACAATGAGAATTAGGTCATAATGAAGTTTCAGTCAGTCCATACCACTGCTAATCCTCTTCTTCCCGAAATACTCTCTAATTATTCTTTGGGTAATAGTGCACACAAAGAATGGATCGAGAATTTTTCCTTTCTCATCTCAGATGAGTCTGGAGATCTTTTCCTTGTTTCAGGACAGTGGGAAACCGAGGGATTTATGTGGAGAATGTATGATTGACTTTTAAGACAGAACTGCCCTGTAACTGATTCTGTTGTATTCTGTAACATTGCACAGGACTGCAAGCAGAAGCTTTTGAGCAATGAGCTACAGTTTTGACGTATTTACAGAAAATAATTTGCTAAGGACACAGCCACCCTCGTATCTGCTGTAATCCTAGCTAGTCAGAGTTGTAGAAATTCATTGCCTTAACCAACTTACTCCTCCTAGCCTATGTGTATTCATGATTTGTCACTGATTCCCTTTTAGCACCTTCTAAGCACACCCTTTGTGCAGACTACATTGCATCTCAACGTATTTCCTAAGCCTGAACAAATCAAATTGCCGACTCCCATGTTCCACAAGAGAAAAACCTGGATAGAAATAAACAAACTCTGCTTTAGCAAAGTTCATGCTAGAAACCTCTCCTCTTTCTGTTAATCCTTCTCATCATGAACAGGATACTCTCTAGCAGAAAGATGGGCAACACAGATGGATGGTTCTGCACGTAGTAAGAATGCCCAGCCTAGCTCACCAGAATATTAATGTAAGGAGTTTTTTCAGGAGCAAAGTATTTGACCCAGACTGCACAGAGAATCATTTAGATAGCCGCTTTAATAATTCCACAGCACGGAATTTCAGTGCCTTTCTAGTTGTCACAGGTTGACTAACAGAAATCCATAACAGAATCTACTAAGACAAACATTTCTGTTCCATTTACAAATGTAAGTTCCTGTTGAGATCATGTACTCTTGCTTACTGGTAGATCCAACATCACATTCCACACAAAAAAAAGTACTAAGTCTCATCTTACAGAAAAGAAAAGAAGCCACAAGAAAAAAAAGCAATTTGTTTGAGATCTGGAGGGTCTCAATGCCATCTTACAACACCCAGTCCGCTGACTCTTGTACTTTATGTTTCCTTAACAAGCTGTAACACAAGTTTTTACTTCTCAACTCTGCATTACAGATGAACATTCTCCTCCTGAATTTAATTACAGGATAATTTTCAACTACTGGCTTAGCTAGAGACTAAGAGCTTGAAGAGCAGTTGCAGAAGTCCTGCCAGGTCTTGGATTTTCTATTTCTGTTAGAACAAAAAAAAACACTTAACAATAATAGTTTGCTTTAGACAAACTGAAGCTGTTCTCAAAATGAAATGGGAACATTATAATGAAGGACAAAAACATCCTTTGTGAGCATAGGACACATACCTTACAGCTGGTGATTTCTTCTATTCGTGCTTCAGCTGTCTGCCCTGCTTTGTTTCTTACCAGTACGTACACTGCTTTCACCTTAGGACAGGATCTGAGCAGCTTTTCCAGAAGCACTTTTCCCATGAAGCCTGTAGCTCCTGTCAGGAGGACATTCTTTCCTTCATAGTATTCGGGAATGGAAACCATTATGACCTTTACAAAAGTTAAAAACAAAAGTCTGTTAAAGAACTTAAAGGAGTTCAGGTTTGCAGAAGAGATAAATAAGCAGCACAGATGTAACCATTCAATCGCATACCTGAAAGAAATGCTTAGCAGACTTTTTCTTTACCTATAACCAGTAATAAAAGTTGTCTTTTTTCATCACATTCCAAAATACTCCCACAGGGTCACTACAGTCATCCCAGATTGTCTTGAAAACAATGTTTTAAGGCAGGAGACACCCACTCAGTCAGGAAAATGGCTCAACTTCAGTCTATTTTTACCTCTCTGTGCAGGGTCCTTTACCACTCCAAGTGGCTGGTCCATGTAAATTAAAGGTCATATCATTAAAATGCAATCACAAGTAAATACTTCAAATACAATGACAGAAGACAGGGAGCCAGGGATCTCAACTGCTGGCCCTGGAATTTTGACTGTGTCTGCGAATCCCTTGTCAATGTTAGGCTGAGCCTTATTGTAAAATTATACTAGGCCAGAGAGAAGGTTGGTATGAAATCTGGAGGTTTTACATCAATTACAACCGCCCCATACAGTTCCACAGATAGAGTTTTCCAACTTTTTCCTCAGTTAAGTCCATTAGGTTATTTTGTCCCCACATAAGTCATTAGAATTCTCATACAAACTAAGATTTGAGTTAGTCACAAATAAACCTCCTAATAAAACAAAGGCAAAGGATTATTACTCAAATACAGAATAAAGCTCAAAAGTGTTGTAAGTTTTGCTTCAGTTATAAAGTCAACTATGAGAATTATGATTTCTTTGCTGTCCCTTAATCAACTACTTCAAAATTATGTCCACATCTACGTAACAGAAACTGAAATACTTTCTAAGGGCAAATATACTCAATCTGTGCCATTCTTTTAAGTTCAATATACCAACATCTTTACTGCAAGCCCTAACCAGCTTACTTTTACTGCAGAAGACTGTAGCATATGGATACAATTCCACCATGTTTTACCAATCTTCCTAATTACACATATAAAAATACTAAGCTGATGTAGTGACTGTCTAATTATAGTCCTCCTCTACAGCAGTTCCACAACCCGCTATGACCAACTCACTATCAAAAGGGATAGATTCCATAACGCAGGATACTAAAAAAACCCCAACAAAAATGAGTCTCTTTAAACACAGATGGAGTGCTTCTTAAGCAAATAAGAATTACAACACTGAATACCTAAACAGGACAAGAGCCCTTCTTCATCTACCACTCAAGAATAAAGGTGCAACTTCTACATACACTCAGTTCTGTTCAGAAACAGCAGGTTACTGCAAGCAGAGGCTTATCAGGGAATACACGAGATGTATGTTAGGAGTGAACAAGAGGCTTAATTTGTACTATTTTCCTGAAAAGTAAGTAAGTATTTTTGGAACAACTGTCTACATGTCAGGAATCTGTCATACTAAAGCCGCTGTGCTCTGCTTTTCATGAGCTCTTATTACGAGAGTCTCTGAATGAGTTTTAAACGATTACTTGCCAAAAGTGAGTTACTACCTGCACAAGTCCTAGTTTCATCAGCCTGGATACAAAGCCTTAAGTCCCAATCTTATTTTGACCCTCTTCTTTGACAAGGTTACTACTGAAGCTCTAATAACTGATAAGGGGATGCAGTAGCAAGTTTAGAGCAAAACACGCACTACTATTTCCTCTGTCCACAGTACATCATCCAAAATTGTTTCTTTGAAGGTTGATGAGACAAAGAGGTGGACGAAGGGGAAAAGCTATTTTTATTATACCACTTTTGCCACACAGTTAAGAGATTTTAATGCAAATCTGAAAGCACACCTCCTGCCACAAGCACGGAGAGCAAGACACAGCAGGCTTATGAGTCATTCTTTCCTGTTCAGTGTAAGTTGTGTTCGCTGCGGCTCCTGAAGTCACAGTTAATGCTCTCTACTATCCAAGTATGTCTTCCCCATTAATTTTTGTTTTCCTGGTCTTTGTGTACACCATTCAACTCCATTTCCTCCTAAAAATCTGCATGATTGCTCCCACATACAAGATAAGATCTCAGTTCCCTCAGAGAGGGAGGAGAAAACTCATGCAATTGTTACAGCAGCGATTTTGTCACCAAGACTCAGTTTTATTATAGCTCCTCATAATCTTCCCACTAATTTCCCTAACTAGCCATAATAAGTATTTTTTACACCTTAAGACTCCATGACAGTATCATATACCATCCATTCACCTGCCCCTCCTCAAAGGAAGGCTTAATCCTACTTGTGATATCATGCCACATCCTCAGTCTGCAAACCTGCTCACATGGGCAGAGCCTTTGGCTACGTACACACAGGAACCTTGCTACAACACCCAGGACACGGGCTATGGTCCAACATCTGTCTCCAAGAGCTAAAGCAATGAGAAGTAATGCTGCCAGTGGAAATATCTTTTATTGTTGTTATTGTTTTATTGTTGTTACAGACCAGCTTTTCAGGTAACTGAAAAATCTGACAATATCTAGGGTCATATGATGTAAAGAAAACTGGAAGCCAGAACAGATCAGGAATTTTCCTGCCTCGGTTATTTCTGACCATACTCCTTTGAGTATGAGGCTGATATCAGTTCAAAAATAATTATTTCCCTACAACTCTTAACAGAGTACCAGACCTACAAAACTTCGAGATCCAGAGCTATGATGAAGCATAATGATGAAATGGGTTCAGTTAAAAAACCACAAGCATACATAAATACTCTCACATTCACACTTGAGAGGCACCATCACTTGTATGTTTGCAGGCTAGTATTCTATCTTTTTGGTTTAAGAATTGAGAAATGTTTCCTTTGAGAAGCTCTCAGCCCCTTTTTCCTTTACTCTGTTCTCTGACAACTGGAATCTGGCAGACTTTATTCATAACAATTTTCCACATTGAGTTTGTCTTCTATTTCCATTCCTCTAGAAGATTCCAGCCAGAAAACAGAGTTGGTGACCTTTTCCAGAAGTACACGTTGCTGCCAGTGTTACAGCAATAAACACTGGGATTGTGAGAGAACTGCCTAGAAGCATCAAACTGGAATTAAGTTAAATACCATGTATGGAATCTAGGTGTGAACAATCAAAGTCTGAAAACAGCAGCCTATGCTTTGCGCTATTAGAAAGGTTATCTCAGCCACAGGGAAAGGAAAGAATGTTCCCATTCTCCACCTACCTTTCCCTGCCTTCTCCAAGAATGCATCTCCACATGCCAGTCAGCATAGCATTGCTGGCAACTCCTCACTTCAAACTCAGAAGGGACTTACCCCCACAGACAGAGTGTATTACCTGCCATACCTCTTAAAGTTCTTTATAGCAGCAAATTACTAAAGAACTATAGCATAATTCTGTTGTTAAATAAAACAGTTAAGAAACATATAGTTCCTAGTGGACATTTAGTTTGGCCTCTAACACATTAACAAGCCAGAGCAGGTGAAGAAAAAATTACCTATCTTGCAAGACAACAAAGCAAAACCAAATTTAACATCTTAAGGTTGTTAAGTGTCAGCAATAATTTTATCTATTTTTGAGTACAACTTGTTTTATGTTTACAATAGCTGAATTATAGCAGTTAACCAGCAATACATATTGTCACCTGTTAACCAACCACTTGTTAAAAGCTACCTCTTCAAACATAGACAGATAACTCCTACCAAACACAAAACTGTCTAATGCACACTTGGAAATATCTAAATCCCTGTGTCACAGATACTTCTCTGAGCTAATACGTCAAGTAAAAAAGAAGTCTTTGAAAGGATTAATAAGAGATCTGTAAAGGATTCTTGCTCTAGAACAGAAATGATCACAATTACCAGATTACTCATAGGTATGGAGAGCCTTTGGTAGATGAAACTTACTTTTGAATACACAGGTTCAGGGCTAAACCCACGGTGAGACTTTGAAGACAGGCTTATGTGAAGGGTGCTGTCCTCTGATAAATCAAGAGCTCATAAGCACTTCAGTAAAAAAAAAAAGGAAAAAAAAAAAGAAAACCAAACCAACACTCCAGGATCCTAGCCAACATTCCCCATCTTGTAAAAAATTCTCATGTCCAGGGCTGAGCAAGTGCTATTATGGAGCAAACAACAGCAGCTCTGTTTGCCTCCAGAGCTACTGGCAGCAATATTTAACTCATGGCTTCAGAGGGCTCTGACTCTCTAAACAAGGACAATTCTGTTTTTAACAGGAAAATGATCAGTTCTCAGATTTGTCCAAACACAGATCAAGATGCTTAAAGATGTGCTTTCCAAGTGCCAGGAAGGCCTGCTGCAGTTCCACTGAATGTTTAAATGCTAAATCCAGCAACCAGAGAGACTGTGTATGTGTGCCCTTGTTAGAGATTAAATGGCCTGTCTTCTACTTTATCACTGACAAACACTAGGTCAACAACATGCTCCCTCCAAATACAATCCTATCAAGATTATCACTCACAGGAAATAGAAAATGTGCATTTCCCAACCTCTCAAACGTCAGCAACAAGCCACAAAGTTCTGCAAAAATACAGTGCAAGAAACTAATTTCCCCCTTCCCTCTGAGAGCTTGAACCCGGTACTAGCAGCAGCACAACAGAAAAAGGTCTATAACTAAGGTGGTAAAAGCATTTTGCTTATGTATATTCAGAGGGTGAAATCTACCTAGACATAAAATCTGAATGCACCAAATATTTTTAAACACCACATACATATCACTGCATCCACACCAGACAAAAATCATTATAGAACTCCCTCATGTAGAGCTTCAATTACAACATTGCAAGAACACTATAGAAAGCCAAAAAGAAAATAAAAATCTCTAGGAACTGGAGAGACTGGAGACATTCAGGCAACAAAGGAAGTAATATTTAACTCATCTAAACAAGGTTACTGCCAGAAAGACAAGTCTGGGTCATGTCATATCATATCACCATGTCTCATTTCATTTGGTTTCTTGTTTCCACAGAAGTAAATCAATGAATGTTATCAGCAGAATGTCCACATTTGCTACCACCACAAGAGCAAATGACCTGCCCTATCTTCCCAATACCTACCCAGCATATCACCAAAGGACCACAGACTGTTTGCCTTCGCGGTCCAAGGTTATATCCATTGGGAAACCTTATCTGTGAAAGATACTGCTTTAAAAGATGAGGAGAGACTGAACGATGAAACTGAGGATTTCCTGTTGTAAACTGCTTTTGGTGCAAGTTAACCTTAAAGCATATCTATTTCAAACTTCAGCATCACGTGGAAGACTTGCGATTCTTCCCAGAGCGAGCAGAAAGACAAGCCTTATCCATGATTTAGACTTCACCAATATTCTTATCTACACTCCGCAAGGTCACTTTCTTTACTAGCTGGAAGCCACAGTCCCCTGCAGGACAAACCTGCCAAGAAAATTTAACACACCTGCAGGAGCTGCAGAACACTTTGCTAGGTTTAGAAACCAATTAGAACAACTAAGTTTTGAACAACTTTCAAAACGGGTTCACTAATTCAATATTAGCAAGCCATTCTGTGGTTTACACCTGGTAGTATGCCAGGCCTTAAGTGTCTCACTACACACTTTAGAGACCATAGCATGGGTGGATTCAGGGTAATACTAAGTTCTCTACAAACAAGTGAAACACAGTCCAACTAATTCAATCTGAAAGACTTAACCTATGTAGTCACAACTGCAGTGGAAATCCCAGCAGAAAACCCTAAGCTGTATGCAGAATACGGCAAATTTGTGGCTGACACTCCATATATGAAGAGAGTTTGTGAAAAATAACAAGGCATTTCAAAGTATTTGAACACCTTCAAGACTGAAGACTATAAAGAGACTTGCCTAGTACCAATGAAGAGATTTGTCCACTTTAAATCATTTATCTAATGAAACACAATACCAGTTAGAGCAACCAAAATAGTTAGGTCAAAGTTTACATAACTGAGTGTATAGCCCTATGTCCAAAAATAAAGTAGACCTGCTTTTCAAAAACAGTTCTCCTGACTACTCTTAAACACAGAAATAAGCTAGATAGTGAAAGTTTGTCCTAGAGTGTATGCTCCTCAAGTTACATTCCTCCCGGATATATTATTACCTCTGGCAGTATATGCATTCAAGGTAAGGAGCATTATTAAGTTGATTTAGGCAAGACCTATCTAATACTACATATGATCTATTTAACAGCATTACAGCATATTAATATCAAAATCCAGCCTGATACCAGACATGGAAGAAGTTCTGTAACTTTCTTTTAGAGGACAATGATAAAACCCAAGTACGGCATTCACTCATCAATTGCTTTGAGAAGATGGTGAATTTGGACCAACCAACCCGTGGCCACTAAATAATTTATTAGAAGAATTCAGCCCAACTCATCAGCATTTCACTGAAGACACCTTGTAAAATAGGATACTTTGAAGTTGGGGCTGTGCCCAAAATTATGGAGTCTTTAACCTCTTAATCCTTTAGTCTTACGGAGGTGAACCTGATCTCAGTGTGGGCCACTGTTGAGCTGATCTCAGCAGAACTCTGTCATCAGAGGTATACAATGCATGTAGCTACAGAGGTATTTCTTAAATATGTGTTCACACACATTCTTTCAGCCAAGATTCTGATTTTACTACAAATTTCCATTCCCTTATGCTTCTATTCAGAGCGATTCTGTACCAGATGACTATCAAATTACTTCTTAGCAAGTAATCTATTCACAAAGTACATACTACAGAAATCCTTTGCTTTGCTGTAACAACATTTCTTTTACTGTAAGTCCCTCCTCTGAAAATTAATTAAAACAAAGTAAAAGGTTTTTACTATCCCTTTATAATTAGGTTATAAGTTGATGTTTTTCTAAATTGTTTACTATTTGAGCTTAGTCATCAGGTACATATTGAAGGAAAAAAATAATCTCTTTTGGTATAACTAACCTCATTTCTCCAAACTGCCCAGAAGGCACAGATCAGTTCAGAAATTAAGGAATGCACATACCACATAAGAACTTTTACTATACTCCATCTTCAGTTCACATGAAAACATGTTTAAAACACATGAAGAGAGAGTTCAAGTTCTAGGAAACCAAGAGGCAGGCAGATTCAAGATTCACTGAACAAAAGCTTAGTTCCAGGCCATTTTATCTAATTTAATTAGAAATCTGCACTAGAAATCTCACTTGCACTTTTGGTTATGAAAGGATTACAAGATAAAGCCTCCCTGTTTATCAGGCTAGTTGCATAAATCATGGCTCTTACTTTACATAAATCATTACTCTGAAGTTAACCCTGAAAGGAGAGCTGAGCCTGTCTGAAGGACCTACCTACAACAGAATGAACAGAGCAACACTCACAGCTGACTACATCACTCATGTCTCATTCACTGCATTGGGAGAACAGGCCAAAGGCATCAGTTTAGTCTTCATACCAATATGCTGATAGCCAGCCCTGGTTATCACCAGGAAAAACCTTAGCAGCAGCAGCAGCAGGATTATTGCTCCTGTGAAACTGGTATTTTGCTGGGAGGGAAAAGCCAAAAACCCCCTGGAAGGGGGCAGAGGAACAACCAACACCCAAGGCAGCTCATCAGTTTGTCAAGTTTCAGTGTTAAGAGACAAATCTTGTAATTAAAACCCAGATTCACCTTCCTCATATTGATGAGACAGGACAAAGATAACTACGTAAAAACTGCCCTTGGAATTACATTTTGTTCAAAGTTATTATTAACAAAGCAATTACAATCAGAATACTTTGTCAAGAACAAAAAGCCCAACTCTTATTCCTCTCTTGTTTTAAATTATATATTACTGAGGTAGAAGGCTTGAATTATATTTTACAACAGACATTACACAAAGAATTTGAAAACGTAGTAATCAACACTTTCAAACTCCTTCCACACTTTCCCACACTTTCTACAGTTAAAAAAAAACCAAACCCCACAAATGCAACATGATCAACTGAAGACTTGCAAGTTGTTTAAGGAAGATCTATAGGACAGACAGACACACACACATAAAACATGACACCCCCCCAATGCATTATTTGACAGATGCACGTGAATGTTCAGCATTAACTGACTAACTGTACTTCTGTAAGAAAATACTCAAATGCCCTTGACCACATTTCACCAAACCCCAACTTCCAGGAAAGGACACTGATAGTAAGGACACTCATAGCTGGTGAGGTGATGCTTGAACAGCTGTAAAAAGAGTTCAGATTTTAGAACTCTTCATTAAAATTACAGCCAAGTCCTCCAGAACTGTAACCAAGAACTCAATTCCTTAATGTTTAGGTGAGCCATTTCAAAATTCTTTGTAAAACCACAGTACAAATTCAATGGCTTTCCAGAGCAAGTCAATAAAGATATCTTCTCTTCCATTATGTTCCTGAAGAAATTCACAATAATTCTTCTCAAACCTAAAAATAACTCCTTTATCTGACAACTGCTCTACAAAGCTGCATCTGAAGCCTCATCACCTTTTACAGGAAAAACCCACACTAGTTTACCTTTCTGCTTTTTTCCAACACACATAGAACAAAGGCCTACTAAAAGAGAGAAGCCCATTTCCACTATTTTCCTACGTCTAAAAATAGCTTAAACACATAGTTACGTAGAAAGTTGTACCAGCACATTACCTGTCCTCCAAACAGGACAAAAGTGACCACGGATCAAAGAGGATGCAGGAAGCCTCCCTCTTTCTCAGCAGAGCAGAGCTATTTACTCTGGGTCTGCAGATACTGATCATGTAGATGCTGAGGGCTCCGATCTTAACTCCTGTTTACACTAATGGATGTTTTCTTTGGATCTGTCAGCTATGCCCATTGCACAAGAAACTCTACAAATTTACCAACATCAAGCAGAACAATGACATGGAAAGGCTGACTTGATGTAGGGGATACACAGCTACCGACACCAAGCGGCAGATCAGCAGCACCTACAGAGCACAGGCTTTCTAACCACGTCCAAGGGGAGGAAAGTGACAGGCTACATCAGTGAAGCCACCACTGTTGGAGAAAGTTTGGAGAAAGCTTAAGAAGTGCAAGGAAGAACAGTTTCATTAAAGGGGCCTCACTATAAACCCTTGGTTGGAGACACACCGAAGAAAAAGTAAAAAAAAGTAAATAGGAATACCTAGTCCATTCAGAGAGACAGTATTTGTTAGGATGGTTCACAGCTTCCAAATTTTGCAAGTGTTGAGGCTAAACAAAGCAGAGCTGGAAGACTGTATTACTGCAAGGCTTAGATTTGGCAACTGGGAGAAACACTAGCGTTGTCCATGATGGTACTGACCATGCTCAAGACACTAAATGTTCCCATAACGCAAGTCCTCCACCTACACACAAAGTACCAGACTGACCAAACACGATTTCAGGTGACATTGGCTCCTTTTCAGAATTTTTATTTTGCTACCCACCAGCTCTGCTTCCTGCAGACAAGTAAAAGGCAAACTATACTGAACACAGCCCCTCCTCAAACACTGACTATTTTGCGACAAACCAAACACACACACAATTTCTGGCTGGAGAAGCCAACCGAGCCTGCAGTCACTGCAATGATACAGCCATATCTTCACCAACATCCAGTACCTTCTCAGGCCCCCTCCGGAACTTTCCAAACGGCTGTACAGCCATTTCAGTTCATTACACAACCCTCCCAGGCTCTGCAAGCACAGCGCTTGTGAGGAACTCAAGAGTTCCTCCAAGACCCAGAACTCAGAAACAGGAAGAAGACAGAGGAGCTTTCACTTTGTGGTGGTCAGAAGGAGAATCAGCTTGGCCTCTCAAGAGCGAAGAGGTTCTGTGGAGAGACTGGTTCTCCATTGGAAGGGGAAATGTTAGTAAAGGTATATCAAGACACCTATTACTCCAAAGATGACTCTCCTAGCCAGAACCATGGCACGCTGTCAGGAGTTGCACTGCAAAACTGACACTCAGTGACGCTCTCTGCTCACATCTTGCTAGTAGACATACTGTACATTTCCAAAGCCTGAGGAGCACCAAATATTGAACAAGGAAAAAACCTTTGCTACTACAAAAGTTACAGTTTTGCTTCAATGTCAGATTTTATTGACAAATATCAGCAGCTGAGGTTAAGACAGCGACAGAATGTGTTATTTTGTAACTATAAGTAGGAAAAACATTTATCATGTCCCAAACCTGTACCCACACTTAAGGCAACTGCCCCACTGTGCTCTCGCTGTTAAAATTGGCCCTAGTAAAGCTTAATTATACCTAAAGTCCAGCATAAGGGAGAAAAATAAAGACTAAGTACTCCCAGTAGAAAGTTACAGACCTAGATTTGTGTTTCACTTTACAGTTCTGCAAACAGCAAGGTGGAAAAAAGAGAAACCACAAGAACATAACCTGCAAAGTTAATTTTTTCTATCCAGCTAGAGGAGGTTTTGGGTATGGAAATGGGCAAATTTTAACCCATCTATATTTGAATGGAGGATGAAAAAACAGGGTAGAAAAGCTGAGGAGTAGAGAAACATATATCGAATACATAATCTCCAAATTGCTCAAATGGGAAGTATCTCAGTTAAGAGGTCCAGACATGGTACACAAATTGGGGAAGTTGGGGGTCAAGAAATTCTAGCCTGCCACATTACAGATGGATGTCACATATAGTTAAACTCCTACACGCTCCACTTCTTGTTTATTACGGAGAGAGCTATTAAAATATAAAGAAAGTTTCTGTCGCTAGAGCCACGAAGTAGGTTAAACGAAATTAAAAGCTTCTATTTTCATGGGATTCGGGCTGGTTTCAATTACAAGCTCGCTACCAACCAGTGTTATCTGCGATTAACCACACTTTGAACTTCACTCGGGAGAGCCTTTTCACGGGCCCACGAGGGCTCCGAGCCCGGGGGTGCTGAGCGGGGTGCTGAGCGGGGTGCTGAGCGGGGTGCTGAGCGGGGCGATGAGCGGGGCGATGAGCATCGCCAGGCTCTGGATGGGCCGGGGCTGCGGGCACGGCCCGCTCCGGTTCTCCCCCACACCGCGCCCGTCCTTGTTCCCATGGGAAGAGGAGCCCGGGGCCTGTCCCGGAGCGCCAGGGCCGCGGGCCCGGGGGGATGCGGGGCCGCTCCGGGGGCCGCGCCCTCCGCAGGCCCGCCCGGCCCGGGGAAAGGCGGCACCTCCGGGCGGGCCGAGCGGGTCTCTCGGCCTCGCCCACGCTCCGGTGGTCGCCGAGGACGGAGCTCCGCTGGCCCGGCCGCCTCCCTCCCTCATCCCTCCCTCCCTCCCTCCCGGAAACGCCGCCCCCCGCCCCAAGCGCCCCTGCCGCGGCCCGCGGGAGGGGAGGGGATGGATGGGGCGCGATGGGGCCCGGTGTCGGTACCTGGTGCAGGCGGAGCGGCCGTGCCCGCCCGTCTGCGGTCAGTGCCGGTCTATGTTATGCTGTGTTATTATGCTATGCAATGCTTTGCTAGGCTGTGCTGTGCCGTGCCGGTCCCCTCCGTGCCGTGCCCGCCGCTCCCTCCCTCACGCCCGCCCCGCCCCGCCCCGCCCCGCCCGCTCCCGTTGGCCGCCGCCGCGCGCGCTCCCCGCGATCCCATTGGTCGCCCGGCCCGCCGTTCACGGGGCACTGGCGCCGCCGATTGGCTGAAGTGCCCGGCAAGCCCCGTCGATTGGCTGGGATGCCCGTTAATCCCCGCCCCCCTATCCCCGCTGCGGAGGGGCCGCCTCGCCCCCCCTCAGACGGCCCCGGCGGGCCGTGAGAGCGGGGCTGGGCCCGGGAGCGCCGTCAGGGGGCCGTGCCGGGAGCGCACCCGGCTCATCAGCACCAGCGCCCCAAGGACGGGCTGCATAGCGGCGAGCTCGGCCCGAGCCCCCGCAGAAGTTTGAGGAGCCCGGGAGCCAAAGGAAGGAAGGCGGGAGGGAGTGAGGGAGGGCCCCGAGCAGCCCTGTCAGGATCAGGGAGAGCCCTCAGACCCTTTAGGATCGTCACCCACCAAACCAAACGTCGATGCCACTGGATTGTTGTTATTTTTATTATTGTTATTATTGATATTGTTGTGGAACAATTATTATTATTGGCGGGCATCGAATTTGCATGCAAAAAAAAAAGTAAAATAAAAACAACTTCTGTGGCCTTGCCTCAGCTGTTTTGTTGCCAAAGAGCGGTGCAGAGCAGGGCGATGCTGCTGTGCCCTGTGTGCCGTGGGTTTCACAACCGTGTGTTGCACACATGGACATGCATCACCTGCACAGAGCAAAAAAAGGCATTCAGAAGTTAGGAAACACCCTATATAAGCTTGTGCAACCCGTGTTAATTCAGTTTACTGTACATATAAGGGGTTATATGAGAATTGTAAGCACAGCTTTGCTTGTGCAAGTGCGTGTGGGTTTTTTCCAAATGTCTCCTGCCTGATCCCGGCCATTAGAGTGGGAGCCCTGTCTGGATAATCCACAGCAACTCAGTAGTTATTTCATACTTGTTTTCAGATGCGTATTCTCATGATTTATCTACTCCATACTGGTTAAATCTGGTACCTGAATACTTCTTGACAGAGTACTTGGAATCGCATCACTGTGAACTCTATCATAACTCTTCAGTGCACAGTTTTTCACAGAATATTCCTAGGAGAACACCTGCTCGCCAAAGCAGAGACATTATCCAATCATCAGCTGAGCCAGTGCAAAGTTCGAGTCCGAATCTCCCACATTCCTACTGAAAGGTTTTACTACTTTGTCATACACTATTACACACCAAGCTTTCCTTTGTTGTTCTAGTGAAATCCTGACATATGGAAGGCAGCCCTACTGACCAGGACAAGGCTTTTCTCCTTCAGGTTTCGCAGTATGGAAGAGTCCATTGGGGCAGAGAGAGGCAGATGTAGAATTGCAGTCACTGCAGATGAACTCTTAGGAAAATTTATTTTTAAAAAATCTCTAGTTGGTATATGCAAATTAAAGTTTCTCAGATCATTGCAGCAGTTAAATTTAGGTGCGTTTTTCGGCAGTCGCTTAGTAAAATGCATCTGTGACACCAAAAGGAAGTCACAGGGAAGATCCTGGCAATATTTCAGTGTGGGCACAGCAGTGTAGTTTGTCCAGTCTCCTTTTTGAAAATAGCTAAAAAATGACATTTAAACTTTGTCTATAACAGATACTGTATCCTCTGATCATTGTCATAGTTAGTTAATAAGTTGTAATGCTGTTACAGTGGATTAACTGATGCACTCAGTATAAATGGCCATTTATAATAACAATTAACCAATTTTGGTATCAGGATTTTAAACCCAATTTCCTGGCAGAATAGGGGAAAACAGTAAGTTATCAAGTGTGTATTGTGTAGGCTGAAAATATCTAATCCGTGTGGTTTCTATCTGAGTGGTAAAGTACAGCATAAAAATCCCAGATTTTCTTAATTTTTGTGGGTTCTATGACCTCCATACCTCTGATGGAAAGATCACCGAGCCATCAGCACACGTCAAATACGTGCAACACCACAAACTGACTTAAAATGAATATAAAGTGTCCAGAGCACACTGCCATTGGTCTGTGTTGTCACTGGTGCAGTTTACAGCTCTGTTCAGTGAGCTCAAAACACCAACATGCTGCAATGTGGTTTTGCCTGTCTGGATCAGTCTCTTAGTGCACTAGGACAAAACGTCTTGATAAAGCAGAGTACCACAGTGATACAGCAGGAGTTCACAGCACTGTAAAACTCTTCCAGGATTCCAAGAGCTGCAGAAATTGTGGGAATACTGTGAGAGATAATGATCTGATTTTTCCCCAGACTTTTAAAGTCACAATTAATTTATCCCTCCTAAATTATTAACATCAGATAAAGATCATAGTGACATAATATCACGATGTGTTTGCATTTAATGTAGTAACATATGGTTGCATCTCAAAGAACCTACCAAGCTGGTTATTCAAGGCAGCATTGTGAATTTTTCATCACAGGAAAGAGAAGATATCAACACAAAGGTGGCCTAGTCTGGGAGCACTGAATAAATTATTTAAAAACAAACAAACAAACAAAAAAAGACACAATATAGTCGTGCATTAGCTAATATTAAAAAAATAAAGTATTTGAAACTCTATTACCCAGCACAAAGAGGTAGTGCAACACAAGATTATAGAAATCTCTGGGTAAATATCTGCAAGTGCCTGCAGGGCTAAATCTTGGTTTGTTATCCATGAGAGTATGAAACAAATACCTACATGTTCACTATCGGGGGGGTGGGGAAGGTCCAGTTCATATCTTTAAACTGTTCCACATTTCTAAGCAAAATTAAAAAGTTATTTCATTCACAGGAACCTCCCAGAGGTTTCTAGATCGCTTCATTACATCTCTCCAATTTTAAGCCAGGTGAACTGTTGTAACAACTTTCCACCTTTATTGACCAACTCAGAGAGATCTTTAATTCTGCATCCACTGCCTGGACCAGGTTCCCCAGTCTCCCTGCTTTGGAGACTGAAACAGGGGGCACTGAGAGAAGTGTGAGAGGACAAAATCATGAGGTATCACTAGAAATTTCAGCCATGCTACAGGAGCCCAGCATTCGTAGAGAAACTTTGTTTCTCTGCGCATAACTTCTTCACTGTATATATACACTATACACCTACATATACACTATATACCTCAGAAACAGAACTGTTTTTATGCAAACTATACTCATGTTTCCTTGTTTCAGTCAGCTGCGACACATTAGGAAGGGTGCAGTGTTCTGCATAAGCCAAGGCATGTGTTTACCGTGGTCTAGCTGCTTGTGAAGGCTTTACAGATGCTCACTTCGATTTCTTGATAAATGCAACCCATTCAATTAAAAGATTAGTCGAGGGAAATGTCATTTCTGTGCTGCCAGAAGAAAGGTCACAAGCAGTTTCTGTTCACCAAACTTAGACTCTCACAGTATTTCATTTGTGGTCGTGCTGATGGGGGTTAACAGGCGTATCAAAAGAAGGTGTTTATAAAGGATGTGTTTGTGATGCAATGAGCACCAGCAGCTCTTGTCCCCAAGCTACAGTGCATTCCAGACACGGTAATATAGGCTGCAATTTGCAGACTTACTGCTGTACAGGATGCAGTGTGAAAGATACAGTTCTACAGGAGCTCAAAACCAGCCTTTATATGAGCAGTAACTAATACAGTTAAAGCTTATTTGTTTTCTATTTTGAGGTGCCACGGTTCAGAGGAAAAGGTCTGATCAAAACTAGTTAAACCAGTTTAGGAAAAGTCCGGGAACTTATTTTTGGTGGTGTATGAAAGGTAGTTAGTATATATAAAAATATCTTTGGATTCAAAGCAGACCAAACACCTCAGGAGAGAGAACTTAGGATTTTGCTCTCCATAAAGCTGAGACAGTTTTTGTCAAATGACTCTTTTGTCTTTATTAAGGAATTAGCTGATTGAGCATACTTATTTAGTGATCTGAGTGGTGTTTAAATTTAATCCAGAATATATTTAATGTATATTAGCATACAGATAGGATCAGTAACAAATATATTGTTTACAATTGAATGCATTCTGCTGCCTTTGGTATGTTTTCCATTCTGATTTGCTAATTCTTTGGGGTTTTGGAATCAACTGTTAGGATTACAATATATATTCAGTAAAGATTAGTGAATGGAATGGAGATTGTCCAGTCCACCGTCCCTGCCCAAAGCAGATTTGTCAAGGCTGTGTCCAGCCAGGCTTTGAGCATCCAAGAATAGAAACTCTACTCTGGGCAACCTGTGCCAGTGTTCGACCTCCTTCACAATAACAATAAAGTATGTTTCTTTTGTTTAAATGGAAATTACATATTTTTCTTTGTCGCCTCTTATCCTGTCACTGGACACCACTGAGAAAAGTCTGGCATTGTTTTCCCCTGCCCAGGTACTCGTACACACTGAGGAGATCCTGCTGGGCCTTCCCTTCTGCGGCCTGAACAGCCCCAGCACTGTCAGCCCATCCTTGCACAGTCACTTGCTCAGTTCCGTGGCCCTTCAGTGGGCTCGCTCCAGTGTGTCCCAGTCCTTCCTGTACAGGGAGCCCAGAAACTCCTCACCGGTGCTGCACAGGGGGGAAGGATCAACCCCCTCGACCTGCTGGCAGTGCTCTTCCTGCTGCAGTCCTCTCCATGAAGGCACACTGCAGGCTCACAGTCAATGTGCTGACCCCCGGGGCCCCCCAGCCCTTTCCCACAAAGCTGCTTTCCACCTGCCTGGTCCCTAGTCTGTACTGGTGCACTGGGTTTTTCCTCCCCAGTGGAGGGCCTTGTCTTTCCCTTTGTTGAAATTTGTAAGGTTCCTGTCAGCTGATTGTTATCTTTTCCTGCATGACTACACACACAAACATTATTTCTCGTTTTGCGTTCTTGCCACGTCACTTAAAAGCAGCAGAAGTTCCTGTCATGAGATCTACACAAGAAACTTCATCTCATACTCCTTACTTTGAAGAAAACTAGTTAAAACACCTCTCAACTATACTGGCTACTGTGCCAAGTCCTGTCAGCTTACTATTAGTGATATTTTTGTTTGATATTTTCTCTCTTCTTTTTTATTGACGTTTTCTGGTGTAATTGCCTTTTGGCATATCAATACATTTAATTACTCTTTAGTGCATTGAGTGTATGGATAAACCTGTGGATGATAGAAACAGTTGCTAGGAAGGGCTGGTATCCATGAGGAGTGCTGCAGGGTGAAGTGATCCTCTAGAGGGAAAACTAAAGTTTGGTTACAGCTTGGTCATGTGAGGCTTGGGTCACCACATCATTTAGAAATGTGGCTGTATGGGTCACATGACTGAAATAAAACAGCTTAGGAAAGGACAAGGATAGACTTTTTGAAAGAAAACAGATATTAAAGAAAGTTGATGCTGAATTAGGAACAGCAGACTGGCTGAAAAGAGTCATAAGACAGGTAGCCTTGCTAGGGACAGAGGATTAAAGGGAGCCCAATGGCCTCGTGGTGCCCAGCTGGCCCAGGCACTGGGTCACAGAGTTCTCTTTGTAAAATGAAGTGTTCGATTTTTAACACAGCTGTACTTTGCTTCTTTTAACCTTCTTTTAATTGTTCTTTAATTTTCAGTCTAAATGCATTTGCCAATGTACACCTTTGTTCCTCTGCCAGCACTTGCCTTTCCAGCCAGCAAACCATTCCTGCGGTGATACATTTGCAATCTTATCCCATTTCAGCTTTCATTTGACTGGGCTAGAAGAGCCAGGTTCTGTGTAGAGAATTTCTTGTGTAAAAAATCTCTTTCTTGCCCATTCCAGGACCCCATCGTTGCATGTTTTTCAGATTCAATTCACAGTTTTATACAATATTCCAAATTGAGTTTCACTAAGATCTTACACAGCAAAACTATTTTCATACCTCTGCTGAAAACAGATCTCTTGATGGCAGCTTAGGCTTATATTTGTTTTTCTCATAACCACTTCATGTCATCAGTTCATAAGAAGTGTGATTTTGAGGAGTATATTTTGGTTTCCTCTTCTGTCATGTCAAACTGTTGAGGTTCTAGCATGAAGTGGTGTTATTTGTTCCCAAGCACCAAACTACACATTTGGATATAGATTAAAATTCCTCTCATTTCTATTAGCCTAGGCTATAGGCTCTTTCCGTCTTAATCCTAATTGGGAGCCATTAATTATTTGTGTTGATGATGTTTTTTCACTTTTTCAGTGCATTTTGATTACATGTATCCACATGTCAACATTACTTGTAGCTATTTCCTTTCATGTCAGCTCATTTCATCCTTCACTTTACCGCTTTTTTTATTAGTTTTCCATATAAAAATGTTGAAATCTTCTTACTGCTTTTGCTTAGTAACTAAATAATATATGCCAAGTTTTGATACCTTTGAATTCATGGTCAGTTCTCCCTTCTATTTCTGTTTTAGTTACGCTCTTCTTGCATAACCTTTATAATTTGTCCTCAAGGATTGATGACACATAATCACATCTAGCTCATATAAACAAGGGCAGTTTCTCCATCCATGTAACTATGTAAGCCATATGAGTTCGTTATTGCTCACAGTGATTACTTCACAGTTTTTGCTGTTGTTCTATTGAGCAGTTTAATGATATCCTCTAATATAACCAGAACATCCTGCCTTGATGGTATTTTCCCCAAAGCATTTCGCTGGAGCCTAGGATTTCTGATTGTGTAGGTTCAAACTAATTAATGTATTTCTCAAGTTTGCTCTCAAAAAAAAGCCATTTCATGCTTTCATCTGTGAAATAATCTCTTCCTCAGACATATAATCAATCACTGCTTCAAAAGTGTGCGGTTTGTCGGTGTTTATTGTACCTTTGATTGATAATGTTGCATTATATTCATCACACCTTGGCACGACAGGAGCAGATGAGAAGCCTGAAGCAATCAGTGTTGAGGGTCCTCTTCATTAAAGGAAGATGCAAAAGTGAGGACAGGGCATTGTTCTGTTGCCTGGGGTCTCCATCCCCACAGTGACCAGGTTCTCAAGAATGGCTTGCAGTACTGGAAACACTGGGACAGAGTGATTTCTGCCTCTATCTGGTGAGAGGGATGGGTGAAATCAAGTCCAGAAGATGACGGTCCATGTCGTAGTGATAAATTATGTCCCCATCATTGCTGGCACAGTGACCTGTGAGACTCTGCCTGCTGAGAATTCCCCTGTAGATGCCTGATGCCTGTGGGTTCCAGGATAGTAAGAGATATCTGCAGAAGAGGAGAAAGAGAGCAAAGAATTGGGATCCCTTATTTTTTGTAGCCTGTGCTGAACGAAAAGTGGGTGAAAAACCCTCCTGCTTGTTCAGTTGACCCCAGGGATAGTTACTGGTTGAGGCCTTTGAGTGCAGACAAGGCATATTGTGATTACTGGCCACCAGTTTGCTCAACCAATGCTATTGCCTGTGCACACTCTGTCTGCTGGGATAGCTCAGAGAGCCATGATTTTGTGATCAGGTATGTTAATTCTTCACAGCTCTAAATTAATTGCTGTTGCTAATTGCCCCGTGCTTTCCTAGAGACATGTTCAAAAAGTATTACAGTTATTCCAGTTTTAATCAGATGTGCTGGTACAGGGTGCTGCTGATGCTGGCTGTGATAGGGAGAAAGTTAGAGACATATATCCCTTGCAGGGTTTTCTGTGGGATTAGGAACTGGATACCCGGAGCAATGCTGGAAGGTACACACTCTTCTACATTCTCCCATGTAGTGATCATGGGATGGAGGGCACAGAATCCAGATAAGCTGCCAGATTGGTCGGGTGGCCCCATCTGAGGATGCCCCCAAGCTCTCTGTAATTGCTGCATCTGTTGTGTGACCTCAAAGTGTAGTAGCTGGTCTTCAAGAACTCTGCCTTTGTTCATTTCTGGACACAACAGTCCCCTCAAACCCAACAGCTGTTGTGAGTTTAGCAACCTTCTGACACTGCCATGGGGTAACCTGGCTACCCAAGAAATATGTGGCTTTGTCTTAGCACACATTCACAAGGAGTGTCATTTTCTTAAGGCTCCTGGTTGCACCACTCTGAAATTTCTCTGAACTTGGAAAGGTAGCCGTCAACATGGCAAAAGCAGGTACATAAAGAGCCAAAAAAGAAAGGTAATTAAAGAAGAGGAGAGGGGTGGGGAAGGCAACAAAAGTAGGGCAGGGAAGGACCTCAAACAGGAAGATGTGTAGATGTGTGAGGAAGAGCTGAAGACTGGCCATCAACAGCAAATGGAGTTGTTAAAATGACACTTGACTCCTGGATTGCTTTGCGATGTGCCTTTGACTTTTCAGACAGTGGAGATGGAGAAGGTGTTGAGAAAAACCACCAGGCATGAAAATGGAGAACCATATAAGCTTTCCTTTATTTTGAATGTGAATTCTTGAATGGACGAGGAAAAATGCATGTCTTCTCTCATAGCTGCGCTGTCAAGACAAATGTGATGTAGTTATCTACTGTACAAAGTTTTGCTATTCTTCATCAAGGTTTTCAGGCTGCCGTAACACAAAAAGCCCATAAGAACAGCCTCAGACTCATGGCAAGTTACAGCTTCAAGAGGTGAATGGGAACAAGATCCCTGCTGAAGATACCAGGGTGGAACACATTTTAAAGTATGGAAAAATGGAAATCCTGCCTTAGGGAACTACATCATGATAAAGCAAATGTGTTGAAGTAATCCCTTTTGCTGCTGTGAAGTGGTTACTCTGCCAGCATCTCTGGCCAAAGCCTGGAAACTGTCCCTCAATGACACTGCAGTAGATACAGCAGCACAAAGAAGAAAGGATCAACCTGGTATGTACTTATATTCTGGCTCTTAGGTGCAGTCCCATGACCCATTCTGAGATGTTTTTTACTTTATTTCCACCTGCCTAAGGCTGACTCTGACGTCTCATGTGAGTCATTGAGTGATATGACCTGGAACATTGCATGAAATTTAAAATTAGAAAAATAGTGGTAGCAGTAGGAGAAAGACCACATTCAGAAACTATGGAACTTCATTTAATGAATTCACTTTTACAGACCCACAAGTCTGCAAGAGCAAAACAAGATACTGAGGATCCAAAAACAGTGAGTGTAAGATTAGTATTTGCAGTGAACTTATCTGTGGCATCTTTTGTCTGAATTTCCCTTTATGCTATTGGTTGTAGGTACAAGGGACCATATATGGTTCAAGATGCTACTGTGGTTCTAATATAACATTTGGCATTGATTTAAGGGCATCAACCTTAGTGCCATATATCGGTTTCCTGATAATTTATTTATGACACATGAGTAGCCCTGTAAGACAGAAGTTGAATATCAAGGAGAGCAACACCCTGCCTTTGTTTCTTATGCTTTGCTTCCTTAAGCATCTTCTAGTGGCCATGCTTATGGTAACATGGAGAAAAGACAATATTGGCTCATCTGGCAGTAATTATCTTCACTACTATCCACTGAGCAGATTTACAGCAGTTGAGCAATGTAATGGCTCAACTGTTTATGGCACATGGTTGCAAGTTACCACTGATGGTGAGACACCATGGGTAAGATTAATTTCTCATCAAGCAATGAACTACATGAATTCTAACACTGAAAAATGCTTTGTTCAGATAGGTTACATCAGCTGAGCCACATACCAGAGAGCTGCTTAAATTCACCTCAACATTAGCCATATTAGACCAGAAGATAATATTCTTGGCCACACAGTAAACTTAAACTCCACCAAATGCACTGTTGTAACACTTGTTGCCAAGAAATTTTATTTTTATGAACTTGAATTGATAGTCTATGATTTAATTGTAGCTGTAATATTGCTACAATATTGCTGCAACATCCCACAGGACTTGACCCTTAAAGCAGAGTAATCAGGTCTTTAGATGCTCAAGGAAGTATCATTTTGGGGCAGAATTTAAGGGCATATTGGACATTTGTCAAATGTTTCTGGTCTCACCATTCCATCCTAAGCAGACAGCGGGATGTTCAGAAATCCCAGACACTGTAAAAAACACACAGTAGTTATGGCACTTCCCAGAAGATTCAAATCTAATGTGCTTTTACTGTAGCAATGGTTTGCAAATGCACAACAAATGCAGCAAACTCCATGTGTGTTGCAGTTAGAAAAGATGCTTAGTTTGCCCATGAAGAATACATAGAGGTGGTCTACTGCAGCCTGAATGTGTCAGGCTCCCTTTTTAAGCCCTAATTAGATGGATATGTACCTCTATCCAGGCAGAGACAAAAGATCCCCTCCTAAGAATATCCATCTAAATGCAATATACCTTACTCCAACAGAAGGACTCAGCAGTAATTCTGAGCTGTGATCGCATTTTGGAGAAGTCTAAATATCCCTTAATCTGGCAATTAAGGCACCCACATTGGTGCTGATTTCAGTCCTCCCTCTGGCTGATTAGTTGCTTAAGTGTTAATTCTTTCTTGCATTGTCCATGAGAGTGACCCTGCCAGCAGGCTGCCATACACCCTGAGTGCCACTCTTCTGGAATCTCTTACTTGCACTGTTTCATTCTAAATTCTTCAGAACAGGGATGTAGATGAGAGACAAAATGTGGATTAGAAAATACATTTCTCCTTCTAACTAGGATCTTCCTAAGGGAGAAAACCAATCCCACTCTCCTACTGAGAGAAGCACCTTTCTGCTTTTGGGGTGTAAATTACATTTATCTCGGGTTTTGGCAGGACCAACTAGTGGGATTAAATTTGAATGTGTTGCTTAGAGAGCCAGGGTTTCCATCGAGGAGCTGAAGCAGTTGGATGCCTGAAAGTCAACAACTTTGCAAACCTTATTTGGATTGATCTGATGAACTTTGAGGCTCAACAGTAGAAGAAATCAAACTGGGTATTTCTTCTGTGAGACATTTTAATTGCGGCTCTTACTCAGCAGTGGGTCAGAATCTCGTCTTTGTCCATACTCTGAATCTGACATTCAGGGCGCAGTTGAGATTTAAATATTCTCTTTTTTTCTCCACTCCAGCTTAATATAAGCCAGTTTTTCTGCCAAAACTATTATGACATAAAGTATTATTTTGCACTGTGAGTTTCCCTGATATTATATCAACTGTATTTAGCTTAACTATTTCCATTACTTAAACATCTTTATATTCTATGGTATTCCATAGAAACGAAAACTGTAGTATTGGGTTCCATTCATTTTGCTTGACGGGCAGCAATCCACTTGGTAGACAGAACATGAAATAAATCAAGACTCCACATTGTCTTAAAGAGGCTAAATATTTTTTTTTTTCATTTCATCCATGTGCCTTTCTTATCTCCTCATTACTTTACTTTGTCTTACTAGACTGGGTGCTACAATCTCTTCGAATGTCTTTGAACCACATTGTAGTTGGAAGGGACCTCATCTGGTCTGACCCTCACTGAAGGCAGAGGCAACTCCAAGGCTTGACCAACTTCAAAACATCTATTTGCTCTGGCTACACAACCCTCTCCTTCTGCTACTCTAATTTATACTGATCTCATCTATTTTTTCTATAAGTGCTTATGCGTGGTAAAGGAGGCGTAGTTGTTTTGGATCTAAAATCACCAAGACTAAAACACACAACCTCAAATTATTACTAAAGCAAAAACCATTACAGCTAATTCCAACCCCTACTAATAACCACTCCCACTCATGAACACAACCACATATTCCCCTTACCCCTAACATAACCGAGAAACCAAACCCTAACCCTAGCCACGCGCCTAAAATCACCAAGCCTAGGACAAAGGACCCCAAATTCCTGCTAACCCAAAAACCATTACACCTAATTCCCACTCCTGCTAATAACCACTCCCACTCATGAACACAACCACATATTCCCCTTACCCCTAACACTAACCAGAAACCAAACGCTAACCATAGCCCTGGGCTTAAAATCACCAAGCCTAAGACACATGAGCCCAAATTACTGCCAACCCAAAAACGATTACATCTAATACTCACGACTGCTAATAACCACTCCCACTCATGAACACAACCACATATTCCCCTTACTCCGAACACTAACCAGAAACCAAACCCTAACCCTAGCCCCGGGCCTAAAATCACCAAACCTAAAACACACGACCTCAAATTCCTGCTAACCCAAAAATCATTTCCATTAATTCCCACTCCTGCTAATAACCACTCCCACTCATGAACACAAGCACATATTCCCCTTACCCCTAACACTAACCAGAAACCAAACCCTAACCCTGGCCCCGGGCTTAAAATCACCAACCCTAACACACATGAGCCCAAATTACTGCTAAACCAAAGACCATTTCATCTAATAATCACCACTGCTAATAACCACTTCAACTCATGAACACAACGATATATTCCCGTTACCCCAACACTAACCAGAAGCCAAACCCTAACCCGAGCCCCACGCCTAAAATCACCAAGCCTAGGACACACGACCCCAAATTACTGCTAACCCAAAAACGATTACATCTAATAATCACGACTGCTACTAACCACTCCCACTGATGAACACAACCACATATTCCCCTCACCCCTAACACTAACCAGAAACCAAACGCTAACCTTAGCCCTGGGCCTAAAATCTCCAGGCCTAGGACACAGGACCCCAAATTCCTGCTAACCCAAAAACCATTACACCTAATTCCCACTCCTACTAATAACCACTCCCACTCATGAACACAACCACATATTCCCCTTACCCCTAACACTACCCATAATCCAAACCCTAACCCTAGAGACACTCTCAGCATAGTGCTTCAGCGTTTCATTTTGTTCTTTTCTGTGGAGTGTGGGTGGTGAGTTCTGATGTGCTTCTGTAAACAAAGGTTCGTGTACAACCAAACAACTTAGGGCTCTATAATTTCTAAACCCTGTGTTCCAATGCATCTAAGTGCACACAGCAGTAATTTTGGGCAAAATACATGACAGGAATATTGAAATTAATACTCATTCCAAGTGTTACAAAACAAGAAAGCTCAGAAGAAACAAAAACAATGTCCAGGATAGAGCAGCGCATCTCTGGCTGTCAGTGGTGACACCAGGCAGAAATCATGGGAGTGGCAGCTCAATGACATTCTGGTTTGTGATCTCTGGCTAAATTTCATGT
>JAWWTY010000156.1:6761285-6778786 GCA_035222235.1 Margarornis squamiger
TGGTTTTATTGTTTTATGAGGGTGCAATAAAACCATTTGTTTCCCTACTGGCACGAATCATATACATACTTATTACACTTCCCACACAGCAGGGGGCTGCGGAGAGCACCGTGGCACAGCCATAAGGACACATAGCTGGGCACTGCCCAGGCACAGTCCCTCCGGGATCTCCTTGGCACCCCTTCCCCAGGCAAGGATGGTCCTGGATACTCTCCTGGATCTGTCCCAGGAAGGTCCCTGATCCCTGGTGTAGGAGGAGATGGGTAGAGGGGCCCTCCCTGCTCCTCCCACCCACTGCCCCCTGCGCTGGCTTTGCAATCAGATGCTGACCCCCATTTTTAGAGTGTCCAGCCCTAAGCAGAAGCCAAGAGCTTCATGTAGGGGACTAACCCCCAAATCACTGAATAACTAACCAAGGGAATAGCACGGGCCCTGAGCCCTCGTCCTCACTCCAGCCCTGCTCCTTCCCGGGCTGCCACTCCCTGTCCTTGCCAGGTGGAGTGGAGGCGAGGGGTGATGGAGAAGGTGGGGCTCAACCTCTGCCACGAGCAACCAGCCCCTCCCAGTTGCATTCCCAGAGCAGGGACTGGTTTCCAGCTGGTCCCCTGCATCCACTGAGCCCTGTCCAGGGTCGGGGTTTTACTCTGGCCAGAAGCACCACTCAGTTGCTCACTCATCCTGCTTTCCTTAGTGGGAAACATGGATTGTCCCATTGGACAGTGCAAAGTCCCTGAGGAGGACAAGCCTTGCTCAGGAACAACCAAACCACCCATGTGTGATCCACAACATTCCCATCCTGAATCCAAAGCCAAAGTGTGCGAGCTACTGGGAAGAAAGGAACCCTATCCCAGTCCCAACCAGACCAGTATGTTACTGTAAAATGGCAAATAAAAACTCCTAACACTCAATTTGGGGCATTAGTAGAGCAGGCATTCTTTATTTATTTATTTCTCAGCACTGGGCACATAGGAATGATCTTTCTTATCATGTGTGTGTACTGTTTTCCCTCAGCATAGCTAATATTTACTTAAAACTTTACATATCCATCAAACGTCTTACGTATGCACTACTTTTCTCAGCACGTTCATACATATGTTAACTAGCTCTGGGAAGTTCTTCAGCAGTCCATAGTCGGTCATAGGGGTCATCTGGTGGTCTCTTGGTGCTCTCTGGTGGTTGGATGGAGCATGAACTTGTTCAGTGAGCAGTGCATTTAGAGCTGGTCAGAGTGCCCTTGCTCAGCACCTGTTATCAAAAACTTACACGTATGTGACAACTACTCTGACTGAAAGCAATCAGAAACTTGCTCATTTTGCAACTACCCTAACAGAAACTTACATTGTAAAGAGCCAGGGAAAATTACTGAGCAATGGAGAATTGCTGCTCTCAAGTGGGAGTACTCAGACAGCTCTTTGGGAAAAACCTGTTTAAAGCAGAGACTGCACAGATTTATCTGAGCTGCTGACAGAAACACTTTCCTGGTCCTCAACAACCATTTTGGGAGAGCTACCTGGAGATGAGGGAGCTCCAACTCCCTTGGTTGCTGGAGGAACCTGTCCAGCATAGAACAGAGAGTCTTGTCAGTTGGTTCTTGGAAGGATGGAGGCTTTTGGAGGGAGGGAGGTTGTCCAAAGGAGTGAGGTTTTTGGAGGTATAGAGGCTCTCGCAGGGGTGGAGGTTTTCAGAGGGAAAGGAAGCTCTTGGAGGCAAGGAGAATCTCCGATGGAGAGAGATTCTTGGATGGATTGAGGATCTCTGATGGAATGATTTCCTTGGAAGGGTGGAGGCTCTCTGACAGATGGGAATTCTTAGTGGGAGCAGCCTCAGAGGGATGGAGGCTCTTGGAGGAGCTGGACGAACCCGACAAGCTGCAGCAGAGCAGGTGGCCTCACTTCACCAGCTCCTCCAGTTCCACCCACAATACCTGCCATATCCCAGAACCCAGCAGGAGAGACATCCCAGCCCACACCAACATCATCAGTTCCTGCAGCTCCTTGGCCACTATCATGCAGGGTTTGCCGTCACAGGGCATGTACAGGGGGCTCATGACAGCATCTGGATGCTGTGGAGGGATCACCTGAGGCACGGAGGAACTGGGAGCCCATGGTGCAACTCGGCTGTTCCAAGAGCCCAGGCCCAGCTCCCAGGGCACTTGTGTGTCTTCGGTGTCCCCACTTGCTGCTTGCGTGGTTGCCAATGGCCCATGGCCAGCCAGCCAGCCACAGAGGCCAGCAGTAGGACAGACAAGGTGAGCACAATGCTGCCGTCACTCATGGCTCTGGCACAGTCCATCATGCCCACAGGGGGAGCCGGGGGGTGGTGGCACCTCTTTGTGTAGTGACACCGCAGTTATGTCACAGTCCTGTGGGCAGAGACACCCATGTGATGTCACAGCCAGCGCTCACTCCTGTTTGTGATGTCATGGCCCCACCTCACCTCAGTACTCACCATGGCTTCAGGGGGCAGAAAGGGGCTCCCTGTGGGCACTGGAGGCCTCTCTAGAGCGGAGTGGATGGATCATTCTTGGCCAAGTAGGATGCAGGGATGAGGAGGAGGTTGGTGATGGTATCACCTCCTTGCTCTCAGAGCACGGGACATGGATTGTCCTTGTGGATCTAAAACAGGTGCTCTGCAGAAGTATCTGAGGTACTGACAGAAACCCAATCCTGGTCCGCATGGCAGCACAAATGGAGCTGTTGGCTACTTTGAAATCTGAGGGTGGAACGGTGAGGTCTTTCCAAGGTTTAGTGAAAGCTTTGTAGGAACAACCAGAAAAGGAATGCTCACAGGGTTCTGTTGGATGGGGAGCACTTCAGAGGGAAAGGGAAATGAATCCATGGCTGCAATTGGTCCTTCAGGAGGTGATGGAGCATGATGAATCCCTGAAAAAGGAGCTGGAAAGAAAAAATCCCACTGCCATAAGGTCATGGGTTATGGGAAGGCAGTGCATGTTCTATTTGGGGATTTTAGTAGGAGTTTTGATCAGGTTCCTCACAGAAACGTTTTGGAAAAGGTGTCCAGCTTTGAGAAGAGCAGCTACAGGGTGTGCTGGATAAAGAACTGGTTGCCGTACTGTTTTTTGCTACGATAGAGTCCATTTTCTTCCCAGTAGTTGGGTTTGGATTCAGGATGGGATAACAACCGATGGTTTGGTTGTTGCTGAGCAGAGCTTGCCCTCCTCAAGGACTCTTCAGTCTCCCATGGGGCAACCCATGTCCTGTGCTCTGGCAGTGAGAAGGTGACATCACCCTCTTTCTCCTCCTCATCACTGTGTCCTACTTGGCTGAAAATATTCCATCCACTCTGCTCCCAAGGGGCCTCCACTGCCCACAGGGAGGCCCTTTCTCCCCCTGAAACCCTGGTGAGCACTGAGGAGAGGCAGGGCCGTGATGTGACACAGATGTCCTCTCCCACAGGACTGACATCACTACACAAGACGTGCTACCACCTCCTGGCTCCCCATGGGCCATGTCGGAATCGTGAGCGACAGCAGCATCCTCCTCTCCTTGTTTGTCCTGCTGCTGGCCACCATGGCTGTCTGGCTGGCCATAGGCCATTGGCAACGACGGGTGGTGGGGACACTGAAGAACCTTGGGAGCAAGGCCAGGGGCTCTCAGAGCAGCCAGGTAGCTCCAGTGGAAGCTCCCCATTCCTCCACAGCTCAGGCAGCCCCTCCCCAGCATCCAGATGCTCCTGCAAGTCCCCTGGACATCCCCTGTGGCTGCAGTCCCAGCTGCACCCCCTGTGTGACGGTGGCCCGGGAGCTGCAGGATTTGGTGATGTCAGTGTGGGCTAGGAACAGGATGTCTTTCCCACTGGATTCTGGGATATGGCAGGTGTTGTGGGAGAACCTGGAGGAGCTGGTGGAGCGAGGCCACCTGCCCTGCTGCAGCTCGTCCAGCTCCTCCAAGAGCCCCCATTCCTCCAGGAGCAAGCTCCCAATGAGAACTTCCAACCTCCCAAGAGCCTTCATCCGTCGGCAAGCCTCTGTCTTCTCAATATCCTCCTTCCTGCCAAGAACACGATTCTGTAAGAGATACTCCATCCTTACAAAAAGACATCATAAGAGAGCCTTCATCCCTCTGAAAGCCTCCATTCCATTCAAGAGACTCCATTCCTCTGAGAGCCTCCACCTTCCAAAAGGCTCCATTCCTTCCACAAGTCCCCATTCCTCTGAGAGCCTCACTTCTTCTCAGAGTCTCCATCTCTCTGAGAGTCTCAGTCAGACCTGCCAGACTCCAGATGGAGGAGCCTCCCTAGACAGGTCTTCCTGCTCCCTCGAAGCTGCAGGTATCAGCAGAACCCACTCAACCCAGTAGATGCACATGGCCAAGAAAAGCCTGGAAGTAAAAATGGGAGCCCGGCCCATCCCAGTGAAGTGGTCCCAGGAGCAAGCAGCCCAGCAGGAAGAGTCCTGCAGCCAGCAATGTCCACCCCTCGACTCCTGGGATGCTGCAGCAGTGCCAACCAGGAACACACCCTGTGTTGGAGAAACACAAAGGAGCACCTTCGATACAAAGGAAGTCGGAGATCCCTCATCTCCAGGGAGCTCCACCCAGCCAGATGCTGAGGACCAGGATGAGGCTTCTGTTTGCAGCTTGGATACACCTGCAGAGCATCTGTGTTAAATAAATCAGCTTTTTCCCAAAGAGTTGTGAGTGCTTCCACTGGTCTGGTTTGGACTGGCATAGGGGACATCGTCTAGTCTTGGCTCCTTCATCTCCTGACACTGACCAGAGCACAGGAATGGAGAGGGAACATGGCACAGCAGAGCCTGAGCAGGGACAAGGCACTGTCCTTGGGGACACTCCCTGTGCCATGGGGCATCCATCAGCCTGTGGGACAGGAGCTGAGGGGGACTCCAATGCTTTCAAGAGCTGCCTTGCCCTCCTTTGATTTTTCCCCCTTTTTAGAGGGGATGTCCATGTGTACATGGCTTTATGGATGCACCCAGCTGCTGTCTAGAGCAGTTCAACTAGTTCTGTTTCTTCTTTCAGGGTGAGAAAAAAGGGGGCGTGGGGGCATCTGGGGCACCCCAGTATCACTGGGAGAGTGATGATGTGGTGGGGGAACAGGTGAGTGGGGGACAAAGGAAGGTCACTTGAGTCCCCTCAAAAAAGTGAGGTTACAGCCCCAAAGTGCCTGAAAATTCATGAAGGATGTCTGTGTAAAATACTGAAAACTGTAAAGTTTCTCATTTTTATATATAACAAAAAAAAGTAAAATTAAAAATAGATTTCAAAATAAACCCATGTATCTGTTGTATTATATGCAGGATTTTAGAGCATAAGAAATCCTGAATATGGATCTGTCGGGTTTGAAAACACAAATGCAACATCTGTATACAAATGAAACAGTAAGGGCTTGAAAACATGAGAAAAGATGATCTGTATGAAGGGAGTAGAAATACCTCTGTGTCATCAGAGTTTTTTCCCTTCTCCTCTCGCTGTAACATCCCAAAACTGGCACCTGGAATGGGATTTAAATCAGGGCTCATTAACTCAGAGTGCCCCTGCCACCTCCACAAAGCCTGGCCATAGTTTAAGGGGAAAACCAAGGGAGTCAACCTGCACCATCTACTGCCAAATGAGGCCAGACATCTACTTTCATGGCCTTGTCCAGTCTCTAAATCAGAAAGATAAAGATCATATGTCTCTAACAATCATACGTTTTTCATTAATGAACAGATACACATAGTATTCCCTAATGAGCTGATGTCAATATATCTTTCTAATAAGTACACGTTTTGTTACTGAGCAGATGCACAGGTGTAGTGGTATCATACTAGATCTTTTACTAACAAACATACAAAGTTTTAGCAAATGAGCAGATACATGGATAAATATAACATTAGGTTGGAAGGTTCATCTAGAGGTCAGCTTTGGCTCAGGGCCTGTTGTTCACGCCTCAGCACTTCAGTGATATACAGACAGGGCTTTGTATTACACTTAAACATTTTGCTAAGTGGGAACCTCTGTCTGATGACGTCCCCAATCCTATCCCAAATCTAGGTAGTATTGGATTGAATGGTACTCTAGTCACTTTCCCAGACTGGTTGGTGTGACAAGGAAAATCCTCTGGCCACCCAGAGAAGGGATTCCCCAAGACCAGGAGATCTTTATACCCTCCATTTCAGGGCAATTTGGATAAATCATTCTGCCAATATTCACCTGCAACATTTCCACATTTTATAGCTCCTATTTCTAGTTTATCAGCAGTGTCTGGATTATTTCTCTTACAGACACCACATTGCTAACTAACCCCTTGTACAATTTGTGTAATTTTTGGACCTATAACCAACTTGTGCAAATGTTTCAATAATTTTTCTGCGCTCCAAGGAATAGCCTCATGAAAGGGATGCAAGCTGATGGCAGTTCAGATCTCTAGCTTTAAGGAGTGACATTAGCTGGACACTGCCTGGAGCACTTATACACTTCCCATGCTAGGATGAAGCTTACAGAAGAGAGAAAAACGTTTTTCATGCTTCTCCAAGAAAGAATTTCTCCACACAAGCCTCAAATCTGAATGAAAATGTCCCTTTCTTTTCCCTATATGCATCCAGTACATCCGTATGGCACAGCGATGGAACAAGGAAGATCCCCCCTGGACACGAGACAAGGCTGAAGAGGCAGAATCTGTCATACTTACAACAAATAGAGTGTGAGTTTAGCCCAGCAATGGCTTGAAAACCCTTGTGCCTAATTGCTTTCTGCCCTAACAATCCAGTCCTCAAAGAATTCTCACTGCTGCAGCCCAGGCTGTTTGCAGAGAAAAGCATTCCTAGCAGGAGCAGCAATCTGCGTCAAAAGGAACAGAGAAAAGTGTTTCCAAGATCCAGTATCAGAACAGAAAATCCTCTGAGCAACAGCAGAAGTAACAGAAATCACCTAAAAGAAGCATTTGAATACATAATACACTTGTTAATCATAATGCTGCCCTTCCCCTTCAAATCTCCCCAATTTTATTTTTAAAGTGCTGATATCGTTATTGGTCTCGAAGGGGTAATTTCTTCCACTAATCACCCAGGATTTATCAGCGAGCAGAAAGGACCTTGCCATGCAAGGCTACCATGATTTAGAGTCCAGCTTACCTTGCAACATTTAAACAACCTTGGCATTAACAGCAAACAGTCTGTGCCATTTCCAAGGCTATGTAAGAAGAAGGGTCTCAGTATGAGGCCTTAGGGGTGCTGAGTAAAGAAAACGTGCAACCATTCCAGCAAAGCCTAAAACAATTCAGGGACCAAGGAAGTCCAGCAGTCCTAGAAGCACCCACCTCAGTTTTTCCTTCCTCTGGATTGACTTCCCTCAAATCAAGCACCTTATAAGCACGGCCCCCTGGAGAGCTGGAAAGGTGCTGGGCTGTGTATTTTCACTAAAGGCATTTCTATACATGTGTGCAAATCCAGCTCTGAAACGGAGCCAAGCTACATTCATTTTTTAGGTCTGGAGAGCCCCGTTTTTCTCCTGCCTAAATCACCCTTTCCAGGAGTGCCACAAAACCCAAATGCATACTTAGCAAGACACCTCATTCAAATCTGCCACGAAGATCAGTGTACTCAGCAGTTCCTAAAGAAATTTACAGTTTTCTACTTACTATAAAAACTAACAAAATATTTACAAGTAATAGTTAGTACTATGATTGCCCTTTCTTTTTATTTGTTTCATCTTGGAAAAGAGAATTCCAAGGAACTCTTGAACTGTACTTTTTGAAGAGCTCTTTTGAATCCAGTAACTTGCAAAGTTACTTCTGTAACAAGAAAGGAAATAGCTGAAAGAAAATTAGCAGTATTTTTTTTACTTGTCTTGGAACTAAAAATTTATTTCTTAAATTTTTACAAACATGATTGTATACAAACAACAGAGAATGAAGTTTTCTGCCCACACTAAAGAAATCAACACGGCCTTACCCATGGCTGCAGTTCCTCCAAGAGTGAACAGGCTCTGTCATGGGATTTTCCACGGCCATGTGCTTGGAGGTGCTCCAGCATGATCCCATGCACAGGCACTGATGCACCATGGACTTATCCACAACCACAGCTCCTTCAAGTCTGTCCTTGGGTCACAATCTCTTCATGGGCACGGACATAACCACGGCCACAGATGCTTGGAGATGTTCCTGCTCTGCTCTGCTCTGCCATAGGCTTATCCACAGCCACTGATGCTTTGGGGTGTCCTGCTCTGATGTGGACTCATTCACAGGTCACAGTTCCTTTGATCTGAGTTCACACTGGAGCTCCAGAATGTCCAGCACAGCTGCACAGAAACAGCAGCAATGCCCTGGCCATCTGCCAGCCTGGGTGTATTGCCACTGCTGCCATCAGTGTCCCCAGGCACAGCACAGTAACATGATAAGCAGCAAAACCCAAATTAAGCCACTAACCAGCACTATAATAACCAGTTAACAGCTAAACAGCACTAACAGCTACAAATCCAGTTTAGCACATTCCAACCAAAACTGTTGTTATCTCAAACCCCACAAGCCCCATGCTGGGCACCAAAAAGGACTGTCATGGATTAACCCCAGCTGGCAACTCAGCCCCACACAGCCACCCTCTCACTCCCCTGCTGTGGGATGGGGGAAGGAATCAGAGAAGTGAGAAAACTCATGGGTCGAGATAAACACAGTTTAATAGGTAAAGAAAAAGCTGTGCACACAAACAAAGCAAACTAAGGAATCCATTCCCCACTTCCCATCTGCAGGCAGGTGTTCAGCCATCTCCAGGAAAGCAGGGCTCCATCACACAACACTGATGTGGGAAGACAGACACCACCACTCTGAACATAACCCCTTCTTCTCTCAGCTTTATATGCTGAACATGAAGCCATAGGGCAGGGGATATCCCTTGGGTCCCTTGGGGTTTGCTGTCCCATCTGTGTCCCCTCCCAACCCCCTGTGCACCCCCAGCCCACTCACTGGTGGGTGAGATGCAGAAGAGGCCTTGACCCTGTGTAAACACTGCTCAGCAATAATGAAAACATCTCTCTATTATCAACAGTCTCCTCACTAATCCAAAATTAGCTCCATACCAGCTACTATGATAAAATTAACTCTACCCTAGCACAAACCAGCAGAGCTCAGTATCTTCACAAAGCAAGTTTGGTTTCAGTATCAAAATAAAACTCAGTTGGTCACATATATTCTCAGAGGCTGAGAATGTCACTTTTGAGCTATACTAATTCATACCAGCTCTCACAAACGTTTGTTTTAGATAATCATTTAAGATCAGGTTCTCCAGTTGAGCATTTCCCCAGTTAATCTCTTGAAAAGCAACAAACAAAAAAGCCTCCTCTGCAGTTGTTACTGACTGTAAGTTCTGTCACAAGCAGCTGCATCACACAACTTCTTTCATGAAGACATCACATAACTATTTTCCTCCTCCTCTAAGTCACTGGAAACTGGGAAGGTTAAGGTTCCCAGCTACTGGGAAGGTTAAGGCCACCTCCCAGCTTTGGGGGATTTCAGGAGTCTCAATACATGCAACTTTTCAACTCCAAAGTCATTTGGAAGCTGGAGGCTGTAGGGGAGAATTCCAGGTAAAAGAGTATTTAAAAAAACAGGGAATTTCAGTGCCTCATTTAATTTACTTTAAGCACAGCATGCCTGCACATTTCTTCAGTACAGCAAGGATTATTGTCCAGCTGCCTTTTCTCCTTCAGAACCTACAGAGTGTCCTTCGCAAAACCTCTTCGTTAGTTTATCTGTGTTCATAAACTCTGATCTCTCAAAAAAAAAAAAAAGTTACATTTTTCTTTCCCCTGAATGCTGTGTCAGCCTTAAAATATGCCGGGTATGAGGCGGTAAGGCACTGCAGCAGTGTAGTTCTTCCAGTCCTTCCCATATTTGCTGAAACAACGGTGTTCATCCCTAATGCAACGGTGGGTGAGCAGAATAGTCATATAAACAATGTAGAAGTAAGGCAAGATGTGTGCAAACCCACAGGCCAGGCAATAGGCCAGCGAGCCCATCAGGTCTCCTGTGTAGTTGAAATGACGTGCCCACCCCCAAAATCCTGAAGTCATCAACTTGCTGTAGTACTTGGTGCCATCCACAGACATGTAGGAGCACTCGATGTACTCGGGTTTCTTCCCCCATATCCTGCAGTTGCCATCTGTACGCCGGAAAAGGTCCTTCTGGTGGTTGGTCACTCTGAAGATGTAGTAGCCAATCAAGCCCAACATCAAGATGCCCACGGCATTAGCTGTGCCCAGCTGGACGGGGTGGTAAACCAAATACAACCCCTGGGGAGCACAGAAACAACTTTCAATATATACTCAGGATTCCGGACCAATTCCCTGTCTACACTGAACCACAATGGACAAGAAGAAAGAATGGAAAAATCCACTCTACCAGTCAAACTATGGAAAACTTCCACAAAACTCTGCATCCTACATTTTCCTTCTCCCTCTCTCTTGATCAGTCTCTCCCTAAAACTGCACTTTCTAGGTGAAACAAGCAGAAAAGAGAAGTTGTGAGGATGCAAACAAACCAGGACAAGATAAAAAACCCAAACAACAAAATCCAAACAAACCACCACCAACCAGAAGATCCTCAACATTCAGGAGTGCTAAAAGAAACTGAAAGGATTTAGAGAAAAATACAGACACAACAGACAGTGACAGAAAAAGGCATATTGCAATGATTGCTCAACATTCAAAATGTCTAGAAATAATTTAAGGTACAAATTAAACTTCTGGGGAGAATGTTTCTGTAAAGGTTCTTTTCTTTTAGCCCAAATATATATTGTGCATGTTTTTACCTGCAGAGTATAGAGGTAAGGCAGCCAAACACAGTCTCCCCATCCCAAATACCATCCAAAATGGTCATGGCAGATATCAATGGTTTTCAAATACCAGGCTTCATTCCAAAAGAAGTCCAAAACATAAATACCCTGCAACAGAATAATTTCACATTAATAACAGAGCACTGTCACCAGTTATCCTTTTTAGTAGCATCAGCATATTCTCTGTGCTGTCTTGTGGTATGATCTCAAAACTTACTTTTCTTTTTATGTTAACACTTCACAAACAGGATATTAAGAGGAACATAATCACATAATCTATCTAGATATAAATCTCTATCTATCTAGATAGATAAAGCAGTAATAAGGTATATAATATATAATATAAACGACATACATATTATATATATTAGATATTATATACGATATAAAATATTAAAAATAATAAGCCATAATAAGTCAAGTGTACTACTTAAGGACACACACTTCATTAGCGAACTTACAATTGACCACTATAACCTCTCTTCAGCTTAGAGCCATATGGTTACACAGAGAGGGAACAGAGCTTCTATTGAGCAGGCTTCTATTTACACAGATCAATGAAGAAATCCTAACTATTCCCTGTATTTATTACCTTGGAGTCTCTTCAGCAGAAAGCACAGCACCACCCTGACTATTTTTAGGTGTGCAGCATTTGTAGTTCTGCATGTCTTGCAAAGACACACACAAAAAAAAAAAGTCACATGTTGTGATGCCCTCAGAAAAAACCACCCAATCTTGATCCAACTAAATCCATGGAATTTTTTTTTTTTCCTTTGGATTTAAGATCAGGCTATGCGTGTGTCCAGAACAGAGGCTCAGAAAAGCATTTCTCAAGTTTCCACTGAAATCTGGTGCAGACATGACCAAGACACTGGTGGTACTCTGTGTGAACACAGTAGGATGCTTCCATTTCCTCTGAATGAATACAAGTGTCCAAAGAAGTCCCAGTACATCAGCACTGAATAAGCTTGCTCGAGCCAGGAAGAACTAAGTTTAATTACCATGGAAGGAGGTTTTTTTCCTACTTTAATACTAGTTCACTTCCAAACTGGTTTCTTCATTTCTACCTCTGAATTTACCTGAAGGACATTGACAAGGATCATGGAGTTTGTCACTTGCCCATAGAGCTCCTGTTGTTTAGCAGCATAGGAAAGGTTAATTAGAGTCCAGGCTACAATACCAGGACGCCCATTGAAGAAGAGCTTGAAATCAAACCACCTTCCTATTCGAGGGTTAAATTCAATTCCCATCATGTAGTCGTAAAAGAAGTTGCCAGTGAATTTGCTAGACAGCATTAAAAAACAGAAAAGTACACAGTTATACACCAATACAGGTAATTACTATTCTGACTACACATTTCAGATTAATTTGATGTAGGGATAATCGAAATCATAAACCCACGTAACACTGCAAGATAACACAAACTGAACCCAACCGAAGTATTATATTCATAGAAATAAATTTTTCAATTTCAGAAGTGCCCTGGTTTACTCTTTGCAACACTTTTGAACAGTCTAATTGTAACTGTATTTTTAGGATTGCTCTACCTGTGACACTGAGGCTGCCAGTCACATGGAGTGTAGCATGAAACACAGAGGATGGTGCCAATGAAGTAAAGAACCACAGTCATATATTGGCTTATATATCTGTGCCAGCAAAATATATTCCATGATTCAATTTATATGTCCCATTTCAATTTAGCAATTTTAATGTCTGATTACCTAGTATTCTCTCATACTAAAACTCACATACCAGTCTTTGGCATTGGTAGGGAAACAGTAGCCTTTAATCATTGCAAACGTGGAAACTGTGTATCCCAGGATATTGGCACACCACAGGAGAGGAATCCAGTTGTCAAAAATGATGGTAGGTGAGAAGAAATGGAAGTAATAAGCATTTGCAAACCAAAGCACATGGGTAATGATCCAGGCCTGAAGTCCATTGATTTCATATTTATTCACTACACCTAAAATATGAAGAAAAAATTGAGTGTTAAGTGACACTGCATTAATGCACCTTTTAATTAATAGATAGAAGCTCAATCAAGTGCTCAGAAAATGACCTCACTCTTCTCATCCTCCCAATTAAATATCTTGAAGCACTTTTCTGCATATTACATTAGACTCTGCTGTAATCATTAGGCTTTGTTAGGCTGAGCTTTTCTCTTCACAAAACTGAAATTAGAATCTCCCTCCAAAACTGACTAAAGTAACAAGTTACTGTTTCTAACACTTAGTTCACATCACCCATTTTGTTCAAGTCTCTCTAACAGCTTCAGCAGCTACAACTGCCTTGTCAAATACCAGCAGCAGTCCACTGATGATTTTAAGTGCCAAAATTATCAGTTAGTACTTTTCCACTGCTGGTGTGGTGCCTGCTGTATCAACAGTTTTACTGACAGTAAGAGATAGAAATTTTAAAATTTATTCTAAAAGATGACATAGATTGCTTTCTATTTCTGTTTGAAATGAACATATGAGGAAGGTGAAGGCATTTATGTCCACATCTCCTCCAGCTACAAATGGGTTATTAAAGACTGTAAGTACAGAAATACTGTAATTTTAATAGACTGGATGGTGTACATGTATTCTAAGGAAGACCTTACCAGCAGGTGTGACAGCACCTTCCTGTACACCTCCCACATATCCAGGAAGAAATTTATGGCAGAAATCAGGAATAAACATATACAAAACGACCTAGAAGAGAGAGAATGTATTAATAGTAAATACAGACAAAACAAAACCCCTCATAACACTATTATACATATACCAAATATATGCAGTTTCTATTAAGTATTGGATAAGCAAATATGGCAATATTTAGCTGTTGTGATTTTAGACTAGTAATACATCCAAGCTATTACACAACTCTAAACATGTATTTCCTGGCAGGTTGTCATCCTTTTTCGGTGGGGAAGCAGGACAGCTGGTAATCAGATTCAACTCCTTATCCTTTTATTTTGAAATTAATCTGTGTTATAAGTGTTTTCCAATTAGGCAAAAACATTAGTTTGCTAAGTTTGAAGATATTTTACACATCTAAGTTATATTTAATTTGTCAGCCTTCTTTTACTGCTTGTCTATAGAAAATATCAGCCCTTCTGCATTGCTTTATTGTGTGTGAATTTAAAACAAAGGGGTACTGTTTTTATATAATCACTCCATCAAGGATTATGTCACTCAAGGAATATCACACAAGGGATATTTGTGTATATTCTCTACACACTTATTTTTCCAGTCCGTAAATTTCACTTGGATTCCAAAATCCATGGAAAGTGAGAAACAACAAAGAGTAAACGCCAGTGCATCATTCCACTATCCTTTGTGTATAAGGATTCATCAAAGAGCTGTTTGAAAAACCAGACACTTCCTCCAGGGCATGACTCCATAAGGTACCTGGAAAGCAACCCAAAGGGAATAGATGCCAGCAGCCCTGTAGGTCAGCGCAGGAGTCTTGTTCCAGATGTCAGACAGACGTCTGTTCCCCATGAGCAAGTCAATGGCTGGATCAGTCAGAGAGCACTGATACTGGTCACAGGCCATGAGGAAGTAATACACGATAAGTGGTGCAAACATGAGCAGGAAAAGGATGCTTGCCAAGGAGAACCAGTCCACCTCCCTGTAATCCAAAACACAGCATTTTTTTCCCCAGCTTTCACGTAGACAAATGGTTTGATTATGTCAGATAATTTTTACAGTGGACCTTCTAGATTAAATGGATGAAAACTGAAAATGATTTCAGGGCACATACAGTTCTTTGAATCAAACAACGACAAAAAACTTTACCACAAACTGTTACAAAACTGCACTACTTGATCAGAGCAACACATTAGGTAATATCTCCCCTCCAGAAAGCAGATTATTATTGCAGACTCCATGTTTTTGACAGCAATCATGGCTAGAACTGGTAGAGCATTCAGCTGGAAGTGATAACAGAACACCAAGAATATTATGCAAAGCTTGGGAAGGCAGAAAAGACAAATCTTGGATGGCCATCAGGTGAACTCCCTGTTCCACACGCTGTCTGTAAGGCCACAGACACCCATGACTGTTTCCAGCTGCAATACAACACCCTACCAATACCTCTCCAGTTCTCTGAGAACTGGGATATGACTCATATATCTTGCTACAGCAGGAGTTGTTAGCTGGGAATACCACAGATGCCAGGATGCCTGCTTTCCAGATCTTGGCATGTATTTTGTTCCTTGAAGGAACCACAAATTTTACCAATTTTTATGATTTGCTTTCCCTTTTTGCAAGGAGGACTGTTTTAACCCAAGCCATCTGGCAAGCCCTCTGCCTTAAAAGTCTTGAACTCTTCTTTGGCATCTATTGCTAAAGGAAATTATCCATGAGTTTTCAAGAACAGAGCAATAACAATCTTTTATTAACTAAGTGAAGTTGAAAAGAAATGTAGCATCTTTAGGAGTAAGCATGAAGCAATTGGAAATACAAAGACTACTTAGGGTCATCAGCTTCTCTCACCATGCTCTACCCCACTGGACTTGAGATGTTTGAGTATCATTTTGGGTGGTTTTGTGTTTTCTTTCTTGAGCAAGTTTTTTCTCCTGATGGGCTGCCATGATGTCCTGTACGAAAGAAAATATTCATTGTATTAATCCAACTGGTTCTCAGTATTTTTTATGGTTCTACAAGACAAATACAAATAAAAGTTATTAAAAACTACTATATAGCCTTCTAATTACATGAAATTTGGGGGTGGAGGGGACGAAGGAAAAAATCCTTACCAATTCCTTGTGAGCTTATATTCAGGAAAACATAATCAAAACGCTGATGTCAAAGTAATCCATCAAACTTCTTGCTAACTGGAAACTTCTTCTAAGATGTATTATAAAATACATGACTTTTTACTTATTATTATGTGAGATGCAAAAGAAAAGAAAAAGTTTTACCACACTAATAAACTTCTGAAAATAAAAGCTCTGTACCTAATTGCCTTCCTTAATTAGAAAAATTGCTACTGTTGTAACATTAGCTGTACTGGACCTTGGTAATTGTGTGCTTTTGTCCAGACCCCTTGCTCCATATGTGTCAGCCCCACCAAAGAAAACAAGATATAATCCCACCTAAAGCAAAGATCAGTTTTGTGGCAGCTGACACTCCATGGGGATTAGCACTGGAGCTGAAACTCTGTGGGATCTCTGGTACAGAACACTGTATTTAACAAATGGTTCTATTTCTGAACTTCCCTGGGCAAGTCGCAGTTGGCTAGTGAGGCTGAAAGATTTAGTGTAAGGATGTCTATCTTTTGAAACTACATTTTGAATTTTAGGGATAAACTGTAATATCCTGAAATTGAAAAGTTGATAAAACAGAAAATAGCGTTTCCACCTAAAACATACTTGAATTAGTCCACTTATGAAAAAGTTACAGACCTGTAAAAATCAAAAAACTTGAAGGCTGCTCAGCATACCTGATTCCTCATCTCCACTGATCATCAGGAACAAGACTCTCATATTTCAGGGTCTCATCTGTATAGACTGTATTAAGGCCTCGTAACTTCTTAAGAAAAGCAATATTCTAATCTCACATTTCTGGAAAGGTTTTGTTATCAGATGTGTTTGAAAGCAAAACTTTATTGCCATGTTCATGCAGAAGGGTGCTATAGTGCCAAAGGTTTTCTGTTGCTATTCTTGTTACACTCTATAATAACTTACCTAGAGATCAGTGCTGGCAACAAGGATTCCAATTTTACACTAGTTTCATTTTTCAGACTTTGCATTTCAAAAATGGTGAGTTTTTGTTGGAAACTCTGAAATGGTTCTAACAGACACAGAAATTTTTTTTCTTTATTCTGAGGGAATATTTTCAAACATATCTTTTGAGTATGCAAATAGTTGAATGAGTGATTGTTTTGATTTTTATTTACATTTGCTCTGATTAAGGTCTTAATTTTTATTTTGATAGATACGAGTTCTTTTACTGTTTCCTTCTTTACAAAAACATCTTTTCACTACTGTTTTAAAAAATATAACCTATAAGCATAAAGGTGATCTCATAAATTGTTACAACACCTTAAGTCTACTTGTTGCCACAGAACAACAGCATGCAAGTATTGCATCCAAATACACAGATATTTACACAAGAAAGTTTTGACTTGATGACAGTTCTATGGGCAATGAACAGAGCGCTGGTTTTATGTGACACAGAACTGTGGTGATCATGAACTTATGCTCTGAGCTTTTATTTGTTGTCCTGGTTTATGACTGCCTGCCTGCCCTTTGCGGGGAATACAGACCCGTATTTTGCAGTTTTTTCGGGGTTTTTTTCCTAACCTACCAGGGCTGGCGACTCCACCCGGCAACCCATTCCAGCGCCCGACCGCCCTAACAGCCCAAACAATTCCTCTGATATCTAATCTGAGTCTCCCCTGCCTCAGCTTTAAGGCCATTTCCCCTGGCCCTCCTTGAGGAGAAGGCGGCTCGTCGCTCCCGCCACGGCCTCACACGGCTCTCGGTGCGGGGGGAACGCGGCCTCCCACGGCCCGAGACCGCGCGGGGGCCCGACCCCACCTGGGCTGGCTCACCTGGCCTCGCTCGCCGTGGTTACTGAGCGGGAATGGCTCACCGCGGGTCCCGCACCGTGGTTACTGAGCGGGAATGGCTCACCGCGGGTCCCGCACCGTGGTTACTGAGCGGGAATGGCTCACCGCGGGTCCCGCACCGTGGTTACTGAGCGGGAATGGCTCACCGCGGGTC
>JAWWTY010000156.1:6779404-6798246 GCA_035222235.1 Margarornis squamiger
TCAGAGCCTTCAGCCCTGGCAGCCCTGGGGAACAACAGGCAGAGCAGGACACTGGGAATAGCTGGGGCAGGGACCGGGACTGGGGGCAGGGACAGGGGACAGGGACAGGGACAGGGGGCAGGGACAAGGGACAGGGACAGGGGACAGGGGGCAGGGACTGGGGACAGGGAGAGGGACAGGGGACAGGGACAGGGGCAGGGACAGGGACAGGGGCAGGGACAGGGACAGGGATAGGGACAGGGACAGCAACAGGGACAGGGTACAGGGACAAGGGACAGGGGACAGGGACAGGGGACAGGGGGCAGGGACAGGGACAGGGACAGCGGCACTGCCCTGCAAAGCCGTAGCTGTGAGCTCAGGATTGGTTTGTCTTGGAAAGCTGACTGGTACCGATGATTTTTGTTTTACCTGTTTCAGCGAGTTTCCCTTCCGAGAGGCTCCAGCAATTAGAATTCTGCCTGCTGCCCTTGACAGGAATACCGTGGGGCGATAGGAAATGGCACAGATTTTAAAATGCTGTCAGTAGGGATGAAATTGAGAGCACTGCTTCCTCATCCGCTCTATAAATGACCTGTGTGGGTGAAATGGTCGTGGTCTAACCCAATTCTGGTTCTTCAGCTCTGCTGCTGTTTTGGCTGAATGTTTGATTTCCTAATTTTTGATTTTATATATTTTTTTTTTATATGCAGTGGTTATGGCTGCTCAGATCACTATTATGAGTCAGACACGCTTCTGCATTCATTTCAAGTTCTGGAAAAGCTCTTGGAGTCTCCAGCTACTCAAGATATTATCTGTGATGTGGGAATGTAAGTTTTTTTTGTGCACACATGATAAAGGGGTAGGTCTTTAGGGAATGCTGCCTCTGCCATGCCTTTGGATTAGCAAGGGCTCTGCATCAAACTTTCAGACACATCTTAGGAACTGCACTCCTTTCACATTTAATGGCCATGACTAGGACTGCAATGTGCAGAACAGTGTCTGAAAGATAATACTTTCAAAGATTTCTGGAGGTTGAGCCCTTCTAGAGATAAATGGGATAGTTACATTTATTTATTTGGAACCTGAATGGCTGGGCCCTATTGCCACGGGTCAGACTTTGTGTTAGATGTAACACCAAGGGCTTTATAAATTGACTGTCTTTTAGGACTGCTGGGGCTCAGGTAACTTGCTTTGACTGACAGACATCTTTAAGCAACATAAGTGTATGTCAAAATCACCAAAACCACATAAGTCACATGCTGACAGTGAGCAGTGATAATTTGTAAAATTCCCATGTACACCTAGGTGTTAGTATTGATTTACTGATGTATTGATTTTGAACTGGGCTGATAGTATCATGGGAAATCAGCTTTGACTAAATAAGTTGGCCCAGCCATGGGGATTATTCTGGTCTGCTCATGTTCCTAAGGCTTGCCACTGCTTGGGCAGTAGTTGATATATCCAAGACTGACAGGATAGTAGTTCTGATTTTTTTTTCAAACAACTACTTGAATTAAAAAATTAGAAGCTAAAACGTCATGTGTTTTTTTAGCTTAATACCCTTTAGTGAGGTCTTAAAAATAGTTTTTGTGCAGTGGAGTAGATTCTGTAGCTTTTTTAAAATTTCATTTAAGGAGCTTAGTCACTGCTAACTTTGCTTCTTATTTTCACAGGCCTGTTCTGCACAGAAATGTTCGCTATAATTGTCGAGTGATCTTTTTAAATAAGTGAGTTCTTTACATGTTTTGTGAGACAACACATTAATGTATTCTTTCAGAGACCTATTTGGCCTTCAAGAGAGATTCGTCGGTGCTATGTAGTGTGATGCAGTTATTTTTTGATCTATTAAACTTTGACAGTCAACTAATGTTTTTCATTGTCTCTTTTTCTTTTCTGAATTTGCGGAAACTAAATTCCCACTGCCTTCTGAAAGGCTTCAGAAAAACCCCTTGAGATTGCAAACATAAAATTTAAAAATGTTGGTACGTAGTAATTGTTTAATGTACATCATAATAGGAAAATAAAAGAGTTGATCTCAACCAGTGTTGATACATAGCCTTGTTTGGTTGTACATCAGGTCTTAACTTGCCCTTCTTGTTTTGCTTTATGATTTAAGGAAGATTCTTCTGATCAGACCAAAAACAGCACTGGCAAATGCAGGAAACTACAGGGAACTCAGATGGTTCACCCCGTGGAGCAAAGCAAGGTATGCTGGTGACTGTTAAAATTGTGTTTAAAAAAATTGGGTTTGCAGCCACAGCAGCAGGATTGAAACCTCTGCAGGAAACAGTGGTGTGTTCTTTATAGGTCTAGTTTCTAGCTAGGATTGTTTACCATGCATTTCTGAAGCAAACAGGGATGTTGCCAGCTTGTAATCTTAATAGTTGTGATTTACTGCACAGAAAATATTAAGGTCTTTTTTAATTTTTAAATTCATATAGTCCTGTTCAACTTCAATATGCTTTCTTTAATCAGTATTAGAAGGTGTCAGAATGTGGAAATGAGAATCAGTTTTTATGCTGTTATTAACTTAATGTATTCACAATCTGTAAACTTGCTTTAGGCATGTGGAGGAGTATTTTCTACCCAGGATAATTCAGGAAGTGACTGGTCAGGTAAGTTGCTCTTTTTTTACCTTTAGCATCTTCCACCTTCAGCAATTAAAAACTTCAGTACACTAAATTCTGCTGCCAGTCATGTTGCAGATTCACAGGTTTCAGTGCTAGTTCCCAGTTACGTTAAATAAGAGCATAACATAACCTTAGGTATGTTAGTATGTGGCAGCAAAGCAAGCAAATTTTAAATCTACCTCAGCTATTTGTACATACAGGGCCTTCATTGTCTGACATTGCACAGTTCTGGCACTGCATTTATCTGTGTTTGAGACTAGAATCGAGTGTATGTTTTTAGGTAAAAAAATACCATTAAGAAAATCGTTTAGCCTTCTTGATTCAGAAGGATCTAAAACTTCGGGTATTTTCCATTTAAGCAGGACTGTGATTCCTAACAACAAACAGTCTCTGTTTTGTAGATTGGTTAATTCCTGTCCTGAAACAAAGCACTGGATCTGGATACTACTAAAATTTCAACATAAAATTCCAGTCAATCCAGAAGTTTTCAGTTTATAGCTTTTTTTTTCTTTTAACTTGGTACAAAATGAAGTAAAGTGTAATATGATTGACAGTCACTCATTTCACATGAGTGAGTATTCAGTTTTGGGTTTTTTTTGGATTTGTAGGTAACCTTTTGAATTGATGAGATTCTTCTACTACATGTATATAAGGATTTCCTTGGGTTTTTTTCTCAGGAAACTGTTCCTTTTGGGGATGCAGTGCTAGCAACCAAAGATACCTGCCTCGGGGCAGAAATGTGTGAAGAACTATGGACACCAAACAGGTAAAGAGGAAAAAGAAATGAAAAATAAACTAAAACATACTCTGGACCTGCCTGAAATTACTGTTTGAAAAGATCTGCTTGTTATTCTTCCATGTAATTTATCTTTCAGAAAGTGCCAGTAAGCTAAAATGTAATTAGGAGGAATAAATACATTGTAAGAAAGACCTCACTAGGCTTGGTGCAGGATGGCCAAGTAATTTGGGTGGTTAAGGTAAATTATTTAGAAACAGAAGGTAGGATAGAAATACCAGAAATAAGCAGAATGAAAGGACTGACCTGAGGAAACAAATGACAGATAACTGCAGTGCTCACATTCCAGACACTGTTCAGCTTTTAGCTCAACCTGATGCTGACACATCCTCTCTGGATCCATCTCTGTAACTTGATTGAGGCTCAAAGGTACTTTGTATCAATTTTTAGGAGCGATTTTGTGTAGTAATCATCATTTTGTGTTATTATCACTCAGTGTATGTAGTCTTAAAATTTTGAGATTAATATTAGGTCTTTTAATTACTTTATTCCTTTTACCTCTGGATTTGACCCACTCCTCCAAACCACTCCTCTTAACAGACAAATTGAGCCCTGTTCTGTTTGAGAAGCCAGAGCACAGGCATCTAGGCAGCATCGCTTTGAGATGTATCACGTATCACTTTTCTGAAAAATTTAGCTATTAGCTTACTCCTCCTGCTTTATTTTTTAACCAGCATAAGACAATGCATAAAGATGCAACAAAAAGTCACTATGGGAAAGCAAAGCCTATTAACCTAAGTAACATTTCCTGTTATTATTTTAGTTCCTGTTACAATTTAAAGTTCTTTCAAATGACAAAGAAGATCCCTTTCACAAAGGTCTGATGTGGGGAGGAGTTGTGGCTGCATGACAGCTGTTTACAAAATAAACAAAACGTTCCTGATATATTTCCAAATCTCCAGTCACAGACATTAATTTCCTTGTAACTGATGAAGGTGTGGTGTGTCAAAATTGTGATTAATTTTTTTAGTATTTGTTATGGCATTGTGAAAAAAAAAAAAAAAAAAGAGCAGGAAAATTCTCCTTCTTGTGGTTCTCTTTTTGGATTTACTAAGAAACAAGGAAAACAGTCCCACAACTGACCTTGCACTGCATATCCCTGTTGCTTTGACAGCCCCCATATTGAAATGGGACTTGATGGTGTGGAAATCTTCACTAACTCTTCTGGGAGTCACCACGTGCTGCGGAAGGCTCACACCCGGGTGGACTTGGTGAACTCTGCCACAGCAAAGGTATGCACTTAAAAGAATATAATTAATTAAAGAAATTAACAACCAGAAAAGGTTATGCACCTCATTTTTTTTCAGAACAGTCTCCTCTTCTATGAGAGGACATAGCAAGAGCGTGAGGGTCCTGACAGTCCTTGTTATTAGTTTCTTGTTTTGTTACCTGTGATTAACTCCCCTGTGAATCGGCCATAGGGGAGGAGCTCAGTGTCTGGGGGACTGTGCTCCTTTGGAGAGAATGGAGGGAAAATACTTAATCACAGCAATTGACTTGAATAATTGGAAGTATGTAATGTTGTGTCTATACAGAGAATAACCATCTTGAAAGGCTGTTGTTGAATGCATGTTCTGCATATAAAAGGCAAACAACTAATGGCTGTGGTTTCTCCCCGTAGTACATATGTCTAAAGTGTCCCTCCCTATACCTTATGTAAGGAATTGGCAGCTTGTTGCCAGCTTTTAATTCAGTCCCTTGGCACATAAAAAAATCATCCAAAACTCTCTTTTAATTTCCTGAAAATGAGTTTCTTTCCCATTTTTTGTTCACATAGCAACATTGTGTTGGAGGAACATCAGTAACTGTATCAGGAAGAGGAAATAGAAAACAGTATTTAAACTCAGACTTAATTTTTCGTCTGTTGTCTTCTTACTTAAAAATTATTTTTCTACTTTGCAAGTTCTGTTTGTTTTAAAGAAGAGAAGACATTAAGTAATTAGACTGTAATCCTATCTAACAGTGATGGGGACAAAATTAAAGCAATGAGTGTACATTACACTGTGAAAATGTGCAGCTGCTTTGTCACTAATTTAACATGCTTTGGTTATATTGAACAGTATCTGCTCTGTCCTCTGATGCCCAAACACAGCTTCTGTCATCATCTTCTTGCTTAATCTCAAATTGAACTTAAAATTTCATTTAGGAAGTGCAGTCCTCACTATTTGGACTAGGGGAATGACTCTTGCTACTAATAGAAGACTCCTGTTTTCCAACACTGTGGACGGGGTAGAGCTCCCTTGCAACATTTACTCATGTAATTACTTGTTTCTGTCATGCATATCACATGCAAAGTACCTTTTCAAATGACAAGGGAAAGTCTCAGCCATAAATCATTTGCAAGGTAAACAGAGAGGAAGATTGTAAGGAACAGAGGAACAGAGATAACATTTTGTCTTTTAACATGCTGTCATGTGCTGTGTTCTGAAGAGCATCTTTCTTTTTCTGCCTGCATTCCTTCCCAGAATGGTGGAATATATGTTTTCGCGAACCAGAAGGGCTGTGATGGTGATCGTCTGTATTACGATGGCTGTGCCATGATTTCCATGAATGGAGAAACAGTTGCACAGGGATCCCAGTTTTCCCTGGATGATGTGGTAATATATTCACCCTAGAGCTACTAGTTACAGCTGAGATTAGTAAAGCTACATTTATACTCAATACATGTTGAGCACTCAGTGTCCCAGACGTTCCAGACACTGGGTCCATGTCTCTAGACTAAAAAAGATGTATTGTAACTATGCTATTCAACTAGATGCAAGGTTTTTTTGTAGTCAGGTTGCCCAGATCTGATCTGCAGCAGCTCTCCTGCTTTTGTGAGGGAGGAAGAGCTGTCACAGTGGAAAAACTTCATGAAAACTGTGTGTGCAATCTCCATGTGGGGAAGAGACCCCATTAATTTACATTCGCTTATCTAGAGAAAAACAGGGCAATGATTTCAGTGTTCCAATTATGATCCAGTTTTGAGATAAAAGGTTTGATAGGGCTTTCTGAAGTAAAGCTCAGCCTTTCTCAGTGGATTTGTCATCAAAATTGTAGGTTTCCTCATGTTATGTGTCAAATCCATCTCTTTCTGTATTGTGCTTCTTGCCTTTTCCTCAGCTGATGGTGAACCTTTTGTTCAGCCATCTGACAAGGGCTCATTTGTTAGGGTTTGTGGGTGTCCCAGTGTACTCAGTGAGGCAAGCTCGTTGTGCTCCCTTTTTAATCTAAGAAATTCTGCTGAGCCAGAGATGACCTGTGGGGTGAGCATAAAAATCTGTCTTGAAAAAGTTCCCCAGCATTTTTTATAGTCCAGGCCTGCCAAGCAGCATTTATCTGTTTGTGTGGAATGATTTAATGTTGCAAGACTTTCCACAGGAGGTGCTGGTTGCCACTCTGGACTTGGAGGATGTTCGAAGTTACAGAGCAGAGATTTCATCTCGTAACTTGGCGGTAAGGAATCTTTAGGGAGGTTATGTTTGTAAACTCTGCGAGGTTTGAATAGTTACTGAATTTAAAGAGCATTTGCATGTCTTAATTTTCACGGTGTTTTATAGATCTGATGTTTTATCGGTATATGCTACTTTAAAATTGATGTCTTATGAATTCTTCTGTACTGTTGCTTAGGCAAGTAAGGTGACTCCTTATCCCAGGGTAAAGGTGAATTTTGCTCTGTCATGTCCTGATGATGTGGCTGTACCTACTTGTATGCCAATCCAGTGGAGATATCATAGTCCTGAGGAGGAGATCAGGTAAACATTCACTGAATCTGTTGCTTGAAAATTATTTTGATTAAAAAAACCAACCAAACCCAACCAAAACTCAAATAAACCAAAGAAAGAGAGAAACATAAGATGGTATCTAGATTTAAGTAAAGAAAGTATCTCATTGGAAGACCACAGGAAATATTTTGACTTGCTTATGTGTTTTTCCATGCCCCTCTCAGAATAATCATGTTCTGTAATTTCAGCCTTGGACCTGCATGTTGGCTGTGGGACTATTTAAGGCGCAGCAAACAGGTAAGAACAACTGTTTTTGTTCTTTGCCTTGGTTACACATCACCTTCTGTGCCACAGGGACAGTATGTGGTGCTATCCTGTGCTGCTGGGAATGCAAAGGGATGTTAGTCCAAGGTTCAAAGTTAGAGTTTTTCACTCGTAGCTCATTCAGACTTAAGAATTGTATTCCAAGTGTGACTTCAGTGTGCTCTTTGCACCTTTCCCTTAGGAATCATGCTTTCTTTGGAAGCAACAGTTAAGCTTACCTAGCAAAGGGGATTTCTTCTTACTGTTTCTCGGTATGGAAAATACTTTAATGGTATAATGGAGATGTGTAAAATAAATGGAGTGACATGAACTCTTAATTCAGTTTAATAATAAAAGTATATGTGAAAAATGTAATGCTTTGTAATAGCTCTTCTCTCTTACTAGAGGGTTAAGATGTACTGGAACTTTTTCTAGCCATAGAATTTACACTGACTACTTGTGTGATTATCCAGTTGAGGAAAGTTTAAGAGGGTTTGCTTTGGGTGGTTTTTTTGTTTTTCCCCAGCAGAATAGAAGCAACTTGAACAATGCACCTGCCACTCTTTTACAAGGATGTGTTTCTGAATGGTAGCAATATATATTTTTTCTAATTTGGCTACATGGAACATCTTCCATGCTCTATTTTCAAGGCAGGATTTCTCCTACCTCTTAGTGGTGGAATTGACAGCTCTGCTACAGCCTGCATAGTGTATTCCATGTGTCACCAGGTTTGCCTGGCAGTCAAAAATGGAAGTAAGTAGATCTGTGTGTCTGGCTAGCCATGCTTAGTAATGGTTACAGACAAGTTAATATTGCCCGGGTGCAGTAGATGCAGGAGGTCATTATTGGCAGACTCTTTCTAATGGAGTCCTTTGTATCTTTGCAAAAATTCCATCCAAAAATGTGTGTCCTGATTCAGATTCTTTCAGTTGGCTTAAAAGTTTTCATTCTGGGTTTAAGAATTGGATGTGGAACTCAGAATAGTTTCTGTCTAGAGTACTGTTTATTGCTGATGTAGTTTCGGTATTTCAATTTATCCAGAAAATCTTCTCCTTCTATTAAAAATGCATTGAAAAACATGGTTAGGCATGGTTTAAGTTCCTAAACTGGCTTTAAGGAAACTTTATGCACTTAACTTAGCCTTTGTACATATTGGATTATGTTTTCTATGAAGATTCTTTAATAAATGAAAAGGATTTAATATTTCCATATTCAAAATGAGGAGCAAGCACAGTAATTCTTTTATTTTATACCTGAAAATCTGGGGACTTAGGTGATATAGTCATCTTATTTGTGAGGGGCAGCGTGAAGCTTAATTGGAACACAGGAAATGTACCAGATATTTGCCTATCCTGGGTAGCAGGAGTGCAGCAATTTCCACTCATTTTGTTTCTTGTGCCCTGCCCTCAGATGCAGATGTGCTGGCTGATGCACGCAGGATCGTCAATGACGAGACCTACATCCCTGAGGTTCCTCAGGAATTCTGCAAGCGTGTCTTTACCACGTGCTACATGGCCAGTGAGAACTCCTCCCAGGATACCTGCAACAGGGCTAAACTTCTGGCTGAGCAAATAGGCAGGTACAAGCTGAGAAAAAAAAAAAAATCAAGTTCTGGCGAAGACTTTCATCTAAAACTTTCAAACCAAAATGGGAAAAAGTAGGAGAGGAATAGGAGGTGTGTTAAGAAGGACTGTTACAGATATTATTTAAGTGCTAATGTGAGGCAAACTTAGAAGTGTTTGGTGAAGGACAGACTTTGGAAAATGTTGTTTTTTCCTAAATTTCTTCATACCAGACCTGAGATGTTAGCAGCCTTAAAACATCATGTGATGGGTGGGGTTTTTGCTTTTTAATGCTGTTTTATGTAGTCAGATCGTGCTGGTTGAGTCACTTCTGCTTGAATTCTTCTCAGCTATCACATCAACCTGAACGTAGATGTGGCTGTAAAAGCTGTTGTGGGAATTTTCAGCATGGTGACAGGTCAAACTCCCCGATTTTCTGTCTACGGAGGGAGCAGCAGAGAAAACTTAGCACTGCAGAATGTGCAGGTGTGTGCCTTGGAGGCTGAATCAGGTCAGACCTTTTTGGTTGTGTTTTTTGTCTGAACACATGGTATGTCCCTGAATATTCATGGGTTTCGAGTAAATGCTTGTCTGCAGCAGAAATCTACAGTCTCACATAACCCAGGAGGAGACCAATTGTTTGTGACTTCTCTAGGATGGTCAGGAAGGATAGTACAGGCCTGACTCCCATGAATAGCACTGGTCTAGGTGCTCTTTATAAAAGCATCCCAATGGAAAGTTGCCAGGTCTGGAAGATGAGCAGCAAAGTATCCTAACAGGCAAGTCTGAGTCCAGTAGGAATGTGGCAGGTCGATACCCAAAAATACTGCTGCTGTACACTTTCCTCTGGTGAATGTTGGCTGCCTTTGAAAAGCTCTGATGGAGATACCAAGCTTACGCATTTCAATTCCTGAGGTAGAAGAGAATATTTTATTTTTTTACATCAGAAGGTATTTAATCTTCATTAGGCTTATTTTGGCCTATTCTTAAAAGCTTCCAACCTAACCAGCAGCTCTGCTTTAATTCTGGATAAATGTTGGTTACCCTGTTTGATAGTGTTATGTTAGTTTGAGGACTTGATCTTTCTCCCTCTGTTACTGGAGAAATACATCTGTCTCCTCTGGAAGCAAACATTGGATCCCTTATCAGCTTTTGGGCAACAGGATGGGCTTCAGTCACACAAGAGTGTGGTGATTTGCTTAACATCACTCACAACTGTGGCTGGAGCTGGAGGCTGAATTCCAGGTTGCTTTGGTGGTATTGCCATCCTTGGAAAAAGCTGAGTTTCAGAATGGGGACAAAAGCAAAGTGAAGTTGTTACAAATGTCATGTATTAGAATGAAGGGATTTATTTACTCCATAAAAGAAAGTGATAGACAGATGGTTTGTCTGCACACTCTGTCCCTCATGGATCCTTGTAGGAGATAGAAAATAGCAACTACTCCATTCTGCAATTCAGAACATAACAAACTGGCTCAGTCATCTAAGTCTGTGGCAGTAGCAGATACTGAACCTGGCTTAACAAAGTGTGTTCAGCATCTTCTCCACAAGACCATTTTTCTTGCAGTAAAACCCCCTCACATTTTGTTCTTTATTGGTTTGTTTACAGAATTGATTAATAAAAGTGTCTGGGGAGAAATCACTCTGCTTTGTAAATTTGCTTTCTTTTTCATTTTGCCTCTCAGGCTAGAATAAGAATGGTCCTTGCCTACTTGTTTGCTCAGCTGACACTCTGGGCTCGTGGGAAGCCAGGGGGACTGCTGGTGCTGGGATCAGCCAATGTGGATGAAAGGTTGGTGAAAGTTAGAAATCTAAACCTAGGTGGAACAGGTAACTCCATTTCCTTGAAACTCAACCAAATCCCAGTGTAGATTAGTAGGTAAAAGAAAATCCTAAGAATACACCAATAACAGTGAAATTAATTAAAATTGTTGAACCAGCCTGAATGGAAATCTGTGTTTTCAGAAGTTTAGCCAAAGTATTGGTATAGCTTTCCAATAAAATGCTGTTTTAAGCAGGGCTTGCCCTGTGCATTCACTGGGTTAACTTCCCAGTTTGTGGTATTTTCAAATACTGTATTAGGAATTAAGATGCAACCTTTGAATTGAAAAATGGATCTTAAAATCTGGAGTACTGTTAGTAGAGCAGACTGTCTGAGGATTAAAGCAATCTTTGTAAGCCTGTGGGACTGCTAACTTCTAAAGCTCTGAGAGTACTGTGTGCTGGTTCTGGGGGTGTTTTGGGATTTTATTTTTTTAATTGGTCAGCACAGTATTTCAATTGTTTTGCATCAAATATATTTCCTTAGCACAGACAGTTTTGCAGTGCTTTGTAATAGTTTAAAATACCATCTTCTGGTAATTTCACGGTTTTAGGATAGCTGTTGTAGCTGAATGTGTTTGTCCCTTAGGTATAAATATGTTAAAAATACGCAGTCTGTTCCTCTCTTTATTCTACATAAAAATTATCTATGGTATAAATGATTATGTTATACTATAGTTAGATTATTATTTTCAATTACAATATACAATTTCTGCTCTCGCTCAGTCTCCGTGGTTACTTGACCAAGTATGATTGTTCCAGTGCTGATATCAATCCCATTGGTGGAATCAGCAAGACTGATTTGAAGAACTTCATACAGTATTGCATTGAAAACTTCCAGCTCACAGCCCTCAGAAGGTAAGCAGTGATCCAGTGACTGCATTTGTCTGCAGCACATTTGGGGCTTTGGTTTTCTCTGCTACCAGAGCTAAGCTGCAGTAATACTTCCAGTGCTAATCAGGTATTGTGCACAGCCCTTTGTTTGAAATGTGTGGGCTTACATAGCTGTGTGCAAGCATTTGTGGTGTTAATTCCACTGAACGAACTATTTGAACCAGAGGCTTTGTTTTTTAAACCTGGAACAGTTTGCAGGTACCACTTCTTTAGTTATCTAGTCCCTTAGCAGCTTATTCTCTGAAAAAGTTTTGAATAAAGCATTTAATTTTTAGCAAACCAGACTGTTTTGTTAACTAGTACTCATAACACTGGATAGAATTAATGCTTTTCCTTTTACCTTTTCCTTGCAGTATCATGTCAGCTCCACCCACTGCAGAGTTAGAGCCCCTGGTGGATGGACAAGTGGCTCAAACTGATGAGGTAATGAGCAATGCCTTTAAAATGCTCTGGTAAGCCTTATCCCAAAATTTTTGTCCAATAACTATTGTTTCCTTTTGTCTGTATCCGTGCTTATTGACAAGCGTGTTGTAAACAGCATTATGGCTGCCAACAAGGCACTAGTCTGTATCCCACACTAGGCCTGTCTATGCTGACAATAGTTTCCAAACCAGAAAATTAACTTTTTTTGAATGAGTTTAGATTTTGGACACTTGGAAGGGTGGGTGTTCTGAAATTCAGTTTGTTTTATGGTTTTTTAAATAGTAAAAGAGAGTCAGTCAGGGCCTTACTGCTATGAAGGTGACTGGTGGCAAAGCCCTTCCTCTTCTCCCCATGCCCTTCTCTCTGCTATCCCTTTGGAAAAGAGAGGAGTGCTGAGCCTAAGAACTAAGGGCTCAAATCTCCCAGTTCAGAGAGATTCCAGTTATTTTTCCTTCTTCTCATAGTATTATTATGTCTTTTTGACACTGACCATTTCATAATGGTGTTTCTTTGATTAAACTGGGTTACTGTAATTGCTCCATAAAACTGTTAATTATAGTTTGCATAGTTAAGATTGTCAGTGACTTCTGTGTATGTGTTTTCAGGCAGATATGGGGATGACATATGCAGAGCTCTCAATCTATGGCAAATTAAGAAAAATTGGAAAGGCTGGACCATACAGTATGTTCTGTAAGCTGATCAATATGTGGAAGGAAATTTGTACTCCAAGAGAGGTAATATACCAAAAAGAAAAAAAATTTAAAAATTTAATGTTTTTGCTGAAATAGACTATGTTTGGAGAAAGGTCGAGTTCCTTTTAACTGAAAGGGATATTTTCATTATTCTGTGTTGTATTTGGGTAGAATTCCATGTGGGTATTTTTGGTCTGTGTTTGGCCCAGCCACCTGTGAGAAGCTGGGTTTCCTCATGCCAAGTTATGGGAAAACAGGCTGGTAAAGGCGGTCTGTAGCCTTGAGAGAGAGATTTCTGTGTAAACTGAAATTAATTGATCTCTCATGATTGGCTTCCACATCCGTTCAGACCCCTATTCTCCCTGGAAGATGTGTTTAGCAGAATATGCTGGAACAGCTGGTCTGCATTTCTTAAATGGAGCTTGTTGTCTGTGTTGCTAATTGTTGAAACAGTAATTGGGTAGTTTGAAAATAATTACTTCAGAAGTGCACCTTCAAGGGAAAATTGGTCTCTAAAATGGGAATGGCCACCTCCTGAAGCCTTTGGTTAAATGCTCTGAAGCAAAAAATGGCTCTTACTCTGAAAAAATATCTACACTGTGAAAAGTAGAACAGTCTCCAAAATACTGTTCTCCTCTAAATTTTTTAAATCCTAAGGAACGGTATGTGATTAAAAGCTATATTCTTTGTACACCAGGTGGCAGCCAAGGTTAAGCATTTCTTCAGGATGTATTCAGTTAACAGACACAAGATGACCACCCTCACTCCTTCCTACCATGCTGAAAACTACAGCCCAGACGATAACCGGTTTGACCTGAGGCCTTTCCTTTACAACACCACGTGGTCCTGGCAATTTGGGTGTATAGATAAACAGGTAAATGCCCTCTTAGCCTTGTGTGGTTTTACATCTACAGTCCTCACAGTGGGCTGAACTTGGTTCTAGTGAACCTCCAGCAAAAGACAACTAGTATTTATTACAGAAATAACTGTGTTTTTAATTGTCACATAACCGTGAGGCCAAGAATCCTCTGGTCTCAGTGTAGGTTGTTTGGGTGGGTTTTTTCTAATTGTCGTAATGCTATGAAAACAAGAAAAAGGAAGAATAAAAGAATGCATGTACTGAGGCCAGAAACTAATATGTGCACCCAAACTCAAGGAATCTTGTGCTAATAGGGAGAATGAGCTTGGGTGTTTTGGTTTCTGTTCAGGACCTGTCTGAAGGGATCTGTTTAATTGCAGAATTAAGACTTGACCTACATCTGCTTGGGGAGTTAGTAAGAGGCAGCAATTCACTGTGAATGCTTCTCTCACCTGCTTCTGCAACAGTTTTTTAAAGCTCACTTTAGTTGACTCACAAATACATATTTGCTCCGTATTCTTAGTTTAGGCACTGTGAGGTGTGGAAGAGCTCAAGCAATTATAAGAACCATGCTTAATTTTTTGTAGCTTTTAGCCACCCGTTCAAACTTACTTTAAAGCCTCTTTTGTGACCAAAGTGCTGGGGTGAAGAATTTTAGCACCTTGAAGATTTTTTTGCCAGAGATTTTACACCCCAGTTGGTTTTGAGAATATGTTTATGTATGCAATAAAATGTTAATTCCTTCATCTGTGAACTGCCAGACATGTTGTAATAGTGTTTTATTACCTTGAAACCTGTGATAAAAGCTACCATGTGCAGTACTTTTTTGTAGGTCTGTATGGTGGGGCTTTTTTTCCATCATTTTGGACTTTCTCCCACTGAAGTCCAGGACAAAACTTCTTCTGGCCTCAGTGGGAGTTGGGTAAAATATTTCTGTAGAGTCTGGACCAAAATGTAATTATTTTACACTTACAGTAAATGTGATTAAGATCTTTTAATGATGCAGGATATTGTTACACTCTTTAACTAGATTTGTATGTAATAGCAGTTGTGATATGCAAGGGTACTGGCCATTGCAACTTATTCCTGAAAACTGGGAGTCAAGTTTGGGGAAGATTTTACTGTGTAAGCTACAGGAACCTGGACTGATAACTTGTGTAGCTTTTTGCAAGACTGGAAAATAATAATTTGCTATAGTGTGAGTCAAGTCTGCCCTATTCAAGACAGGGAATAAGGTGTTTCCTCTTACTGTATGTGTTCAGCAGAACTGAGTTCTGAAGACAGTCACTCTCCAGGACAATGCCTCACTGGTAATTCTGCTCCTGCAACTTACCCTGTGCTTAAGGTTTTTCTGGTGTAGTAACAGGCCTGTGAAAATTAGGCCTAAACTTGACATAAACCCCACCTTTAGTTAGGTTTCCTGTAGAAGAGTCATGTTACAGCTCGAGCTCATTTGTGAATGGAAACAGTTTGGAGTGCTAATGATAGAGAAATCCTTAGGATTTGTGGAAAGAGTTTTTCTGCTTTGGATGTTTATAGTGTAGTAAAGCTAATTTAGTTATTCAGTCTTTTAAGTGCAAAATTTCCTTTGTATTTGTGCAGAAGGAACAGTGGTAAGAGGAAGTTTAGATCATAGTGTTTGCTGGGAATTGCCACATATGCCCTTGGAGTCTCAATGTCATTTAGCTCCAACTAGCTGAGGGTTCCACTCAGGGCAGGTGAAATTTCTAGTGGCTTAGAGCAACCCTAGGAACTCCAGTAGCACTGTCTGTAGCTTCTGCCTTGGAGTTGTGTCTGAAGTAAAGGATTTGTGGTCAGAGCATGCACTTTTAACAACTTCTGGGTACCAGAATATTCACTGGGATTTCAATAGGTGGCATAATTTGAAGGAACTGTGATATAGCTCAGAAGAAAGCTGGCACACCTACCCCCAGCAATCAGGTATCTGCAGGCTGGCTTCTGCTTTTTCCAGCCTTTACTGGTCATTCCACAAGATTAGCTGATTTTGGTCAAACCAAAAGATTTATCAACCTTATAAAAACCTGATATTTTTGTGTCTTTCACCACCAGTAGCAGATATTGTTAGAAGAACGTAATAACAGGGAGTTTATAATATGACTCTCCCTCTATATCCCCATTGATTGGGCAAGTGTGGAATTGAGTTTTCCAGAGATGACATGCAGAACATTGTGTTTGCTTTGTGCTCTTGGTCTGTTCTCCCTGAGTTTGTAGAATCCTTTCTGCAACACTTTTTATTGTTGGTCTTAACAACAGTAGTTAATAAAGGTAATTCCTTAAGTTTTAAGAACTATGAAGGTCAGTTTTATAGAGCTGTGTATGTGTGTATGAAAAGCAAAAGTTTACCTTCTCTTTTGACTGCTCAGCTGTCCCCTCGAGTGTATTGCACTCTCAGTTCCTGGTAAATCTGGGCTCTACACTGTTTTGTGATGGAGGTCTGAAAGGACAGGAGACATTAAATGCAAGCTTATTTTTACAATTGAATTAGTTTCCTTTTTACTTGCAGGTATCCATGCTAGAAAAAAAGGAAGGAATTTCTCTAGTTGAAGACGTGGACTGATTTCCTGTCTTTTTAATTTGCCAGGCAGAATATTCAAAGCTGGATTATACTGTGATAATGAGCAGCAATGACCCAAACAACTGTTGAGCTGACCATTGTAATAAAGTTGTCTTCCTTTTTTTTTTTTTTATTGACTCCCTGGTTTATTCTCAATACACTTAAACTGTAATTTGGCTAAGGAATCATTTATTAGGGACTTTCAACTACTTAATTTAAAATATTTGGATAAGCCAACAAATAAATCATAAATAAATGCAGAATAGTCTTTTGTGAAAATAAATACACATACAAAAACATAGTTTGGTTCTGACAATTTGGATATGATTTTTGAGTAACATTCAGCTGAAAGCAAAATTTTAACAGTTCTGGCATGTGCTGTTGAGGGCAAAACCTCATCTTACTTTGCAATAAACTTATAATTTTGTCGTGCTTATTGACTCAGTTCTTATTTTACTCATTTTTTATTTATCTAACATTGTCTTTGTAGACTGATCTACATAAGGTCCAATTCAGCAAGGTATTGGAAGCATGTCTACCTTGAAGCAGATGGGTAATCTTGTTAGTGGGATCAAAATTAGAGTTGAGCTTCTTGTTTCGTTTTAGTATTGCAGAATAAAGTATAAAACCAGCTTCCTCTGAGATCAGTTAGTGTTACCCACCTTCCATCTCTTGTGTGCAAAATCTTAAATTTTAACTTTGCTGATCTTTTAAATGTGTCTGGTGCTGCACAGCAATAAAAAAGGATAAGCTTGTTCATTTGCCTGAGTCCCTTTTCTGCCTTCTCATTTAATGTTTACCTGTTTCTGTTTCTTTTTTAAGCTGGATTTGAAATGTACACTTGTAGTGGAGAAACTAGGAATGCATTTCTAAAGTTCTGGGCAAACAACACTCAAACAGGAGAGCTGCGACCACATGAGACCTCTGTTAAAACAGTCCTACATTGTGCTAGTGGAAAGTGTCTGCTAAAGGGCACGTTCTCCAAATTTTTTTCCATGATCCAGAAAGACAGAGTTGATTCACTTGGAGTTAAAGATGCTGCATTGTTTGTTGTGCATTTATTATATTAATTTAAATACATAACTAACTTACCGTAGTGGATGCTGCTGATATTATGAATGTTTATGTTATGATATTACGAGCGTTTATGTTCATCTCTTGGAAAACCCCTGCTTAGATTTGCCTGCCTTCACAATTAGTTGGGCACTTCCAATTCCCCTTGCAGCCAGAGGGAGTGGATGAATTTTGAACAGAAGTTCAAGAATTCATTGTATATTTGAAGGCTTCTTATTTCTTTTTTATCCTCCTGAAGTTACTGGTTTCTCCTTCCTGACAATTACAGAAGAGGAAAGAAGGAAACATTTGCTTTTTTAAAATAAATATAATAGCAAGAATAATACAACATTTACACGTGCTCCCTGTTGGTTACCCTGAATATTTCAGACACGTGGTGAAAGGACATTTGTGTTTCTTAGCAATGGCATTTACACGAGTCCAAATTGCATTGTATTTCTTGCCTGCTAGTACTGAACACACATTTTTTACCAGGCCATCCCATTTTCCTTTTACTATCCAGCAACTTTCACTGCGTCTGTTCCATCTGATGCCTCTAGTGCAAGTGTTACCAACCATAACTCCAGTGCTATGTTGCCTCCTGAGAATAGGAAATAACCCCACTGTGTAGCTAGGGTCACTTTTTACAAGTGCCAAGCTGTACTGGATTTCATGACCAGGTTTTGGTAGTGAGTACAGAAGTGGCTTCTTTGAGAAGCTGCCAGAAGCTTCCAGGATTGCCCCACCACTGGCCAAGGCTGGGCCAATCAGTGATGGTGCTTCCACCTCTGATAATGTATTTCCGAAAAAAAAAAAAAAAGTTATTGCACAGATAGGACTGTGGCCAGAGGAGGGAGGAGTGGGAATACGTGGTAGGAACAGCTCTGCAGACACCAGGGTCAGTGGAGAAGGAGGTTCTCCATCTAGCGGGTGGTGAAGACTCTGGTGAGACAGCTGTGCCCCTGTAGGAGCGGGGGGGAGCAGAGATCCAGCTGTGCCCCTGGAGGAGCGGGGGGGAGCAGAGATCCAGCTGTGCCCCTGGAGGAGCGGGGGGAGCAGAGATCCAGCTGTGCCCCTGGAGGAGAGGGGGAAGCAGAGATCCAGCTGTGCCCCTGGAGGAGCAGAGATCCAGCTGTGCCCCTGGAGGAGCAGCCAGCTCTCTGCACGCCGGGGAAGGCACCTGTGCTTTCCGGAGGGACCGCAGCCCGCGGGAAGGACTCGCGTCGGAGATGCCCGGGGGGACCGATGCCCGTGTGGGGCCGGGGCCGGGGCCGGGCTGCTCCCCCCGAGGGGGCAGCGCCAGCACAGCCTGCCCGTGCCCCCGTGCCCCGTGCCCTGGAGGGGAGGAGGGAGAGGACGGGAATGCAGTTCAGCCCCAGCCCCGGCAGGAGGCGGGGAAGGGGAAGGGAAGGGGAAGGGAAGGGGCCCTGCGGGCGAATGGCCGCGGACAGGCCGCCCCGCTCCCCGCCCGCCCCGGGGCGGGCTCAGCCCCGCTCCGTCCCGCCCCGGCTCCCTCATCTCCCTTCCCCTCCCCTCCCCTCCCCTCCCCTC